>CM059877.1:21659941-22124583 GCA_030490815.1 Acer saccharum | reverse complement strand
GCCCGTGGTAGAGTGGTTTGTGTTACTAACCGAGGTATGTGACTAGGGTGTCACTTAGATTGTAAACAATCATTTATATATGGATTTGAGGATCGAAATGGCTGTCCCGTAGTTTTTTTCCCTCCCAGTTAGAGGGTTTCCAAGTAAAATCAAGTGTTTTTTATATTTCGCACTTTACTTGATTTTTATTGTATGTTTGTTTTGGGTTTTTATTGTTAACATCAACTCAAAAATTGGTAATTATCGATTAACAACTTATTATCTAGGTTGTATTAGACACACTTTGTGTATTTTCACGTTAAATTTATAAGTTAAATAAAATATTAAAAACAATTTTCAATTATTATAGAAATTTGTTATATGGAAATAAATTTTTTAATAAAGATATTAATTATTATTTTAAAGTATAACACAACAAATATATATTTATAATATAGTTTTTTATTCTAAAATATTTCAATTATTAGTTAACAAATATTTAGAAAAAACCACATCATAACATCGTATAACTTAATACAGTCTAATACGAAATATCTCCAAACATAAGATTGTATAAAAATAATATAGTGCAATCCAATTTAATCTAATCCGATACAATTCAGTACAATATAATACAGTGTGCCAAACTAGCCCTTGAGTGAATTGATATATATATATATATATATATATATATATATATAGATAAAAAAAAATGAAAAAAGAAAGACAAAAAGAAAAAGAAAAAAGTAAAATAATACATATCTCTGTATGATCAGAGTCTTCTAAAAATTCTTTTTCTATTATTTTGATAAATGATAATCATGTGATAATGAGAAAGTTTGATACTTGAAATAAAATTAGAGTTTAATTAAGGTTTATTATAAGTTATTATTATTATTATTATTATTATTATTATTATTATTTTAATAATGAGATATAGTTGAAGATATCAATGTAATTAATAAGAGTACAAAATATTTTGTTTATTTTTAATTAAAGTTTATTTTTGATAAAGTAATTTGTCCTTATCGGTAAATTTCAATTGAGATATTTTTGTAATTAAATTTTCTTAATAAAATATGGATGTAGTAATTAGTTTTATGGGTGGCAATATCGGCACCCAAAAACAAATGGATTGAGATACCCTACCCATCTTATTTATGCTCAACTTTCAATAATCAACTGACGTGTGACAGACAAGCAAAACAAGGGCGAGATCAATTTTTATTATTTATTTTTTTCTCTCTCTTTCCACTAATTACTTTATTTTTCATTATTTTTTTCTCCCTCTTTCTACTTGTCGGTTACTTTTCTTTTATTTTTTTGTCTATCTCCCTCTTCTCACCTAAAATCCTACAATCTACATCTAAAAACTTGGTTTTAGATAAAAAAAAAAACCTTT
This sequence comes from Acer saccharum, assembly GCA_030490815.1. Taxonomy (NCBI): domain Eukaryota; kingdom Viridiplantae; phylum Streptophyta; class Magnoliopsida; order Sapindales; family Sapindaceae; genus Acer; species Acer saccharum. The sequence goes on along the minus strand of CM059877.1, from coordinate 22,123,202 downwards.
GTAAAGTATACAAAACGATTGTAACTTACAAAATCTTATTTAATGTTGCATTCTTACAGCTCTGAATACAAATAATACTAAAAATCATTCCAATAAAGAAGAGCTATTTGAAGTCTAAGAGTCTTGAAATGCAGGTGTGAAATTCTCCCTATTTTGTTGAAGCATTGTTTGAAAATTTAGCTGTTGAGGTCGCTCATAAGGAGTATTGCCATTGGATTGGATGCAATACAACTTTGCAATTGTTGTTGGAACCGTGAAAGCACATGTGATAAATAATTATTAAGTAAGAAAAATAAGCATGAATAAACACATAGATTAATTCCTCTTTCGTTGTGGCCAATATGAAATATTAAAAAGAAAATACAATTTGGGAGGAAAATAAAGACTTTCTATGTTCGGCTTTAGATTCCAAATTGATTCTCTGTCATGGAGACTACATAAAGTATTGAAATAATTGATAAAATCCTTTCATTTTGAAGTTGAAAAAAGAATCATGAAACTGTGTCATGGTATGTCATGTGTCCCAAATCAAAATTGATCATTATTATATATTCAAACTAAACCTGGATGTTAAAATTCCAAACCCCGATTGTTTAAGAGAACCCAAGAAAACCCAACACTTCTGTAGAGCAGATTTAGTACCTTTCAGAAGTGTTTGAAGCAGCTCCTGTATCCATTTAAGTCAAATAAAGAAATGCCACTATAATAGGCGGGAGGCGCATCACAGCAGGAGATTCAATAAACAGAAGCATCTAAAGAGGGAGAAAAAAATAATGAAAAATAAATTAATTAGTGGAAATAGAGAGAAAAAAATAAAAATAAAAAACTGATCTTAGCCCTTGTTTTGCTTGTCTGCCACATGTCAACTGATTATTGAAAGTTGAGCATAAATAAGATGGGTAGGGGATCTCAATCCAAAACAAATAAACAAACAAACAAACAAACTCAAGAGTCTATAGTATTAAGTTCTAATTAATAAGTACTTAATTATCTTTTTTAAAAGATAAAAATTAAATTAAATACAGCTAATTACATCAAACTCCCTTGAGGTTTGTCCTTTTATACCAAAAAAGAACTTTATCGTAATTGACACTTACCTTCACTGCCATTAGTCAAACTTAACCATTGACTAATTTTGACTATCAAAAATACCAAAATATCCCTTAAAGTTATTAATTAAAAAACTATATTTTTAAAATAGATCTTTACCATCCATCTTTTGAGAAAGATGATGGAGATCTATTATATATATATATATATATATATATATATATAAAAGGTAAGTAAAATAAAAAATGAACTAGCTAGTGGAGATCTGAAAAAGATTATTATTATTATTATTTTTAAACTGAAACAGCTTTTTTTTATTTAAAGTAATTCTGTGAAGATTGTCTACAAACCGAGTTTTTTTTTTTTTTTTTTTTTTATATAAAAAAAATTAAAAATTAAAAGTTCCATCAATCTGGATCTGATCCAGATCGATGCAAGAGAGAGAGAGAGAGAGAGAGAGAGCTCCGGAGATTGAGCGAGCAGCTCCATCTTCGGTGGGAGATATGACCATTTTAGTAATTGAATGTTAAAGCTGAAAATGTCACCAGTAACTTAGGCGATTTCCCAAGCGAGTTCATGAACTCACCTCACAACTAGCTTCGCACATGGTCATTAAAACTAGTGACCTAGTCAACATCCTAGGCGAGTTTCAAGCGACTTGTGGCCCATCTTCAATGGCGTTCATACATAATGTAAATTTCTATATACCATTTGTTTCCAAAAGTATACAATAATGTACCTGAAAACAAGTCAACAGTTGATGAAAACGATTCAACAAGTGAGGACAGTGATGTGCCTGAGGATGTGGTAGTAGGTCTTTGCCACGAGTGTGCTCATGATAATTACGTAAAGACGCTAATACTTTTATATTCCTGATTTCTTACATACTGTGTACGAAAATTTGATTTGTGTTCATAATATAATTTTAAATTCTTATGATACAATTTTTAAGTCTTTAAAAATAATTATTTTGATACAATGCATTAAAACTAGTACAAGTAACATCAAAATTTTCTTGTTTTAAAATTTTAACTCATTCTTAAAACTTTTTTTTTTTTTTTTTTTTTTAACATAATTCCTTTGAAAAACAAAAATAGGAAATAGTAGTGATTAGTGAACCATCAATTAAACAGCTTTTAAGATTGAAAATATCTTTTGATACAAAGTTTACTCCAAGTGGATATTACTATTAGGGCTAGTTTGGTATTGTTAATGAAAATTTAAAATCAACTTATTTTATAATTTTGACATAAAGTGATGTTTGTAAAACTTCTAAAATCTGACAAGTTTTGACAGTGATTTTAAGAAGTAGGTGGGTGGTTGCATTTTAAAAATGATTATGGAATAATCTATTTCAGTATTAAATGAATTTTTTAAAATATTATTATTATCCTATGAAATCAAATTAAAATCATTTATATACCTTATTTTATCTTAAAATTAAATATACTACTTAAATATTGAATTGATTGATAAAATCTTTTAAAAATATTTTTATTATTTTTATGGATTTTTTTTTCTAATTTAAATATTAATTTAATATATATTATTAATGGAAAAAATTGAAGTAGGGTTCTAAAATTATATTAATTTAGTCATTGTAACTAATCTCAGTACTTTTGTAATAAAATTACCAAATATATGTATACCGCATTTGAGTTATACAATAGTTTTAAAAGTATAATTAACCCAGCATCTAACGATTAACTTCACAGTTGATTATTCATTCACCACAGCTAATAGTAATTATAATAAAATTTACAGCAATACTAAACTGACCCTCGATATGTTTTCATTGTAATATGGAATTGATAAATTTAGAATTTCATATATTTATATTGCTATATTTTTGAAAAGAGACCAATATATTACTTAAAGTAGTCCCTTGATCCTATATAAGGCTGAAAGTTACTTAGTAAATACAAGAAACGAGCAGTGGCGGTCTTATTTGTAATCCTGGAGGCAATGTCATTTGTGCTAGATTTAGTTGGGAAAAGCAAATGGAATTTCCTTGTAGCTACATTCCTCTTGTCAGCAATTGCTTTTGCTATCACCATTTATACTAATTATATCATTAAAGAAGCAGATCACAACTACAAGCTCATCATCATCGTAATAATCAAAGGCAACTAAGGGTTGTGGTATGGTGGAGATTGTTTTCTCAGCGGTACAATTGTTTTTCATATCCATTCATCTTATTATAGTAAATTTGTAACAATTACAATGCTTCGGTGTCCCCATTAGTATTTACTATAATAGTTATTATGTTTGTCTTCAAGAAAGATGCTGATGAAGAGGTGATTCTCACTCATAATGAAGAGGATACAAATATTTTATTGAATGATATCAATAATGTGCCTAGCATTACTTGTAATGAAGGATTTTTAGAGGAGGTGGTGGACGAGAATTCATATTTGGTGAGTAGTCTTGTGGGCAAGTCATCCAACCTTGCCCTGCGTAATGTCAAGGTATGTTTCCAAATTTATTAACTAAACCATATACCCTAAACCCTAATTAATAGTTAGTGTTAACTGAAAAAACTAAGACCAAATATATTTTTCTTATTCTGCTTAGAGCAAATTTGTTACTCATATATATAATGTATGGAAACGTACAAATTTTTTGAGATACTTCACCTTTAGTGCATTAATACATCAATGCACCATAAAAATGTGAAACTGTTTAGGTATAGTCACATGCAGCTCACATTCTATGCGGCCATGACAAAACATCATCATGCATGCATTAATGCACATGTAGAAGTTCATATTTTGTGTATATAGAAAATAGTATTAAAAAATTATGAATTCATTTCAAGATGGTGCACAGAGAAACAGTACATGATCGATTCCTTAGCCTTAGTGGTGAAGATGTGCCCAATGACAAAAGGAAGGCATCTAAAATAATTGCTCTAACTCCAACTAGCTTAAAGGAGCAACATAATCTAGTTTGTCTAGATATTGGAAGGGTTTTTTTTTTTTTTTTCGAGAATGCTATTCCATTTAATGTGACTAAGAGTCCATCATACTTCAACATGCTACATTCTGTGGGCAACTATGGTTGAGGCCTAAAAGCTCTACTATGCATGAGCTCCGAACATGGATATTGAAGGAGGAGTATAATTCAACTACAAAAATTGTTGATGATTTGAAGAAAACATGGTAGCATACATGAGTATCTATATTGTCAGACGGTTGGAGTGACACAAGAAACAGAGATTTGATCAACATTCTTGTTAACAATCCAAATGGTACCCTTTTTTTTTTTTTTTAATCTATTGATGCATTCGATTGTGTTAAAGATGTGGAATACTTGTTCATGTTGCCTGATGGGGTTGTTAATGAAATTGAAGAAAGACTAGTTGTGCAAGTGGTAACCGACAATGTAAGTGAATACAAGGTTGCGGGGAAAATGCTAAACATATAAAAATGTTGCACCATGCCCTAAAGTGCCTAAAAAGGTTAAAGAGGAGATGATTGCCTACATGAAGAAGTTCGAACAAGAAAAGCATAAAAAAAAGCTTGATAAGATGGTGGAAGGCGGTTCCTACTTTGGTGCTCCTATAGAGGATATGAATTCTTATCCAAGTATGGGTGGTAGTAGTGGCAGTGGACCACAATCTTAGGGACCAATGTAGGGATGGCAAGGGGTCGGGTTTTGTTAAATCCAAACCCGCACCCGCGAAAATTTTCAGCACCCACGCCCGCCCATGAACTTGCGAAGGAAAGCAGGTTCGGGTTCGGGTTTGCACCCGCGGGTTTAGGCTGTGCCCATACCCTCACCCGCGAACCCGTCAGACAATACGGGTTCGCGGGTTCACCCACTGGGTACCCACGAACCCGTGATTTTTCACATCACCTGCTGACCTGCTTGATACTTGATTAATTGAATTAAATTTTCATCTCTAAATTTCCCTATTTCATACATTACAAAACAATAACAACCATAAAAATAAAATGACCAAAATAATTCAAAAGTCCATAATCTACGGGTTCTTAATCCATAAGTAGTCAAGTACATAATCCATAAATTCAAAATACATAAGTCCATGAAAATATCAAAAGTACATAGAACATAAATATATAAAAAGACAAGTTCACAAATCACAACCACACCAAGCTTTGTGAATTGTGATCCATCATCTCCTCCTCATTTCCAAGTTTCAATCACTAAAATTATCACCAAGTTTTTCACAACATTGTTGATTCCTACAATATTAAATTAAAAATCAATTAGGTATATATTCAATTAAAATCAATTAGTTATAAACTTGTTAATAACGAAATTATTTTACCTCATCAATCATCATTAATTATCATTTTCTTTCTCAAATGCTTCACTTTTTCTGTCCACTGCCGAATCAAACGAGAAGAAAAAATATGAGTTAACAAAAAAAAAAATAAAAAAAAAATATTCAATAGACAATATAATAATTTTCATACCATTTAATCCGGTCAATAACCAATCTTGAGCACACATTAATGCCTCTATTGTCTTTGCATGCAGCCTACTACGGTGAAGACTCACAAATCTACCGCCAGTACTAAAAGCCGACTCAGATGCAACCGTAGATACAGGAATAGCCAAAATATCTCTAGCTATGCAATGCAAAATAGGATACTTAGATGCATTTACATTCCACCATCTCAATATATCAAAATTATCAGCTCTTGGAATGACAAGTTCATCCAAATAATAATCCAACTTCGACTTCATTTGATTAGTAGCAGAATGGGCCAAACTAAGAAACTGATCATATATAGACAAAGAATATAATCTTGAAGGAACCATTGTTGGTTGAGACGATGAAGCAAGTGTAGAATCACCACTTGAGGAAGAACTTGAAGGTTTCAACTTTCCCTCAAACTCTCTAACAACCCTCAACAAAATATCTTGTACCTTTTTTATCTCACTAGAAGCTCTATCTCCATAAATAATAGGAAAGTAACATTCAATGATTTTCATCTTAAATCTAGGATCCAAAATTGTTCCCACAACCATTAAATCATGAAATTCACTCCAATAACTATCAAACTTGTTTGTCATAGCTAATGCCATTAGTCTTATTTCTTCAATTGTGGATGTACCCCATTGACTAATGACACACCTAATTTCACACAAGATTGGTAGATAATTGTTGGCTATAGGATAATTGGTTCTTGAAAATTGTTCTATTGCCACAAAAAACACTTCAAGTCTATCACTAATCTCTTTTGCAAACACCTAATCATTCTCGGTTGGCACACATTTATATTGTAAATCTCTTTTTCTCAAATGAGGAAAAATAGTCTTATAAATTAAAGCAGAGCGAATCATTAGAAATGTTAAGTTCCACCTCGTTTTACAATCAATGACCAACTTTTTAGTGCTCTCAATTTCTAATTCGCAAACAATCTCAAGAAACTTTTTCTCTCTCTTAGGTGATGATGTCCAATAAGTGACATTACCCCAAATCCTATCAATACTATTATTAATGACATCCAACCCACCCTTCACTATCAAATTTAATATATACACAGAACAACGCATATGAAACATTTCTCCATTCAACAAAGTTGTGTCACTATCAAGCTTGTCTAAGATAATTGGAATCATAGCATTATTAGTACTACAATTATCCACAGTTAAAGCAGATACCTTTTTCTCAAGATGCCAATCTAGTATGCAATCCATCATCGTATCAGCAGGCACCATAGAAGTGTGTGGACATTGAACATGTACAAACCTATAGAAGCTAATAACACAAGAAACTATATTAATAATTAAAACTATTAAGAAATTACAAAATGTGTTGATAAAGATTTGATAGAATACCTTATGATTCGACTTTGTAACGCCCACTCATTGTCCACAAAATGTGTTGTAATTGCCATAAACCCCTTCCTTTGATTATTGGATGTCCACATGTCAGTAATAATTGCAATCCTCCATTTATTTCTCTTCAATAAATCCAATGTTTTAACTCTCTCATAATCATACATTTTCATGATATTACTTTTCAGTGTATTCCTATTGGGTATTTTAAACATTGGTTGAACTGAGCCAAGAAATCTTTGAAACCCGGAATGATCTACAATACTAAGAGGGTACTCATGCAAAATGACCATATTTGCAAGCTCTCTGAAAATACAAATATAAGCTCGCGTGCTGGTCTAAACAACCTAGAGGGGGGTGAATGGGTTGTTAATCGATTATTACCAACTTTTCGATTAGTCAAAATTAATCACAATTAACCCAAAACACACATATAATAAAATCAAGTAAAAAATACGGAAATTAAAGAACACTTGATTTTTACGTAGAAACCCACACGGGGAAAAACCACAGGTTGATATGTGCGCCACACACGGTCAACGAAATCCACTATATGAAAAGGAATCTACACCCTCAAGTGATTCTCGGACTCTCACCCTAGATAACCTCAGGCTATGGATACTACCACTCGCCACTCTTGGTTCAATCCCTAGTGATATCCCCTGATACACTACTCTTGGCGTGAGCAACCCCTAATCTACCCAACGGGCCTTTTACAGTGGCACTCGACCAATTGCTTGAGCACTACACACGGGTAGCCACAAGACTTTCCTTGCTTGTGAAACTTCACCAAGAAGTCACAAGACTTTGACTCAAGAAGAGAATCAAAAAGTCTAAGTGTATCACAATGATGCACAAAAGCAATGAGTGCTAGACTATACACTATATGCTTAACTAGATGTTATAATGCAAGTGAACATCCTAGTTATCAACAAAGTCTACATGAATGTGTATGAAGACTCAATTAGGTGCAAAGAGATTTCTAACAACTTAATTGTCAACAAACAAAGCCAAATCAACACAAGTTGTCAATAATCATGGCAAGGACTATAAATGTGCAATTAACAAATGCAATCAATGAGTCCTAATCAACAATGTCTAAATGCAAATCATATAGACTTAGCTAGATGTTATCAATCACAAAACAATCCTAACTATCAAACAATGTCAACATGTCCATACATGTGAACTCAATTAAAATCTCAAGAACATTCAATAAAACTTGACTAGATAAATAAACATACATCTATCAACCTAATCATCAACCAATTTCACAAGAAATTGGTTGATGATTAGGTTGATAGATATAATCATGTAAGCTATCACAAACAAAACCCAATCATATCATAACTTCACTAAATATGCAATAAGAGTGAAGATTTGCTAAACTAGGCAATCAAAGACATGTCTTGACTAAGATAGAACAATAAATGAAGAAGTGATGTTTGTTCTACTTACCAAGTCAAGAAACCAAGAAGACCCATGCTTTAAAGATGTTCAATGATGCATGAAGAAGATGGGTTTTGGGTTTGGAGAGTCAATCAAGCTTTCATGAAGCTTTCTCTCTCTAGAAAACTCTTAATCTCTCTCTAGGGTTGTGTATCTTTTATTTTCATGAATACAAATGAGAGAAAGAGATGTATTTATAGTGCTAAGATGGCAGCCCTATAAATTTCGTGACTAACCCAACAAAAATGAGCCAAAACGGACTCCAAATGAGTGAGATATGGCAAAATTATGAAACAGGGTCGGGAACTAGGCCTACCGCGGTCTAGGTGCCGCTGTCAGCCAAGATGGCCCTTGGACCACGGCAAATTGCTGTCGCTAGCATACCGCTGTCACAAACCGCGGCACTGGAACCGCGGCGAAGCATCACAGCACAAAGCTTGATTTTCAAGCGACTCAAAACATGACCAAACGACATCGAAACCTTTCATATAATATACCGTTGGAAAGGTATGGAAGTCTACTTTCTACTCCAATTAACAAAACATGATTTGGATAACTGTAGAAAACGTTATGGTCATTTGAGTGACCAAATGTCAGATTCGGATAACAACTGTGATGCCCTGTTTTAGTGGTCACTTTGGAAATTTCAAAACCAATCCAAACGGTCATGAAATATTACGAATAATATACCGTTGGAAAGGTATGGGTGTCTAGTTTGTCCAGAATTTTACAAAACTCAATTTAAATCTTTTGATAAAAAGTTATGGTCACAAGACCATACAAAGGTCGGTTTTGAAAAAGGTTTAAAACATTGAAATCCAAAATTTTTAAACTAGACACTTTACTCCAAATAACCAAACCGAATCTAACACTTATCTAAGAGAAGAATGAGACCTTCTCAAGTGGTCAACCATCACGCTAAGACATGCACACCATCGTGCAAGCGTGGACATTTTCGATCACACAAACGGAAACGAATTACACCACACTTAAGACAAACATACATGAAGTGCAAGTGTGGGATGTGAATGTATCCTAATGCCTAACATGACATGGCATTTCAATAAGCTAGATGCAATCAACTAAACATGCATGGAAATGGATATCAACATGAAAAATCACCAAGCATGTGACACACAATTAAGATTCACACAAATGCAATCATATAAATGCAATGAAGGAGTGTGTGAGCAAGAAGACATAGATGCACTAAACAATGAAACACAAGCATAGTAACAAAAGCTCAATATATAAAGATGCATGCAAGTGTGTGTGTGCACCTAATCTCTTCAAGAATCAAGGTCAAGTGGTATACCTTTAGAAGCTCTTGAAGTCACCTTGGGAAGTCCAGAAGCTTGCCAACCACGAAGTTCTAAGCTACCCGTTACATAACAATCCCAATGTGGTGTGTCATGAAATAAGCCAATCAAAAGTGAGGCACTTACACTCTCTTTTAGCAGTATCTTGATCAAACTGAAAAGTATTAAGTTTTACATCTCCCTCTTTGGTTTTCGTAGCTTTTAGCATTTGTTGGACATCATGAAATATTCTACGGGGACATCGATTCAAATGTCCACGCAAATGAGATGTTCCACTTTTACTCTTTGCCGATAATCTCTTCTTACAATTTTTGCAAACGGTCGTCCATACCCCATCACGCTTTTCTCTATCAAAATGGAGCCACACATCCGATGTCAACTTTCTTTTCCCATTTTCAGTAACATTGGTATCAAACTCAAGCGTATTAAATTCAACATTCATATTATTAATCTCATCATTAGTTGATGGACTAAGCAACGGACTTTGAAGGTCTTGGCCTTGAGTACAACTTGTTCCCGTCGACGGTGTTATAGCCATCTTAATTTTGAAGAGAATAGCTATAAAATAGAAAATACAAACCAGTTATCAACAATTTGTAAGAGGAAATTATATTTTGAAGAACAAATAAAAGCTAAACATGGAAATCATAATTCATAAAGAAAAATGCAGTAATTTGAAGTAATCTGAAAAAGATTCAAAGCCAGACAGGCAGCAGAATGTATTCCATTATGTAAAAAGTTGGCAATGTGTTTCTTTAGACTTTAATGTCCAACACTAGTTACACTACACTAGCATAAACATTGGAAATTACTTCAAGATTAAAAAGCTTGAAAAGAGAAGACGGATTCCTAACCTTACACAACACACACCCATTTAGTTTCTGAAATTCGAAATCAAATCAATCACGGAGCTGAATCATGATCTATTGCCATTTCGTGTACCATAAAAAAAAAAACTAATTCTAATGATCATCCATAACTTAAAAACATCACTTATTTCTAATTCCATCCTAAAATTTTAATCTATTGCCATTTATGAGTTGTTTTGCGTGGAACAAATCATACTTAGATAATTTTAACTAGATTAGTTCGCATCTAATAAAAATTATAACAATATCATATAATTTTTGTAAGGTTTTTCTTTCTTACAAGTTACAATTATTCTGATATCAGGATATATATTAGGTAGGTTTCATATACATATATAAATATAGAGTACTAGACTTGTTCATCTTTAAAAGAAGGGGCCCTTGCAAATATAGCCCATCCCAACATTCATTTTTAAAAATAGCCCATTGGGAAAAAAAGTGCATATCTAGCCTTTCTTGATATTAACTTTCTAGGAAATAGCCTTTATAAGACAATAATGCCCTTAACAATTAAACTGTGCAAAATGACTAAATTACCCTCTTACATTGTGTAAGGACGAAACTGCCCTTCTCTTCTTCTCCTTCAGTTGACTGATGAAAACCAAAACTTTCAGAAATTCGGTCGTCTTCTCCATCGTTCTCCTGTCGACCAGAATCGACTCCATCAAAGTTGGGTCAGTCATTCTTCTCATTTCAAATCCCATTGTTCTCCTTTCGACTGGAATCTTGCTACCGACCGTAATCTCGACGGCGACGGCGACGGCGATCGGAATCTTGAGAGTGCCGCCACCTCCTTCAATCGAGCCTCACTGTCAAATCGAGCTTCACTGTCAAGAATACACAGTCAATGTAAGTCCCGTAATCACACTTAAGTTTCCAATGTCATTGAATCTGTCGGTCATTTATTGTTGTTTAAGTTTGAGACGTTTTTGATAGAATGAGGGATTGATGGTTTTGGATTTGTTGCCCATGAATTGGGGTTTGTGTATGCAGTATTTTTGGGTTTAGTTAAGGTGTTTGATGAAATGCCACATCAAGCTCTTAAGAGGGGTAGTATTGTTGTAGTTAAGGTATTTAGTTTTGTTGGGTGCACACATCGTCCTCACTATCACATGAATAACTGGAAGAAATGCACTCTTGTGAATAGTGTTGTATGGTTTGTTTTCACATTTATTGTGTTGTATGGTTTGGTGGGGAAAAGGTTTAGGGAATTTGTATGTGATTTTGTGAGGGTTGATGGTGTATGTATATTTGTTTGTGTTGATCGGTGTTGGTTGTTGATGGTGTATGTATATTTGTTTGTGTTGGTTGGTTGAACCAAAACAGGCCCCTGCTATTGATTTATCCCTTTTGCTTTTGTTATTGACTGCTGTTATTGATTGTGGAAATTGGAAACATAAGATGAGCTAAGCCCGGGAGGAATGTTGTAGGCTTGGGAGGAATGTTGTAGGCCTGGGAACCGTTCCTAGGCCTAAATGAATTGTTCCTAGGCACTGACCTGAATTGAATGACAGTAATTGTTATACTGTTATTGACTGAATTTTTTTTTTTTCAGGGTCTAAGGATACCATGTCTTGGGTGTTAGTTCAGTGCAGTGAGCATTGGAAGGGTAACGCATTGACCGGTCCAATTTCGTTTTCAATACGTCTAACTAAAAAAGAGAAGGGAGCGTACAATGAATTGGTGGAAACGATATACCAGCGGACAGGGGTTAGTAGAGACCAAATTCAGTTGAAGCTAACTGCGCATGTGGAAACGGGGGTTGATAAAGTTACATTGACTGTTATGAGTGACGACGATGTAGAGTTTGTGATTATGCATAAGGAAACAAGTTGGGCCACAATTGATGTTGAATTTGTCAACAAACATGAATTTCGACCTCCACCAAATCCAATCCAATCAGAATGTACGGTCTCTCCTGTTAAACCCACAGATATTCCATGGTCTCCGGGGGGTACTCCTAACTATAAATCAGTTAGTGGCAGCAATAATCCGGTTGCTTCACCTGGATTTACCTTAGCAAGAAATGAACAAGCGACGCCGGCATCTACTACCAAACATTTAGTTATGGATAGTTCTGAAAGCATAGATAGTTCTGGAAGGTCTGATAGTTCTAAAACCAGTGATACATAAGATGAGAGTGGTGGTGATGATGATGATGGTGGGATAGCGGCAACAATTCTTCTAACAGAAGAACAAGGGGTGAGTGGAACACCCAACAGTTCTTCACCGTCCTTGTACACATGGTGGACAGTATCAGGTTCAGATCTGTACTCAATACCAGCCGTTCGATCAGTGGATGTGTTTGAAAATCCAGGGGACCGAGGTCCATTATACAAATGACAGATGTTCAAGGACAAGCCCACATTGAAGAGCGCTGTAGGGTTGTATGCATTTGGAGAGAGGTTTGAGCACATGATTTCACGATCTTCCAATACACGATTCACTGGGCAATGTAGTCAGAGAAGTTGTGGATGGGTTCTTCGGGCATGGAAGTCGAATAAGGGGACTTATTGGCATGTGAAGACGTTTGTTAATGAGCACACATGTGATAGAAATGACAACTACAACATTAAATTCAAACGTGTAAGTGCTGCCGTGATAGGGGATTTGTATGCAAGTAAATATCGTGATCCCGGGCGCATAATCCGTCATAAAGATATAGTTTTTGAGATGAGCGAGCAGCAAGGCATACACCTCTCGTGTAAGGATTCCTGTTGTTTTTAATTGGCTTATTTCGTGATCAAACCATATGTGGGAATTCTTTGTAAGGGTAGTTTAGATGTTGTTGTTATTGCATTAGGCCCTTTGAAGACCTCATTATTGACAAGCACCAAAGGTAATACTCTAAGTGCTTACTTGTCTTGAAGAGATAGTTGCACACACTCACAACTCATGTATATGTTTAATCTTTGTATGTTGTGTTTCTTTTTGTTGTGCATCAATGCTTATTTACATCTCTTCTTGCTTGTTTTTATGATTGCATCTTGTGTTTATAACATCATAGCATTTAGGCTTTTAGGATGCATCTTAGTTTACTTTTGTTCCCCTTGCATGATTGCTTGTGGGGTACAAAAATGTAGGCTATGCGCTGGTCCACCAGCGCCGGTCGTCTAGCGCCGCTCACCGGCGTAAAACGCCCAGTGGCGTGCCGCTGGTCGTGCGCTGGTGTGGACCAGCGCAAGGCCACCAGCGCCAATCGCCCAGTTTGGCACCGCTGGACTGGCGCTGGTGTCAGCGCTTGACGTCCAACGCTCGACGTCCAGCGCTCAAGCCAAAATGTGCTTGTGCGCTGGTCCTGCGCCTATCGTCCAGCGCAGGTCCACTAGCGCACAGTGTAATTTTCTGGCGTGATTTCAAAACGACCTCACTTCATTTATGGCCTCTATATATATGCTAACTTGATTTTAGGTCACTTACAAGAGTTCTTATTCATGCTTCATACTTAGGATATTTTTCAACAGAAGAAAAATACACAAAGAACTCATTTTTAATTACTCAAATACATTTCCATGATCATCAATCATCATCTAGCATCATCTTAGATCATCTAGATGTCATCTAGCATGGATTCTTCATCATACTTTGCTTGGTAAGCTTTTCACTAATATCTTACATATTTTGTGTTTCTCTTATCTAGCAATCTCAATTTAATTACTTGTATGTGATTTTATATTTGTTGAATACAAGATTGAGATTAGTATGATGTATGTTTGAGAAGTTGTATTGTGCTAGCATATTAGGTTTTGTGCTTGATATTGATTAGCTAAACTAATTGACATGTCATTTAGTTTTGATATCTAGGATTGTTCTTAATTGCATATTAATCATCTTAGATAAGCATATAGGGTTTCCCTTGCTCTATGTTGCATTTTGGATATTTTCACATATTCACTTAGGGTTGTATTCTCTTCTAGAGAAGGTAAGTCTTGTGTGTAGCAACCGGGATTAGGTTCCTTAGATCGCAAGCAAATTGGACTAGGTTCACTCATACCGGGATTAGGTAGGTGTCTGATTACTTCCGGGATTAGGTTGTAATCGTTTGCACATTTAGTGGATTCGAGGTTCGAGTGTGGCTTACTTACATAGCCCGTGGTTTTTCCCGTGAGGGTTTCCACGTAAAAATTCAAGTGTTAATTTAATTTCCGCACCATATTACACTTGCTTGTTTATATTATCTTGAGGGTAAATTCGTAATTTTGACTAACACGAAAAATTGGGTAAAAAGCGTAAAATCTATTCACCCCCCCTCTAGATAGGTTTATACACACCGTGCTATATTTAGTTTCAATTGGTATCAGAGCGGGTTCTTAGACATACATAGGTGATCCTTGCTTTTTTGGTGTGTTTTGCATTTTGTGTGATTTTTGATTATTCATACATTTGCATTCATTTCATTCATTCATAAACACTATGAGTGGAAACGGTGGAAATGGTGGTGGCCACGAAGGAGCTTCTAGCACAAGGCCTCCACTTCTTACCGGATTGAACTATTCCCAATGGAAAAGGAAGATGGAATCCTACATATGCCAAATTCATGACCGTGCATGGATGGCGGTGGAAGACGGATATGATCTCCCTGTGATGACTCCCGCGGGTGGAGGAGAAGATGTTTTGAAGCCTAAGGCGCAATGGAACGCGCAAGAGTTTGAGGCTTCAAAGTGGAATAGGAAGGCGATGCATGCCATTATGTGTGCAATGGGTGAGAATCAATACAAGCTTATTCAGAATACTCAGATTGCAAAAGTGGCATGGGACATCCTTCAAGTTGCACATGAGGGAACCGAGGTGGTGAAGGAGTCCAAGCTTCAAGTCCTCCAAACTCAATTTGAGCTACTTAGGATGGGAGAGGATGAATGCTTCAATGACTTCGAAATCAAATTGATGGACATATTAAATCAAAGCCATCAACTCGGAGACCCGTATTCGGATAGGAGAGTCAAGCAAAAAATTATGAGATCTCTCCCCGATAGGTTTGAATCAAAGGTGACGGCCATAGAAGAAAATAGTGGCTACATGGATATGAAGCCAAGTGAGGTAATTGGGCGTCTCCTTGCATATGAGTCTAGGAAGGTTCCTAGCACCACTACTCCTCCTAAGAAGTCTAAAGGAATAGCTTTGAAAGCATCTAAGGATGCAAAGGAGGCAAAGCATGAATCGGATGAAGACCTTGCCTTATTTGTGAAAAGGTTTAACAAGGTTATGGGGTTCAAGAAGAAGAAGGGATTTGGGTCAAGAGGACAAGACTTGAAGAAAAAGAGTTCCTTCAAGAAGTTTGAGCCTAGACAAGAGAGGACCGAAAGGAAAGGGGTCCGATGCTTTGAATGTGGTGGGATTGGTCACTTTGCCCCCGAATGTGCTAATCACAACGAAAGGAAGAAGGGTAAAGTGATGGCCGCCACTTGGAGTGGGAGTAGTGATGACTCCAATGAGGAAGATGAGTCTTCAAGTGAAGAAGAGCTCATGGCTAACTTCCTAGCTTTTGCCTCTTCTCACAAGAGCAAAAGTGCTAGTGAAAAAGAGGAGATGAGTCAAGAGGAAATTGACTCTAGTGAAGTAGAAAGTGACTCCTCTTCTAGTTCCAAAAAGAAATTTGTGGAGCAAAAGGTGCTTGCTAAATACCATGCCGAGTTCAATGATTTAGCAATTAAAAGCACAAGAAAGATTGAGAGGTTGAGAGAAGAGAACCTTGAACTTTCGGCTCACAATGACCACTTAAGTGAACAAGTGGAAAGATTGAAGAGGAGAGAGGATAAGTTAATTGAGGAGTTAGACTTATCCAAGAGAAGTGAAGAAGGCTTGAAGAGGGAACTTAGAAGTTAAAGGGTCCTTGGCTAGGATAGATTCTAGCACCAAGAAGCTTGATCATTTACTTGGTGTTGGAAAGAGTCCAAGTGACAAGAGAGGTCTTGGGTATGAAGATGGCAAGAAAATCTCAACCTCTAACAAGACAGTATTTGTCAAGAGCTTGAAGAACGAAGAAACTTCATTTGTGCAACCTCTTAGGAAGAAGTTAGAAATAGGACAATGTTCTAATGCACAAGTGAAAATGGGGCCAAGAAGGAAATCTCAAGCTCAACCCCCTAAGGTCCCTCAAGCCAACACTCCCCCCAAATTGGCTCACAAAGGAAAGAGACCAATCATGCAACCTCAAGCTTGGAAGCAACCAAGACCGGTTCAACAACGAAGATGGATTGAACCCACTTATCCACAAAGACATGGACGTGCTCCCATACGTGCTCAAAAACGAGGTATGATTCCTTTTTTCATTCCTATTTGTCACTTTTGTGGTTGTGATGGTCATATTAGACCAAATTGCTTTCAATATATTAAAATGTGTAGAAAACAAAGCATGATTGAAAAGAGAAAGAATAGAGCCAAGATGCATGTTTATAGGAATGAAAATATTGATTTGCATGATCCTAGAAATAGTAGAGCACATGTACCAAAGACCACTAAGAAAGCTAAAATTGTTGCTAAGTGGATTAGAAAGAATGAAAATGTTTGCCATGTTGCACAAATAGCCTTGAAGGCAAATTCTTCTAATTTTTGGTATTTGGATAGTGGGTGCTCTAGGCACATGACGGGAAACAAGAGTTTATTCGAGACTCTTGTTATGGAGGAAGGTGGAAATGTCACTTTTGGTGATGGATCCAAAAGAAATGTTGTAGGGAAGGGAACCATTTCCGTTCCCGGATTACCCTCCTTATCCAATGCTTTATTTGTTGATGGCTTGAAAGCCAATTTAATAAGCATTTCACATTTAAGTGATGAAGGATATTCCGTCTTGTTTTCTAAAGATTATTGCTCTATCCTTAAACCCGATGGACAAACCTTGTTGAAGGGCATGAGATCTAGCGACAATTGTTATTGTCTTGAAGCTAGTATTGTATCTAATCATGTGTCCATGGATGAGCAAATTGAGTTGTGGCATGAAAGACTTGGCCACATGAACTTTAGGGATCTACGAACCCTTGGAAAGTTCAATTGTGTGCGTGGCCTCCCTAAGCTTGGGAAGAAAGCCAATGGTATTTGTGGACCTTACCAACAAGGAAAGCAAACTAAAAACATGCACAAAAAGGGTAAGTATCTCACCACCAAGGAGCCACTTGAGCTTCTCCACATGGACCTCATGGGTCCCATGCAAACCGAAAGTTTGGGTGGAAAGAGATACATTTTTGTTTGTGTTGATGATTTCTCTAGGTTCACATGGACATATTTTCTTAGAGAAAAATCCGAAACTTTTGATAAGTTTAAAATGCTTTGTAATAAAATACAAAATGAAATGAACTCTAATATTAAAAGCATTAAACGGATTAGAAGTGACCATGAGAGAGAGTTTGAGAATGCCTCTTTTGAAAGCTATTGTGATAGCTTAGGCATCTCCCATGAGTTTTCGGCTCCTAGGACACCTCAACAAAATAGAGTTGTTGAGAGGAAGAATAGGGTCCTCCAAGAGATGGCCCGAGTGATGTTGCTTAGCAACAATGTCCCTAGGAACCTATGGGCCGAAGCCATAAGTACGGCTTGCTATATAGGAAATAGAGTATTCCTAAGGCCCGGTACTAGAAACACCTCCTATGAATTATGGAAAGGCAAGAGGCCAAATGTTAGCTACTTCCACACTTTTGGAAGCAAATGCTACATTTTGAATGACCGTGATCAACTTGGCAAATTCGATGCTAAGAGTGATGAGGGTATTTTTATTGGCTATGCCTTAAATAGTAGAGCCTATAGAGTTTTCAATTTAAAGACTCTAAGTGTTATGGAATCATCCAATGTCGTATTTGATGATACTAGGCTCAAGTCTAATGATCATGATGAGGAGGTTATTTTTGGTGATGATTCTCCTTTGGAGGAGGTTGTGGTGTCACCTAATGTTGGGACATCTAATGTCAACAATAATGACACACAACCTATTGATAGAGTTCCTCTCTTGGACTCTAAAGAACCCGCTCAATGGGTTAGGAAACTCCATGATAAAGAAGATATCATTGGAGAGGTAAATGAGGGTGTTAGGACTAGACGTCAACTTGCTAATCTTATTAGCTATACATGCTACACCTCTCAAATTGAACCCAAAAAGGTTGAAGAAGCCTTAAATGATGAATTTTAGGTTCTTGCCATGCAAGAAGAGCTAAACCAATTCGAAAGGAATGAGGTTTGGACTCTAGTTCCAAGGCCTAAGACCACTAATGTCATAGGCACTAAATGGATATTTAGGAACAAATCCGATGAGGATGGCAACATAGTGCAGAACAAGGCTAGACTTGTAGCACAAGGGTACTCTAAAATTGAGGGTATTGACTTTGATGAGACTTTTGCTCCCGTTGCCCGCTTAGAGTCCATTAGGCTTCTCTTGTCCATCTCTTGTGTGCACAAGTTCAAATTGCACCAAATGGACGTTAAGAGTGCCTTCCTCAATGGCTTCTTGCAAGAGGAAGTGTTTGTTGAACAACCTAAGGGGTTTGTGGATGCACACCACCCTAATCATGTTTATCGCCTCAAAAAGGCACTTTATGGATTGAAACAAGCACCGAGGGCTTGGTATGAGCGCCTCACTCAATTTTTTGTTGACAACAACTACACAAGAGGTAGTGTTGACAAGACGCTATTCATCAAGAGAGACAATGATGAGCTTTTCATAGCTCAAATATATGTTGATGATATAGTTTTTGGCTCCACCAACAACACCAAAGTCCAACAATTTGTTGATGTCATGTCTCATGAATTTGAAATGAGTCTTGTTGGTGAGCTTAGTTACTTCCTAGGTTTGCAAATTAGGCAACTAGATGATGGGATTTTCATATCCCAAGCCAAATATGCCAAAAACCTAGTGAAGAAGTTTGGTCTTGAAAAAGCCAAACATTGTGATACTCCTATGAGCACCACTTTGAAGCTAAGCAAGGATGCTAGCGGTAAAAGTGTGGACCAAACCTTATATCGTGGCATGATAGGGAGCTTGCTCTATTTGACCGCAAGTAGGCCCGATATATCATTTAGTGTAGGAGTTTGTGCTAGGTACCAATCCGATCCCAATGAGTCCCATCTTTCTTCGGTTAAGAGAGTCATTCGATTTGTGAATGGGACTTCTAACTATGGGATTTGGTACTCATTTGACACTAATCCTAGTCTTGTAGGATATAGTGATGCGGATTGGGCAGGAAATTGTGATGATAGGAAGAGCACATTGGGCGGTTGCTTCTTTCTAGGCAACAACTTGGTGTCTTGGTTTTGCAAGAAGCAAAACTCGATTTCCTTGTCCACAGCCGAGGCCGAGTACATAGCCGCGGGGAGTGGATGCACTCAACTTATTTGGATGAAGCAAATGCTAGTAGACTATGGATTCAACCAAGGTACTCTCACTCTCTTTTGTGATAACATGTGTGCTATTAATATTTCCAAGAATCCGGTTCAACATTCTAGAACTAAGCATATTGACATCCGCCATCACTTCATTAGAGAGCTTGTTGAAAATAAATGCATAGTACTTGAACATGTAGGTACTAATGATCAACTTGCGGACCTATTTACTAAACCCTTAGATGCTACTCGATTTAAAACTCTTAGTAGATCTATTGGGATATGTCTTGTGGAGTGATGTGTTTCATAATTGACCCCATATGGGGAACTCAAGCAAAGAGAGCTATTTTGCATTCTTGTATTTTGCAAAAAATTTGAAATAACTTATGCCTCTTCTTTTGTTTGCTTGAGTAAGCTTGGTTGTACATATATATATATATGTTTTCTATTCTATAAGTGTGAACCTTGCTTGTTTACAATCCATGTCATATTTATGTTCAAACATGCATTTTTGGACTAGGAGATTTACATAGGAAGTATGATGTGAATGACCTATAGTTATCTCCATGACATGATGATTCTTGAATAACATGCTAATGCTAAATAAAAAAGCATGAAATTCATACAACATGCTCACATGAAAAGCATGAATTGATGATTGCATATTCTTAAAAATGCAAAACTTGTGTGAAAGCTAATGAGACTCAAAATGAATAAAGGATCTTGTATCCGTTCAAAGGAATTTATATTCCAAATGTCTCTCTTTCTTTATTAGTTGAACATGGTTACTATCATACGGATATCTTATCCGGAAAAATCAAATAGGGTGCAAAGTCACTCATGCCATGTTTCGCTTATAAAGTTGGATATAGTTGCTCTTAAATTGAAATCAATAATCTCTATATCCTTACTTTTCCCATGACATTGGTGAAATTGGTTTGAATTCAAATTAGAAACCTTTGTCATTTGCTTTGCCAAATGCCATTGTATTTTGGACTTGAATGTTATATGTCTTGTATGCAAAGCATGTTGGATTCACACATTTTCTCAAATAAATCTCCTTGTTTCTCTCAAATTAATTGAAGTGCATAAAGTGACTTATATGTATATGCAAATCTTGCATGCTTCTATCTCTCGTTGCTTTGAATGACCCGGTTGGGGACTACTCCTTTGCCTATATCATGACAAAAAGGGGGAGTAAGATATGGTAAGGGGAGTTGCAAAATATAGAAGCTATTGTGCATTTTGGGGAGAACATACATTGAGGGGGAGTAACCCTTTGAGGGGGAGCATTGCATTTATCATTCTTTGCATACATTTGGTAATGTTGTGCCTAAATTCTAAAAATGCAAATGCTTGGTATTGTTCTCACATGATTAATCTCACACTTTTCTTGTATTGGAATTGTTAGAAACTCTTTTCAGGGATTGACTATTCTACAAGAGGATTGAAGATTTCAAGTTGCATTCTCTTATCTCTTTGTAATGTAGAATATCATTGTAATCCCGTAGTTTCTATTTTTTTGTGAGGAATCAATATGAGTGATGGTTTTGTCACGAAATAGCCAAAGGGGGAGATTGTAAGGATTCCCGTTGTTTTTAATTGGCTTATTTCGTGATCAAACCATATGTGGGGATTCTTTGTAAGGGTAGTTTAGATGTTGTTGTTATTGCATTAGGCCCTTTGAAGACCTCATTATTGACAAGCACCAAAGGTAATACTCTAAGTGCTTACTTGTCTTGAAGAGATAGTTGCACACACTCACAACTCATGTATATGTTTAATCTTTGTATGTTGTGTTTCTTTTTGTTGTGCATCAATGCTTATTTACATCTCTTCTTGCTTGTTTTTATGATTGCATCTTGTGTTTATAACATCATAGCATTTAGGCTTTTAGGATGCATCTTAGTTTACTTTTGTTCCCCTTGCATGATTGCTTGTGGGGTACAAAAATGTAGGCTATGCGCTGGTCCACCAGCGCCGGTCGTCCAGCGCCGCTCACCGGCGTAAAACGCCCAGTGGCGTGCCGCTGGTCGTGCGCTGGTGTGGACCAGCGCAAGGCCACTAGCGCCAATCGCCCAGTTTGGCACTGTTGGACTGGCGCTGGTGTCAGCGCTTGACGTCCAGCGCTCGACGTCCAGCGCTCAAGCCAAAATGTGCTTGTGCGCTAGTCCTGCGCCTGTCGTCCAGCGCAGGTCCACCAGCGCACAGTGCAATTTTCTGGCGTGATTTCAAAACGACCTCACTTCACTTATGGCCTCTATATATATGCTAACTTGATTTTAGGTCACTTACAAGAGTTCTTATTCATGCTTCATACTTAGGATATTTTTCAAGAGAAGAAAAATACACAAAGAACTCATTTTTAATTACTCAAACACATTTCCATGATCATCAATCATCATCTAGCATCATCTTAGATCATCTAGATGTCATCTAGCATGGATTCTTCATCATACTTTGCTTGGTAAGCTTTTCACTAATATCTTACATATTTTGTGTTTCTCTTATCTAGCAATCTCAATTTAATTACTTGTATGTGATTTTATATTTGTTGAATACAAGATTGAGATTAGTATGATGTATGTTTGAGAAGTTGTATTGTGCTAGCATATTAGGTTTTGTGCTTGATATTGATTAGCTAAACTAATTGACATGTCATTTAGTTTTGATATTTAGGATTGTTCTTAATTGCATATTAATCATCTTAGATAAGCATATAGGGTTTCCCTTGCTCTATGTTGCATTTTGGATATTTTCACATATTCACTTAGGGTTGTATTCTCTTCTAGAGAAGGTAAGTCTTGTGTGTAGCAACCGGGATTAGGTTCCTTAGATCGCAAGCAAATTGGACTAGGTTCACTCATACCGGGATTAGGTAGGTGTGTGATTACTTCCGGGATTAGGTTGTAATCGTTTGCACATTTAGTGGATTCGAGGTTTGAGTGTGGCTTACTTACATAGCCCGTGGTTTTTCCCGTGAGGGTTTCCACGTAAAAATTCAAGTGTTAATTTAATTTCCGCACCATATTACACTTGCTTGTTTATATTATTTTGAGGGTAAATTCATAATTTTGACTAACACGAAAAATTGGGTAAAAAGCGTAAAATCTATTCCCCTCCCCCCCCCCCTCTCTAGATAGGTTTATACACACCGTGCTATATTTAGTTTCATCTCGTATAGCAAAGCCTACAGGTCGAAGGAGCACGCTTTGAGTCGGGTATTCGGTGATCTGTGGGAATCCTTTCAGAGGTTACCGTCTTATTTTTATGTTTTGGAACAAGCGAACCCCGGGACTATGACAAAGATCAAGACCGACTCCAGAAACTGGTTGAAATATGCATTCATGGCAATTGGAGCCTCTATAGAGGGGTTCAATTCTGTTATTAGGCCGGTTATCTGCATCGATGCTACCCACTTGAAGGCTAGGACTATGGGTGTTTTGTTAGTTGCGGTATGCAAAGATGGAAACGGGATGATATACCCTTTGGCATTTGGGTTTGCAAACTCTGAATGCACAAAATCTTGGACTTGGTTTTTGAAGAAACTCCGTAAAGGGATCCAAAATCCGGACCGTGTCATGTTAGTATCGGATCGGCACAATGGTATATTCAATGCAATTGAAGCCATATTCCTAGATGCAGCACATGTGATGTGATGTGGCTTTACTACTGTGCTACGTATGCATACTGAAAAGGAAATTATAGCCCGGTGTGTATAAAACTATCTAGAGAGGGGGTGAATAGATTTTACGCTTTTTACCCAATTTTCGTTTTTAGTCAAATTTACGAAAATGCCCCAAACTAGACAATATAATAATCAAGTGTAATATGGTGCGGAAATATAAACGACACTTGATTTTTACGTGGAAACCCTCACAGGAAAAACCACGGGCTGGTAAGTGCGCCACACTCGAACCTCGAATCCACTAATTGTGATAACGTATACAACCTAATCCAGGTTTGACGGCCTAATCCCGGCCAATATCCCGCTACCACTACCCGCAGGCCTGTAAAAGTGGACCTAGTCCAATTTGCTCATGTGACCACCTAATCCCGGTGTCCGACCTAATCCCGGTCTATCACACAAGACTTACAATCTCCTAAGAGATCAAACAACCCTATGTGAATATGCAATGATATCCAAATATTGCAATAAGAGCTAGGGTACTCTAAATGCTTACCTAGGATTATAAGATGACAATATAATCAATCATAGATATCACATGTAGCTATATGACATGGCATATAACTTTAGCTAAGTAAAGGATAACCAATCCTAGATACAAAGCTATCACAAACAACACTCAATCAATACATCACAAATAATCTCTTTTCTTGTATTTAGCATATGATCTAAAACATACAAGTAATTTAAAAGAGATGGCTTGGTATTTAAAATACTAAAATAAGATGAAATTAATCAAAATCTTACCAAGCAAGTTGTGATGATGCAAACCCATACATGGATGCACTCTATATAGACATAGGAGATGCAATATGAAATTTGATGCAAAAGGGGTTTGATTTGAGTGGTTAAAGGTGAATTCTTGATTTGATTTTCTCTCAAAATCTAACTTTGAAGTTTAGGGTTCTTAAGAGTCAAGAACTACATTCAGATAATGAGAAAGTGAGATATTTATAGACATCAAGAATTGGGCAAGTGAAAAGACAAGTTTGCCCCTGAAATCGCACGATCGACGGTTTCAATTCGGCGGCCAGACCGCCGAATAGAACCGCCGAATTGCTCCCGAGTAGAACAGGGGAAATTCGGCGACTTTGTTCGGCGGTTTCGTGACCGCCGATCCAACCGCCGTTTTGGACCCGAGAGTGAATTTCAATCAGGACTCATTCGGCGGTTTTTAACGGCGGCCAGGCCGCCGAATAAAATCGCCGTTCACCAAAAATGGTGAAATCAATGGAGAAGCCAAAGGCATCTCCACCGGCGATCATCGCGCAAAACAAAGCACATCAACGTGCACGCGCGGACGTTTCCGAACAACTTTCGGGAAACGAATTTCTCCACACTAAAAGCTAATCATGCATGAAGTGCAAGTGTGGGTATTGAAAGCATCCTAATGCCTATCATGACATGGCATTATCATATAACAAGATGCAATCAATTCAACAAGCAAGAAGAGATATTGAATAAATCAATAAGGCACAATGCACACAAAATATAGACACAACATTCAAGAATAAGAGATATGCATGTTGTGTGTGTGTGCGACTATATCTTCTTCAAGCCAATGTAAGCACAAGATATACCTTTGGTGCTTGTTCTCTTGAGGTCTTGGAGAGGGTCTTGATCTTCAATTAATCACCTAGACTACCCTTACAACCAAACCCCAACATGTGGTTTGACCACGAAATAAGCCAATCAATTATAGGGAATCCTTACACATACCGTATCGAGGACTTTGACCATTTCATGGGTGAGGTGAAAGAAACCTGTCCTAAGGTTTACAATGAGCTCTTAGCCGTTGGGGTAGAGAAGTTTTCACGTGTACATAGCCCTAGAAAAAGAACCTCTTTTATGACCACCAACATTGCCGAGTCAATGAATTCTTGTCTAGTTTCGGTCCGAAAATTGCCTGTCACAGCAATGGTGGAATGTATCAGAGATTTGTTGCAAAGGTGGTTCTACGATCGTCGAATAAATGCACGTGAAATGTCTACATACTTGACAACGTTTGCAGACGAACACATCAAAGCTTTGACAGATACAGCGAATAAGTCTGAGATTCACCCCATTCACCACAAAACATTTAAGGTAGACGACAAATGGATTCCTAGAATCATCGACCTTGAAAACAGTTCTTGCTCATGCCGTCAATGGGATTTAGATGAGTTGCCGTGTTCTCATTCAATGGCGGTTGCTAGGTATGCGTCCCGGTCTTTTAAGTATGTATATTTATCTGTTATGGTTTATTTTACAAGCCTTAAATTGTGTTTGTTGGTGTGTTATGGCCTAGGTTCAAAGGTACGTCAATCAACTCAATGGCTTCTGACCATTACACAACAGGATATCTTAAACATGCTTATGAAATGGCTGTGAACCCTATTCCGGATCCCAAATCTTGGGACATTCCTGATGCAATCCGGAACCGTATTGTATTGCCATGGAAGAGAAAAAAGCTGCCAGGAAGACCAAAGAAGTTGAGGATACCGTCTGCCGGGGAGAAAGGAAAGTTTCAATCTTGTTCAAAGTACGAAAAAAAAGGACACAATAAATCAGCTTATCCAGAACCATCATCTAGCATAAGCAAACCAGCCAAAAAACCCCGATCATGTGGCATATGTAAGAAAGAAGGTCACAGCAGACTGAAGTGCCCGGACAAGCCATTTGAACCTACCTTGACTGACACGAACGAAGATATTGCCGCTGGGCCTGCAGTGCAAGTGTCTTGGATGGGTGCTGAACCAAAACTGTTATTGGCTGCTGATATTGCTGTTTTTATTGGCTTGGGCTGCTGTTATTGATCTTGAAAACAGAAGATGAGCTAAGCCCGTGAGTAATGTTTTAGGACTGGGAACGGTTCCTAAGCCCAAACTATTTTGTTCTTAGGCCTGTAAATTCTTTCTCAGGCTCAGTTGTCTGTCGTTGCCACGTCATCATTGTACATCGTTATTAGTGCTAAAAAGAAGGAACTAAGCCCAGGAACATAAAGGCCTAGGAACCGGTACTTTAAGCCTAGGAACTGTTCCTAGGCCCATGGTGTATTTAATTTTGATTTAAATATAAATTAAAATTTTTTTTTTCGGATTGCATATGATGTTTTTTTGAATCGGTGTGCACCCATCAGAATCGATTTATGAAGTGTAAATGTAACAAGGTGGATCGATTCAAACAACGAGATCAACTTACAATTTTTTGAAAGAACTCTTAGGCATTTAGGGGTTTATATTTGAAAGGGTTGTTTACTAAAGGTGTGTAATGGGTAGGGCCGTACTTGTTCGACCGTTCGATCATTTCGAAACTTCACGTCCATATTTCCATTGATACCCCTTCATCGTTGGACTATGCCGATCGTTTTGATTATTGCGAGGCCCTCATAATTACCTAGACGGACGAAAACTGTAAGGCCTAGGAACCGTTCCTAGGCCCAAAATAATTTGTTCCTAGGCCCAAAATAATTTGTTCCTAGGCCTGTAAACTCTTTCCCAAGGCTCAGAGAACCATGCAAATTTACTCGACACGTCATCTATTGGTAGTGGGTTACATATGGATCCCACTATATCTTCTTCTTCTCATTACAGCCTGTATCCCACTAAAAGTAAAAGTAAAAGTAAACCTTCATCTTCCTTAGTCAAACACGCAAAAAATCCTCTTATTACTGATGTGAGTATATAAAAAAACTTCATCTTCTCCCATCGTCCTTCTTCCTTCATTTTCTTCACAGAATTGACAAAACAACTATTATATTTATAGAATGTACCTCGACCATCACATCACCCTCGATTGCAGTAGACCCAATAGCCAAAAGAGCCTCAACAACAGCCTTATGTTCTTCAACATCTTGCTTCTCAACAGCCTCATCCTCCTGAACAGCAACCTTCTCAACATCATCAACAGCAGCCTTCTCAACAGCATCCTCCTCAACAGCCTCCTCCTTAATGGCAGCCTTTTTAACAGCAGCCTCTTCAGCAGCAGCCCTATTACCAGCAGCCTTATCACCAGCATCATCACTAGCATCCTCCTGAACAGCAGCTTTATCACCAGCAGGCTTACCACCAACATCCTCCTCATTAGCAGCAGCATCAACACCAACATCCTCCTCATCAATAGACTTATCCTCCTGAACGGCAGCCTTATGACCACCAACATCCTCCTTCATCTCATCATCTTGCTCAGCACCCTTCTAAACATCAACATCAATAAATTAGTGGATATTATTAACGACTAAACTATTATATATAAATAATAATATATTTTTCAACAACTTTATGCATCTAACCTTCATCTTATTTCTAATCTTTGCAAATTCATCTTTACAAAAGGCAAGGATACGTTCCTCGCTGTCAACTATGGCAGCACGTAATTCTGCATATAATTCTGGGATTGTGGAAGGCACCTGAATTATGCAATAATTAATACTACAACACATATAACAATAGCTTACTAAAAGTTTAAAACCAAATAGTGTAGATGGAATCATACCTTAGAATTCCCATCGGAGAATAGATGCTTCTTCGAAAGGGGGGAATATTCACCTGAAAATGTACTTCTATTTTTCCTCACTGAACCTCCTATCTCCTACTTCTTAATAGAAGCGTCAATCCCATCACCGTCATTGTCACCTGTTTGATGATCATAAACTTCATCGTCATCACCACCAACAGCCTCTTCTTCCACTATACTTGGAGGTGGAGGAAGAGCCAACTTCTCCCTCTTCTTTACAGTTAGTGGTTGACACACGCGTTTCAGGTTCAATGACTTGAAGTAATCTGTATCATTTTCATAGTTTTCAACTTCCCAATCAAGTAAAGTCATCTGCATATTGGGAACAAACAATTATTACTGAATTTCCGAAAATAATTATCCCTATATAACTAAAAAGAAAGGGTCATTAAGTAACCACCGTTGTATTGAATGATGATTCAATATCTTGAATCTTTTCATCAAATGCCCATCTAGTGAACCGGGGATACCCCGTACCAACTCTCTTTCCGACTCGATCATCAAAACGAATTATCCTCTCCATGGCCCATACCTATACAATTTCAACTAACTAATATCAATATAGGAAACACAATAACAATTCAACAAAGTATGAAACGGGAAACACAATAACAGTTTTGCTATGTTGAAAATATGCTATATTTCTTTTTTTAAAACTTACTTGAAGTGTTAGAGGGAACCCGGACAAATTGTAGGTATAATACTTCAATTTCTTATTTTTCTTCTGTTCCCCACTCTTATCTCTCACACTCTTCTCTTCCACACTCTTCAGCTTCCCTTTCCCTTTCCCTTTCCCTTTCCCTTTCCCTTTCCTTTTCACTTCTACTAACTTCTTGTTCTTCTTCTTGTTCTTTTTCTTCTTGTCTTCTTGTTCTTGTTCTTGTTCTTGTTGTTGTTCTTCTTCTAAGTCTTCTTCTTCTTCTACTGCATTCTTAATTTTCTGCAGCTTCCCCTTCTTGTCTTCCTTCTTTGCTTGACCTCTCAGTCGGTCCAGCCGTCCCTTCAGTACACCCTTGAGAAAATAAAATGTAAAACTGAATATGTAAGAACTCCATGGAAATTTTTTGAATTCTTCTTCCTTTTCAGCTAATGTAAACAGCCACCTCGGGATGGCTGTGGTCCGTCCGTCATCTGTGCCAAAGAATTGGCTCACCGTATATATATTCAACATCTTGTATGCATCTGCACTCTGTTCGGCTGTCATTTTCCTCAAAGTGGCGTACAATACCTTTGCAGTCGGCCTTTTTCCTCTGAAAATTCTTCTAAGCATCGAATCCTCTGATACTTCGTTGTTGTTTTGAAAAGCTTCTGGCAGCTGTCCCATATTCAACCCATTGCATAAACAAAATTCCTCTTGGCCGAAACAGGCTTTCGAATTCCCCAACCCAAACCACATCTTATCTTCTCTTTGTCCTTTGGGGTGATTGATTTCTCTTTTCAAAATATTGTGAATAAGCTGCCCGTAAAGTGTCAACGGTTCTTCCAACTTCAAATATATGCCGAAGGGGCCCTCCTTGAATTTTTCCTCCAACCCAAACTTCTGTAAGACCTCCTTCAAGTTTGTAATGAAATATTGTTTACTTCCACTGTTTACTCTAACCGTTACCCAGCTCTCATGGTCTGGGAACCGCCACAAGTTTGCATTCAGATTTCTCCTCGGCATCTAAACAATGAAAACAAAAGGAAAACATCAGTCCCGGGCTTATGAAAATAAGTCCTAGGCTCAAAATTATGCATTTATCATCAGTCCAAGGCTCACAGATTACATGCATTCTCATTCAACATCAGCAGCCGGTTCCTAGGCTCACAAAATACATACATACATGCTCACAAAATACATGCATCCAGTGCTAGGCTTATATAAATCAATCCTAGGCACACAAATTACATGCATCACCCATCCATCTAAAGCGTACTCTCTACATGCAAAATAAGTCATTTACTGTCTGCAAACGTTTTTCTTCCCTCCCAATACCCAAAACAAAACATTTCCAGTGTAGTTCACAGCAATCAATCAATAATGTTTGCCCTTCAAACATAACACACACGCTCCAAATACACATACAAACACGCCAAAAACACAAACAATAGAACAATCTACCATCCCAAAACACATACAAGAACAAACTCCAATAAAAAACACAATTTTCAACAAATTAGTACCTTTAATTTGGCTTGCATTTTCTAAGGTTTGGGTGCTTCCTTCAATGCCGATGGCGACGGCGACGGCGACGGCAACGATTATCCTTCCTCTCTCAATTTCTGGTTTGTTGTTGTCTGGGTTTGTGATTTCTTTGTTGTTGTCTGGGTTTGGGTGTTTCCTTCAATGCCGACGGCGACGTGACGGCGACAACGGCGACCTTGTGCTTCTCCTTTCTCTCTCTATTTCTGGTTTGAAGTTGTCTGAGTTTGTGATTTCATACAGAGCAGAGTTTTGAGTTTTGGGTTTGCGATTTCACACAGAGCAGAGTTTCAGTGACGGCGACGGCGACAGCGACGAGGGCAACGACGACCTTCACGGCAATAGCGACCTTCTGCTTCTCCTTCCTCTCACTTTGGGTTTTCTGGTTGTTGTTGTAACCGTTTGTATTCGCACATAGAAGAGTTTTTGTGGGAAATTAGAGGGTAATTTAGTCCATTTGTGGGGAATCAGAATTTGGGGGGGGGGGGGGGGGGGCAATATAGTAAACTTAATCAAGTTTTATTTAATCAAACATTGACCGAGGGTATTTAGGGAATTTCCACTTGGAGCCACTTAAGGGCATAGTCGTAAATGGGGTTGGCCAAGCGGCTATATATACACTTTTTTTCCCAATGGTCTATTTCTTAGAGAGTGGTTGTTGGGATGGGCTATTTTCGCTAATTAACCCTTAAAAGAATTTTATAGGAAACATTTCATATGCTTATAAACTAAGCTATTGAATTTAAAAACAAAAAGAAAAGGTCCTTCATATAATTTGACTAGTGAATCACTGTCTTTCCTAAAATTTAGACACAACCAGAACAAAATCCAAATAAAAAAAATCCCAATCTCACTGTCTTTCCTTAAACAGAGAACAAATCAATTAGCTCAAACAAATCAAACAAAGTTATAATAATAATAATAATAATAACAATTATAGAGAAACGAATTCAAAAGTCAAAACCCTAAGTGGAGAATATGTATATACATTATACAAGTTAAAAGACATGAAATTAGTTAAAACTGGGAATTTAGGGTTAAATATACCTGAATTAGTTAAAGACATGACGATAAGAAAAACAAGTTCATAGCAGAAATATTTTGATGAAACGAATCAAGAAAAAACTCATCAATCATCATATAAAATGGCATTTGAAGAGAGAGAGAGAGAGATAGAGATAGAGAGAGAGAGAGAGAGAGAGAGAGTAGTACCGAAAAGCGATGAAGTGCGACGGTTAGGATCGGGGTTGAAGATGAGGCGACAATGGACAACGGAGTGAAGTTGCTTTCTGGTTGAAGTTGAAGTTGAAGTTGCTGCCTTGCTGGTGAGTGGTG
This sequence comes from Acer saccharum, assembly GCA_030490815.1. NCBI lineage: Eukaryota > Viridiplantae > Streptophyta > Magnoliopsida > Sapindales > Sapindaceae > Acer > Acer saccharum. Next base: position 22,091,699 of record CM059877.1, on the reverse strand, counting down.
AGTGAATCGAGTGATGAACGATGAAGTTGAAGTTTGGTACTTTGGTAAGAGAAGTGACGGCCGAGTGAAAATAGGGTAGGGTTTGAAGACATTGAGTTTTATTTTATTATTTTACTAAAACGACGTAGTATCATATACAATGTATTTTATTCATGTGGGTTCACCCGTGGGTTCATTTTCCTAACCAGCACCCGCACACGCACCTGCTGGGTTTTTCTTTAAACGGGTTCACGGGTTCGTGGGTCATAAATTCACCACCCAAACTTGACCCTGCGGGTGCCCATGGGTGCATGTCAAATTCCCATCCCTAGACCAATGGATTGATTCCTTAGTTTTGGTGGTGAAGATATGCCCAATGATATAAGGGAGGCATTTAAAACAATTACTTCAACTCCAACTAGCTTAAAGGAGCAACGTAATCTTGTTTGTCTAGATATTAGAAGTTTTTTTTTTTTTTTTTTTTTTCGAGAATGCCGTTCCATTTAATGTGGCTAGGAGTCCATCATACTTCAACATGTTACGTTCCGTGGGCAACTATGGACGAGGCCTAATAGCTCCTACTATGCATGAGCGCTTCGCACATGGTTATTAAAGGAGGAGTATAATTCAACTATAAAAATTGTTGATGATTTGAAGAAAACATGGAAGCATACAGGAGTATCTATATTGTTTTATGGTTGGAGTGACACAAGAAACAAATATTTGATCAACATTCTTATTAACAATCCAAATGGGACCGTTATTTATTTATTTATTTATTTTAAATCTATTGATGCATTCGATTGTGTTAAAGATGTAGAATACTTGTTCACGTTGCTTGATGGGGTTGTTAATGAAATTGAAGAAAGACTAGTTGTGCAAGTGGTAACCGACAATGCAAGTGCATACAAGGCTGCAGGGAAAATGCTAACAGAGAAAAGAAAGCATCTATATTGGACTCCATGTGCCGCTCATTGTCTTGATCTAATTCTTCAGAAGCTTGGAGAATTGACACAACATAAAAATGCTTTACAAAAAGCAAAAAAAGTGAGCAAATTTATCTACAATTACCATGGATGGGTGTTGAAACTCATGAGAAAGTTTGTTAAGAGAGACATTGTTCGACTGACCGCTACGATATTTGCCATCGCTTATTTGACTTTAGAAAACTTGAGTGGTGTGAAAGAAGCTCTTTAAAGGATGTTTGTGTCAATACAATGGAATTCATGTCGATGGGCAAATAAAAGTACTGATGGCAAAAGGGTGAAGAGATATATCATGGATGAGAGATATTTTTGGCTATGTGTTGCATATGCTCTTAAAACCACAAAGCCTTTAGTGGATATGTTGAGGTTGGTTGATAGTGAGAAAGAACCGATAATGAGATTTATCTATGGTTCTATGAATGCTGCAAAAGAACAAATAGCAAAGAATTTAGAAGGATAAGAATCAGCCTATAAAGAAATTTGTAAGATTATTGTTGACAAGTGGGACTTCCAATTGCATCGAGATTTGCATGCAGCCGCATATTATCTAAATCCTTAATTCAAGTGGGAGAGCAACTTCTCTACTCATCCGAAGATTAGATCTGGTTTGTACAAATGTATGGAGATACTCATACCCGATTCATCCGATTTCACAAAGGTTGATAAACAATTTGATGAGAATCGATATAAGCGAGGTGTTTTTTTTTTTTTTTTTTTGGAATGAGAGCAACTTTAAGTTCATACAAAACACGTGCTCTAGGTAAATTTAATTATTTAAATACATTTAACTTATAAAATAATCTTATAATCTTATTAAATTGCGCATAATATTTATTTGATCATTTTCTTCGAAATTATGATATAGTGGAATTGTGGGATCATTTTGGTGATCAAGTTATGGAGCTAAGTTTCTTTGCAATGAGAGTTTTAGGCCTAAAATGTTCTTCATCAGCTTGTGAACGTAATTGGAGTACGTTCAATCAAGTTCATACAAAAAGAAGAAATCGGCTAAGCACCACTAAATTGAACAGTTTGGTTTACAACATGTACAACAAAAAACTGAAGTTAAGATACTTAAAGAATCGACCATCAGAAAGATGAAGATCCTTTGATCAACCAAGATTTACCCTTTGATGATGAATGGATAGCTAACCCAAATGATGTAAAAAGCACAGAAGTCGGTGATGAAGATTTTAATTTGGATGTTGATGAAATGACTAATGAAATAAGAGGTTAGTATATTGTATACATTGCTATCTGCCTATTTTTTCTCTTTAGTCTTTACCAAGTATAAATAAATCTATTGATATTAATATGTTATGTATATAATTTTTTTATGTCGGGAGTTTATAATTGATAGATGAAGGTGAATATGACTTTGGAGATGAAGATAATGAGATTGTGTTCGATAATGTTGATGAATTTGAAGATGGACTTAATAATTATAAATATGATCATCTTCCAAATGATCCCAATCCCAATATTTTTGATAAAAATAATGATTTGAATATTAGATAGAGTCATAGAGTCATAGATTTAAACTCTAAGACTTCCTCTAAATTTCTAATTTGGGATGGGAGGATTCATGGTTTTTAATCTTTTGCCTTATGACTTTGCTTTGTTATTAATTTCCTCTATTATGAACTAAATCATGTTGTGTGTTTTTATTTGATAGTAATGTTATTGAGTCATTGATATTATAGTATGAATTATGAAATATGAATTTCTAGTTTCTTTTTATAACTTTTTAATGTTTTTTTTTTTTTTAATTTATTATTATTAATTTATTGAGGTTTACGCCTCGTTTGCTCGAGGCTTATGCCTCATGAGGCGGTGGTCAATTGCCTCGAGGCTCAATTTAGCCTTTCAAAACCTTGATTCCAGGTCGATCCAAGGCGGTCCTCTTCAAGAACCACCTTCTGGTTAATGATTTTTGTCGTTAACAAATTGTGTTAATATCAATAAGTAGTTAAAAAAATTTTATTTACCTATCAAATCATGAACAAAAAACTCAACGGCAGGGGATTTTGGGTATTTGTTTAACATTTGAGGGATAAAGAGGAATAGAGTAAACTAAGGTATAGATTTTTGCCATTAATGAAACTCATGTGGAAAACGGGGAATAGGGAACATTAGAGGGGAAATTATGATAATATCCTTAAAATACAATTGTGCCCGTTTTGGGTCTCTTTCCGGAACCAGTACAGTGCGTTTTGAAGTAGTATAAAATGTACTAAATTTCGCGAATCACACTTCTTCTCTAGTTGCCCAGCCGCCTACCCGCCTGAAACAAACACCATATCTATTCCCGTACGACGTCGTTTGATCGTCTCCTTCTCTACCTACTAATACGCAGCCGTTTCAAATATAAGCAAGCAAGACAAAGAAACTAGTTCATTATTTCCAATTCTCTACCTACACAACACAGCCGAGCCGGATTAAAAATCGTCGAAGGCAAGTTAAAACTCCTCTCTAAAACCTTGATTCGTTGCTTTTTGGCTTGCTGTTACTTGTATATTTGCGTGTTGTTTCTTCTGAGATTGGGAATTTGAATTCATTTTTTTTAGCTATTGTCTGTGTAACTTATATATTGTATTTATATATATATATGTTTTGTGTAAATATTGTTTTTTTTTTTTTTTATAGGGTAGTAATTTTTGTTCCTCTACGGAATCTGTTTTCTTTTTCTTTTCATTAATTTCTCTAATCTATCTACTTTTTTGGGTTTTTTTTTTCACAATATTTTGAAATAATGTGTAAAACAAAGAGTTTTCAAGGGCTACCTACTAACCGTTTGATGAAATGTCTCAATTGATACTCATAGAATTCTTTGCCAACCCTACTTTAACTGTATACCTTACAACATTTTTCTTTTTATAAAACTTTATTAAAGTTCATCAATTTATTTACTGTGTATTCTCAGTGAAAGAATTGGTTAAATTATGGGATCTTTGAAGAGGAAATTGATAGGAGAGCCGTCGAGTTCAGAGACAGCTCTGTCTCCTCCACCGAAGCAGCAACAGAGAGAGGACGACCAGCAACAACAACAACAACAGCAAGAACAAGTGACTTGTCTACATGATGTCTCGTATCCGCAAGGTTATGTGCCTTCAAACGCCTCGGAAGCGGCTCTGCATGACAACAAACCCGCCAAGGAATACCCTTTTGCTCTTGACCCGTTCCAGTCTGAAGCCATCAAGTGCCTCGACAATGGGGAGTCCGTCATGGTCAGTTTGTCAAATATTATTGTTGCTTTTCGTTTTTTTTTTTTGTATTTGTATTTGTGTTTAGAATGTTCAAATTTACAAAATTTTAAGAAGGTTTAATCCGCTATGGTACTGAATCCATCATTCTAGTGTTTAACATTTGTGTTATTTAATGAATTTGTATGTGAAATTTGTGTTTTGGAAGCTCACATTTATGAAATTTTATGAGGGTTTAATCCGCTATGGTACTGAATCCACAATTCTAGCATTTAATATTTATGTTATTTTACGGATTTGTATGTAAATATGTGTTTAGAAAGCTCAAATTTATGAAACTTTATGAGCATTTAACTTGCCATGGTACCTGTACGAATCCATAATTCTAGGCCTTTCAATTCTCATCCACAACATTGAAATTCACGACTGTAACATAAAAAACACAAAGTTTATAATTTTAGTGTTGTTTATTGAAATTCACAACTCTGGCTACTTAAGCAGTACTGAAACACTAGAGTAGCATGAACCTCTTTGTACACAAAAAAGTGTGTTTTCTGCTTATTGGTTTATATTGTATATATTTTCAGGTTTCTGCTCATACGTCAGCTGGGAAAACTGTAGTAGCATTGTATGCTATTGCAATGTCTTTGCGGAATAAGCAACGGGTCATATACACTTCACCAATTAAGGCACTCAGCAACCAGAAGTATAGGGAGTTTAAGGAAGAGTTTTCTGATGTTGGGTTGATGACTGGGGATGTGACTATCGACCCTAATGCTTCTTGTTTGGTAGGTTTGCTTGGCGAATGTTGGTTTTTGGGTATTGAAGTGATTTGATATATGGATTGCTCATATGTAGTTTAATTTCAGGTGATGACTACAGAAATCTGGCGTAGTATGCAGTACAAAGGTTCTGAGGTTACAAGGGAGGTCGCTTGGGTCATTTTTGATGAGGTACATTACATGCGTGATCGTGAGAGAGGTGTGGTATGGGAGGAGAGTATTGTTATGGCTCCTAAAAACTCCCGATTTGTATTCCTATCAGCTACTGTGCCAAATGCTAAGGAATTTGCCGATTGGGTTGCTAAGGTGAGATTTTTTATCCTTTGCCTGAATTTGTTTATCACAGTTCACATTGGGATGCTCATTAGTATGAAGTTCTCAGTGCTGCGATGACGACTTTGCCAACACATAATTTAGAGAAAAAAGTAGAAAGATCTTGAAAACATGTGATGCGAAGTCGGTGGGAATAAATCAATTTTGATCATCATGCCACAGCTATTGAGCACTCAATTTTTCCCAGTTGACAGAGCAACCAGTAGGATCAAAATAAGTTTATTATTAATTTCCTCGTAAAGTCAAGGTTCACCAAATAAAAAAGATGTTGAAAAATATGTGCATCTGCTTATATTGGTGGACTTATTGCAGGTACACAAGCAACCGTGTCATATTGTTTATACTGATTATCGACCAACACCCCTTCAGCACTACATTTTCCCTGCCGGAGGGCATGGTCTATACTTGGTGGTGGATGAAAAGGGAAAATTCCGCGAGGACAGCTTTCATAAAGCTTTGAATGCATTAGTCCCTCCAGGTGAGGGCGATAAGAAAAGGGAGAATGGGAAGCGGCAGAAAGGGTTGGTGGCTGGCAAAGTTGGTGAAGAAAGTGACATCTTCAAGATGGTGAAAATGATCATTCAGCGTCAATATGATCCTGTCATAATTTTCAGCTTTAGTAAAAGGGAATGTGAATTTCTTGCAATGCAGGTTAGTGACTTTTCGGTGTTAATATATGTTTTTAGGAGGGGTTGGTTACGGACATGCGCTCACCAGTAATATATTTTCCATGCCTAACAAGTGCTAGCTTGGTGAGTGTTGTTAGTTAATCAAGGTGTTTCTAATTTGTGTGAGCCTTCTCAATTCTGCTACCTCTATCTTAAGTTATGATTTATAGCAATTATAGGGAGCTATTGAATTTTGATTTATGATACATGGTATGAAACCTTTATAATCTGGCTCAATAAAAAATTGAGTCATTTAAGTTTATTGTTCAGCATACATTTCTTTCTTTTCCTGTCTTGTAGTTCCTTTTACTTTTGTCTGCAACTTTTTGTTAAGCACCTGTGTTTTTTCACTTTTCTTAAGATTTAAATTCTTGATATTCATTTTTTTCCTCTTTCTAAATTTATAGATGGCAAAAATGGATCTAAATGTGGATGACGAGAAAGTGAACATAGAATCAATCTTTTGGAGTGCCATGGACATGCTTTCAGATGATGATAAGAAGCTACCTCAGGCAAGATACCATTTGTTTCCAAAAGCATGCATGCTTGTGTGTGTGATAGTCTGCATGTGTACCTAAGTTATTTTAAAAACGGTGACTTGTACAGATACTGTCACATTGAAATTCTTTTGGCCGAGATGCTGTGAGTTGCTCTCCCCTTGCAAGTTACTTTTTGGTGAATCGAATCAAACCAAGACTCAAGTTTTAGAGTTATTTGGTAAATCAAATCAGAGTCAGTTTTAACTGATTCTAATTGCATATTCTGAGGAGATTAATGGAAATACATAGAAGAAGTAGACATAAGTTTTGAATATTGCGCCCTGAATACCTTAGGCGTCTCAACCAAGGTCCTTTTGGCATCACGGCTAGGTTATGGCCACATTACACAAGTTTAATAGCTGCTGAATTGTCTTAGATACTAATTGCCAATGAAACTGAAAAGACTTTTTTATCAATGTAGATGGACTTGTTTTTCTAATTTGACAAGTTGGGTTTCTAAAGGGAAATGACAAAAATCAGAACTGTGATATAAAACCATATAATGCCAGGTGTAAAAAAGCCAAACCAGAAGTAAAGCATGGGATGATGCTAAAATCAAGACTCAACTTTTCCCAGAGAATGCACAAAGTTCCAAATAGTCCCACATCAAATTTTGTATTATTAATTTTTCAGAGTTAGTTTTTCCTAATTTTATTGTTCCATGAACTTAAAGAACATATGTCCTTTATGGTGTTTCCATTTGTATTGTAATATTACTGTTGAATATCTAGGGATGTCTAGTTTTGTTTTTAGCAAAGATCTTAACTATCATGCATTTTTGCATTGTCTGTACAGGTCTCAAATATGTTACCTCTCTTGAAACGTGGAATAGGCGTGCATCATTCTGGCTTGCTTCCCATATTGAAGGAAGTGATTGAGATATTATTTCAAGAAGGACTGCTCAAGGTTCGGAGTGAATTATGCGTTTAGTCATTATTATACTTTTGCAAGTTGGAATAGTTAATGGTGGGGCATAGATTTAAATTTGATAGTATGTTACCAAAATATAGTTTCCAAGTTGCAGGCAATTGAGCATTTCATTCAAGAAATTAAAATAAGGGGACAGAAGCTAGCTATAAGCCATTTCATATCTGTTTATTAGCTGATGCCTGAGTCTATTCATAAAAAATTATGTCATTCTGAACCTTATGCCAGTTTATTTGCATCTTATCGTCGATGCTATATGTTGTCCAAGTAGTAATAACAAGTAGGTTATTTCATTGTGTTGAGAAGAAAGGTTAATGTGCAGTACACCTTCTCACTTCCTTGATAATCGGGGTTATGTTTGATTTTAACTTGGAGTATTCATGTTTGGGTTTGTAAGAATAATTATTACTCATGTGAAGTAAAATGAGGTACTGGATTCATTTTACTTGTGTAAAGTATGAAGATTTGTTGAGATTCATTTTCACCTTGTAAGAATAATATTTCATGTATGTTGACTGATATTAGCCCTTCTATCTCCTGTTTTAACCTCTTCTTTCCTATTTCAACTGCCATGAAGACTGAAAAATGTTTTCTTTAGTGTTTGTTTGCCACAGAGACTTTTAGCATTGGTTTGAACATGCCTGCAAAAACTGTTGTGTTCACAAATGTGCGTAAATTTGATGGAGACAAGTTTAGATGGATATCCAGTGGAGAGTACATACAGATGAGTGGTCGTGCTGGTCGTCGAGGCATTGATGAACGTGGGATATGTATCCTTATGGTTGACGATAAGATGGAACCTTCAACTGCTAAAATGATGCTTAAAGGAAATGCTGATAGTTTAAACAGGTACATATGGTGCTGTGTGTTTATATCTTAATTAGTCTAATCTTGAACTATAAATCCATGGTTTATAAGATCCTCTTTTCGATTTTTTTGAAATGTGAGTTCATTTCAATAGTGTTAGCATTATCTTGGCATGCAAAATTACAAGGAAAGAGAATTGTAAGATTCCTAGTGGGGAGTTTAGTCCCCCATCTAGCGTAACTACTAAGAGTCCATTAACCTACCTTTATTTCCTCATCCACTAGTCGTAGATATTGTAGGCATTCTCTCTCTCTCTCTCTCTCTCTCTCTCTCTTTCTCTCTCTCTTTCTCTCTCTTTTATTTTATTATTATTTCTCTTTTTTGGTGTGCAGTGAGATAAGCCTATCAATAATATAAGATATTTTACATTCTATCTTACTAGAATTCTAGCAAAGATATAATTCCCTTGCAAAAAAAGCTGTAATGAATAAACAAAAATACTTTAGACCAAAAAAAAAAAAAAAAACTCAATCCCTGTCAGAGTTAGCCATCTGAATCCTTTTGCAACCCCCTTAGTAGAAGAATACATCCAAAAAGAGATTACTGCATAGAATTGTTTTATTATTTTTTCCCTTCTCTTTGTTATCCTCTTAGTGGAAGAACAGAAAAAGAAATGTTGCCTTTAATTGGTACCATGATAACATTATTTATTCTACTGACTTGGAGCTGCAATGTTTAATAATAAGTTAGATTAGTGATTTTTTATCCCTTCTTTTTCTATTTCAATTGTTATCAACTATTAGTTTTTATTGAGCACGTAATGACATAGGTATTTCTGCTGTGAAGCCCTTTATATTGGTTCATTATGTCAGCAAATTGATAAGTATTAAAACTAGAATAATTCTGAATTCTGATGATGTATGAGAAATGCTGTCATTGTGCATTGGAACCATTATACATTTCTGGTGCTCTACTGACATTTTTTAACCCATTTTTGTCCAGTGCCTTCCATCTAAGCTACAACATGCTTCTGAATCAAATCCGCAGTGAAGATGGCAATCCTGAGAATTTGCTTCGTAATTCATTCTATCAGTTTCAAGCTGATCGCCACATTCCTGATCTTGAGGTCAGCTAGCATAGAGACCTCAATTTTTTTTTCTTCTTTTGATCCCGATTTTGTTTTTTGTGATTTGTCCTGTAAATTAGTCTAAAAGAATTTCAATATCGATTTCTACTTTCGGAGCGAAATGATGAATTAGTTATATATTAATCTAATGATAAACAAAATGTTACTTTACAGAAACAAGCTAAAGTCCTTGAAGAAGAGAGGGATTCAATGATAATTGAAGAGGAAGATAGTTTAAAAAACTATTACAATCTGCTACAGCAATACAAAAGTTTGAAGAAGGATATCCGTGATATAGTCTTCTCTCCAAAGTACTGTTTACCCTTCTTGCAACCCGGTAGGTTTGTGTGTATCGAATGCACCAGGACTGATGAGAAGTCCCCATCTTTCTCCACTGAGGACCAGGTCACATGGGGAGTAGTAATTGAATTTGAGAGGGTGAAAACTGTTAATGAAGGTTGGAAATCATTTTTGTTTATTGTAAGCAGTGCCTAGAAGTTTAAGTTTTTCTAATTATCAATGCTGAATGCATGATCCAGATGATGAAAGTCGGAAACCAGAAGACTCAAACTACACCATGAATGTCCTTACAAGATGTGTAGTAAGTAAAGATGGAGTTGGGAAAAAGACTTTTAAGATTGTCTCCTTGAAAGGGCCTGGAGAACCACTTGTTGTTTCTGTACCTATCTCTAAGGCAAGGTCCCTGATACTGCTCTTTCTTTTATGTGCATTTTCTCACCTTGTTTATTCTTTCTCTAAGGTTCCCTGATAACGTAATTTTTCTGACTTTTGGTCGTATGTCCATCTGGTATTTGTATTTTCATGTTTATATTTACATTTCTGAAGCATGTCTTGTTAAGCTTTTTTAACGACTATTCTATGCTCGGTACAGATTATTAGTCTAAGTAGTGCTCGCTTGCCTATGCCAAAGGATATTTTGCCAGTGCAAACTCGAGAGAACATGCTGAAGTCAACATCTGAATTTCTTACCAGAAATTCTAGTGGACTGCCTCTGGATCCTGAAACAAACATGGGGGTGTGTTACTGTTCTTTTCTTTTACAGATTATTTCTTGTTTTTCTTTAAAACCTACTTTTCACACAAATCTGTCGTTCTTCAGATTCGTAGTGGTTCATATCAGAAAGCAGTGCGTAGGATAGAGGCTTTAGAGAGCCTGTTTGACAAGCATGAAATTGCAAAGTCCCCCCTTATTGAGCAAAAACTCAAAGTACTACACATGAAGCAAGAACTGAGCGCCAAGATCAAGTCAATTAAGAGACAAATGCGGTCTTCCACTGAATTGGCATTTAAGGATGAACTTAAGGCAAGAAAACGGGTTCTCCGGAGGCTAGGGTAATTCAAGCTTTTAATATAATTTCTCTTCACTTGATTTCCTTTTTGTCTCCATTATGTTCCTTTAGAAGCTGCCTGGATTTTACTTAACTTGATGGCTGTGTTGGCTTAGCAAACAAGAATCTCTTTACTGTTTTTTCGTAACTGTCCAACTGTCTAACACAAACAGAAAACTCAGCTCAGGATCTTATCAAAGTTTATGGCATTTTCGACCAGTGTTTGATTGTTCTTATCAAAGTATTATTTAATTACTGCAAAGCTATATTATCTGTTTTGAGCCATTATAACACGACAATTTTGTGGATTTTATTGCAGATATGTCACAAGTGATGATGTTGTAGAATTGAAAGGAAAGGTAGCTTGTGAAATCAGCAGTGCTGAGGAGCTGACCCTGACAGAGCTCATGTTCAATGGTGTTCTAAAAGACTTAAAGGTCGAAGAAATGGTGTCTCTTCTCTCTTGTTTTGTATGGCAGGAGAAGCTCAAAGATGCTGCGAAGCCCAGAGAAGAACTTGAGTTGCTCTTTACACAATTACAAGATACAGCACGGAGAGTTGCTAAAGCTCAGTTGGAGGCCAAGGTATTGGTTATAATATCATCTTTTCTTTACATGGTCTACTTTCAAGTGGCTAGAAGTTGCATTAGAACAGAGTAAAGAAAATGGGGATGTGTGAGCAGTGATTCCACAGATTGACCTTCTTGTTCGGTTATTAATCTGCTTCAGAAAAGCACTTCAAATACGTTTTGATCACAAAAAGCACCTTTGACTATTTTAGATAAAACACAAAAAGTGCTTGTCTTCATGGAAGCATCTTTTGTGGTGTCAAGAACATTTTTAAATGTACTTTTAGCTAGATTTCACTGTTTCGAAAAATAGATTGACGTTTAATTTTTTAGTAATCGATAATTGAGTAAAAGCATTTGCTTCTTGTTTTCTTGTACACTACAGGTCCAAATTGATGTGGAGAGTTTCATGAATTCATTTCGGCCTGATATCATGGAGGCAGTTTACGCTTGGGCAAAAGGATCCAAATTCTACGAAATCATGGAAATTACTCAGGTTTTCGAGGGAAGCTTGATCAGGGCAATCAGGAGACTGGAAGAAGTTCTTCAGCAGCTTATACTAGCAGCAAAGTCCATTGGAGAAACAGAGCTGGAGTCAAAATTCGAAGATGCTGTTTCCAAGATTAAGAGAGACATTGTTTTTGCAGCATCATTATACTTATAAATTACTTTAATAGTTAAGTTTCTCTATAATGCTGTGGAAGATCACCATTTTCCAGGACTCGAGCTTCTCGAGTAATCGAACAAAAATACATGGCGGCAAAGGAATTACAAGTTAACAACCGGATGCAAATTGGACAAATTGGACAAGTGATCTCATAGGACTTGAAGGTGTCTCTGCACTCAAAGGCTGATTATAATTTATAGGAGAAATCAGTGTTATGTAGGTAATTGTAGTACAATTTTGCAGCTTTTAGAGGTTTATTTTTTTTGTTCGGCAAATTTTGATTTATTTCTTGAAGAAGTAACATGTTTTTATAGGAAGCAATGTATACTTGTGCCTAGGCAATTTAGCTTTCGAGTTTGTTGTAATTGACCATATTAAAGGTTATGAAAAATCATGACAAAGTTTGCTTTCTGATTTTATCATGTTTGTTCTTTCTATCCAGAACAATCTTGTGTTTTCAATTGTATCAATCGAACCTGGTTCCTTTTGTAATTGCTGCAATTATTTTTCTGGTTTTATCATGTTTGTTGCTTGCGTTTTGAGTCCCAACACATCGTAGCTTGAGTTGTCAAACCGAAGCCTGGTTCCTGTGAGTTTATAAAATTTCACGGAATCAAACCCTCTTCTGATTTTAATTGATGCCTTTTGTTATGTAACTTTTTTCTAAAATTTATCATCCTCTAATCTTCTGGTTGAATTATGAGGTCCCCAAAAATGGAGATGAGTTGTCTTCGAATATTAAAAGGTAATCTGTGATTGTAGTTTTCTATTCTTAACAAAGATAAGACTTAAAATATAGTTTAATTACACACGGCCCTTTGGCTTGGTGGCCTAGAATCTAGAGAGATTCTCTTGCCACCAAGGTTCGACCTTGGCCCAGGTGTGTATTAGGGAGATTTCCCTCCATTTGTGTGGGTTGTGTCCTACCTTAGTGTGGGTGCTCTCTCCCCTTTGTGGGAGTCTCGTTCCGGGCTGAGCTAGTAGTGTCTCATCTCGTCGGTCCCGGCAGTTGTTGTTGTAATAAAAAAATAAAAATATAAAAAAAATAAATAAAAAATATAGTTTAATTGGTACCGATATCCTCCCTTAACTTTTCAAAATTTCCAAATTTGACTATATCAATTTTTATAAAATCCTTAATTTTCAGATATTTATGCTTTTACCCCTCTTTCATTTTTTTTTTTTTTTTTTTTTTGTTATCTAACGTTAATTTTTTTAAGACATATATTTATATTTAACTATTAACATATTTTACTAAACAAACTATTCGGATTTAAGTTAATATATATATATACCCTTCTTTATTGTTCACTAATCACTACTATTTCCTATTTTTGTTTTTCAAATTTAATAAGTACTATTGGAATTATGTTAAAAAATAAAAGTTTTAAGAATGAGTTAAAATTTTAAAACAAAAAAATTTTGATGTTACTTGTACTAGTTTTAATGCATTGTATCAAAATAATTATTTTTAAAGACTTAACAAATTGTATCATAAGAATTTAAAATTATATTATGAACACAGATCAAATTTTCGTACACAGTATGTAAGAGATCAGGGATATAAAAGTCTTAGCATCTTTACGTAATTATCATGAGCACACTCATGGTGAAGATTTGCTTCCACATCCTAAGGCCATCTCCAACCCTACGCTTTCCCCTACACCATCTTCATTTCGTAGCCAAAATCCCTTCCAACCCAGCTGCATCCACAGAGCCTTTTTTGCTTGATTGAACAGTGTCACGCAATATCAAGTGTGACACTGTTCACCTGGTGCAAAAATGCAGCCCACTTTTTTTTTTTCATCCCTATATTTTTATAAAATCACAGTTTGACCCTATTTATTAAAATCTATTATGATTATATCATTTATTTAAAGGTTTTGTTTAATCATGGTTTTACCCTTAATCAATTAAATTTATTCCAATTTGATCCTTTTTATTATTTAATGATTTTGTTTTGATTTAATTATTTTTGATATTAACATTTATAATAAACTAAAATGAAGTGTATAATTAAAAAAGGGGTGAATTCATAATGAGCCAAAAATTTATGGGTTTATTGTTTTTAGCCACAAATTTATTTTTTATTGTTTTTGTCACTTTTGACCATTTTCGGACAAAAATGCCCCTAAATTTGAAAAAAAAAAAAAAAAAAAAAAAAAAAAAAAAAAAAAAAAAAAAAGATGTCAATGGGTGGGTTGTAAAAACGAGGTATTTTATTATACTAGCATGTAACTTTATAACCAATTGGCATATAACTTAATAACTCACTGGCATGTAACTTAAAATTATACTGGCATGTAAATTACAAATAAAATGGCATGTAACTTAAAATTCAACTGGCATGTAACTTAAAATACAACTGACATGTAACTTATTAACAGACACTAACATGTAACAATACTGGAATTTGATCTTTTAACTGAGTGTCTTTCAAGTAGAGAAACAAGTATGGCCTGACATGTAACGTAAAATTCAACTGACATGTAACTTGTTAACAGACACTGGCATGTAACTTAAAATTCAACTGGCATGTAACTTGTTAACAGACACTGGCATGTAACAATACTAGAATTTGATCTTTTAATTGAGTGTCTTTCAAGTAGGGAAACAAGTATGACCTATCATGTAACTTAAGAATAAACTAGCATGCAACTTAAAATTAAACTGACATGTAACTTGTTAACAAACAGTGGCATGTAACAATACTGTTATGTAACTTCAAAAAGTATGAATCAATTAGACAAACCATGTACTTTTCTATTATTATTCCTTTCTTTTATTAATTCGATGGCCCAAGGAGTCAGTTGTGTACAAATTACTCGAAATATATTGTATTCACATTTCCTGTGAATATATTGTATAAATTACTCAGAATTACATTATATACACTTGGAATGTGTATGGTATAATAAATTACATTATATGTGTTTGGAGGCATGTCCGTCAACTATGGGCACTTTAGTTATATTCCAAAAATACCCTTATATGCCTCAATTCCATTCCAAAAATACTCTCCTTTCCAACAATAATATATTATTATTATATATTATATTAATGATATATAAATATATTTATATTATATTATTATAATATATATAACGATATATAAACATATATAATATAATATATTTATATATATTATATTATTATATATAATATATATTATATATTATATTATTATATATATTATATATATTATACTATTATATATCATATTATTATATATATCATATATTATTACATATATTATAATATATATATATATATATATATTATATTAATATATATATCATATTATTATACTATTATATATCATATTATTATATATATAATAATATATTATTACATATATTATTGGGATGAAATAAATTATTTGTCCCAATAGATTGTCTTTCGAGACAAATTTTATCCAATGTGGTAAGACCTTTAGGGACGAATTTTTTTTTGTCCCAATAGACTGTCTATTGGGATGAAATACATAATTCGTCCCAATAGACTGTCTATAGAGACAAATTTTATTTCGTCCAAATAGGTTTTCTTTTTATTTAAAATTATAATAATTAATTAATTTTGTTGAAAATTCTTGATTTTTTTTTTTTTGAAATTTTTCCTTAAAGATAAATTAATAATTAAATTACCATATAAATTAGAAAATGATGCAATATGGATCATTTTGTTAGTCCAAAGTGGTTCTCTATTGAGATGAATTTAGTTTTTTCCCAATAAGTTATTCATAAGGATCAATAACTATTATGGGTTGTTTGTTTTTTTCACTTAAAACTTAATGGGTCTGAATCATAATTATTAAGTTGTTTTGTTTGTTTTTTTAAGTGGTCAAACAACTTAAAAATACCAAAAAACAACTTAAAATAAAAAGTAAAAAATCCTGACTTTTAACTTAATTGTAAATCACTAAATTGCATTAAATGCAATCCAAAATCTTTTCTTCCGATACTATCCTCCGTATATAACATATATCCAATTTCATCATAATTATATATTGTATAGAAATCTTTATTTTAATATATTGCTTATTTTAAATAGCTTTAAAAATAAAAAAGAACCCTAATCACTTCTCATATTGGTGTTTAATATCAATACTTTATTATGATATTATGGTGATGTATTTATATATTATTATTTTTAGAGTGATTTGTGTGAGTTTTCCTGCTGCCCCTTTTATTTTTTGACAAAAAAAAACCTTTTTTTTTTTTAGTAAAAATGAATTTTGTTTGTAATCGAAGAAGAAGATCATGATCATATGCGCTCATATATAATTATTATTTTTGGATTGGCTTTATTCTATATTATACGTATAATTGTTTAACATGGGTATAGATGTAAAATTACTTCTTTTTAGACAATTTTATTTTTAAAAAACAAACATGTTGACAGTACATTCAGATATGAGAAAAAAAAAAACAAACATGTCATTCAGATTCAGGTTTCAGTCACTATTCAGTCTTCAGTAAAATTCAGGATTATTCAATCTTCAAACAAAAAAATAAACGACCCCTTAGTCTCGAGAGGTTTTCTATTATTAAAAAAAATTAAAAAAAAATTAAAATTAAAATTAAAAAAAAGGAATCAAACCGCCAGAGCCGAAACCAAAACCGAAGCCGCTAGTTCCGAATTAAAAACCAAAACCGTTGGTTCCGAATCGAAAATCGGAACCGTTGGTTCCAAATCGAGAACCAGAATCGGGGTCATTTTTAATTTCGAGTACGATTAACGATTGACCCTTTGATTTGACAATATATGATTTAAACAAAATAGTTTAATTAAATATTATAATAAACGTTTTTTAATATCAATTTGTTTATCATATAAAAATAAAATTTAAATTAGTGAAATCAATCTACAAATAAAATTTTGATTGAAAAAAAATTAATAAAAATTTAATAACAAATAGAGGTTATATTTAAAAACTATACTTTTATTAGCAAATTCAAAGCAGCAGTAATGTGGTAAGGCTTGTTCACTCTCACACCTTGAGTGACCGGGTTCAGATCACCATGATCACGATAATTAATTGTGATTTGTGTGGTCATAGGTCGTGGGTGGCGGGGGTGCAGACGTGCAGTTATAATTTGTTTTTAATAACATTTTTAATTAAATATTATACACTTATCTTGACAGTTAAAATCCGTCACCAATGTTAGTATTTTCTTGTAGTGTTTGTATTTTATTTTCAATTCTAGTTATATTTATTTAGGATTTCTTTTTTAGTAGTTTTCGGCAATAACTCAAATTACCTTTCGGGAAGTTTTGAGATTTTCTATTTTAGTCGACTTAGGGATCCTGAATCTTAGAGGATTTGGGTAGTTTTGATTTTTTCCTATTTTAGTCTTTTTAGAAATGTTGTATTCGAGTTGTATTAGGATTAGTTTATTAAAAATGGTCTTTTCATTTCAAATTATTGTAAGTTTTGATTGATTTTAATAAAATCGTTCCTTTGGAACAATTATCTATCATGAATTTGTCATGAATTTGACATGCTTTTTGAGGATTTGAGAGCACCATTTTCTAATGAAGATTAGAGAATCATGGCCCCTGCGTAGCAGTCCATGCTTGGGTAACTACTGATCGTTACGTCAATGTTCTTTGGAGTGTGCCTCAGGTTCGACTGAATGATCATTCTTGTTTTTGTCATACCCTGCTGCATCAATCTGTTCCCAATTTGATTTCCTGCCGTGCCCCAAAATTCAAATCAAGTTGTGGAACGAAGTTGCTTACAAGTTACAAGTCTAAATGTTGGGCAATGTTTATCTCCGAGATTGAAGGAGATTGCTAGCTAGCTTTTGTATTCTTTTTGCATTGACCATGTGAATTCGAAGAACTTTGACTGAAGTTGCAATCTAATGAGCTTAGTCAATTTCTTGGAAGTTAATTTTTGTTACTAAAATGAAATTGACTTCATTTAGCAAGACCTCCTGTTCCTTGCCCTTCTTTTTCTACGAAATGATCTGATTGATCATGCAATGCAAAAGCTGCAAAGTACAAACCGAAAAAAGTATCTAGTTCAATTGAAATCCGTTGGGATCATATGTGAATATGAACCAAATTTCAACGTACACTTCAACAGTTCAACACGAAGGACAAGTTAGTTCAGAATATTCTTTACGATTGTAACTTTGCACCTTAACAGTGCAAATGCTTGATTTAGTTTATAATATATATATATATATATATATATACAGAAATTATATTATAATTTTGAACTAACAAAAGTTATATCAGTTCCTTACATGTGAGCCACTGGATTAAATACTTTGACTTGGCTGTATGCACTTGTCAGTCAAAGTATTTAAATCCAGTGGCTCACATACAAGGAACTGATATAACTTTTGTCAGTTCGAACTGATAATAGAAAGACTGTATATATATTATAAAATAACCATTAGATTTTAAAAGTTTTTCATTTTGACCCTCTAAAATTTTGTGTTTTTGTATTTCTAGCTCTGCCGGATATTCTTTCGATTGTAACTTTGCACCTTAACATTACAAATGCTTGATTTAATTTAATTTTTTTTTTTTTTTTTTAAGTTTTAACAAACTACGAAAATACCATTAGATTTTAAAAAATTTCATTTTGGTGCCCCTCCACCAGTGTTTATATTTGTATTTCTAGCTCCGCCACAGTGTATGCTCCATATAAGGTGCCCTGTAGTTTGTAACTTTGTATATAACATATGCCATATCAATGAAACAGAGCAAGTTTTAATGGACTGTAATGTCAGGATTTTTAGTATTGGAAATATTGGATTAAATTTAATTCTCTGGTATTGGATAGTATTTGTTTGGCAAATTTATTTATTTTTAATTAAATAATTATAAATATATTTAAATATTTATAAACACATTTAAATATATTAAATTTTGAATTTAAAATTATTAACAAATTAAAGATTCTACATTTATTTATTTTTTAAAATTGGATCTCCACATTCCATTTCACATTCCATCAAATGGACTCTGGAGATCTGTTTAAAATAAGTAGATTTAAAAAAAAAAAAAAAAAAAAAAAAAAAAAAAAAAAAAAAAAAAAAAAAAAAAAACATTTGGGGTGGAGATACGGATTAGATCTCCACCCCATCACCCATGGGATCTCCAAGTGGCGGGGGACGAGCCTCCCCGCTGCAGGATCTCCATCTCGACGGAGTTCACAATGGGAGGTCACTAGCCTCTTTTCGTGGAGGAGACCGGTCGTCACCTCGATGAAGAGGACGCCGGCTGGTCTCGTCCACGAACGAAGGCCGGTGGCCCCTTGAAGATGAGGTCAGGTAACCTCCACGGTGGAGGCTGTTTGGCATGGATATAATAATATATTTTTTTTGTAATTTTTTTAAGTCCAATACAGTTGTGGAAAACCTCCCCCACCACCGTATAACTTAATACGGTTCAGATAGTAAATATCAATACATCGTACAATTTAGCATGACTAAAAAATGTTACCAAATGCTATATAATACTAAATTAGTACGGCATGATGAGTTAGTTATGTCCAGTGCGGCGTACCAGCCCTCAAAGTCACTCTCTTGTCTTTACTTATCTTTCGGTCTCTATATGTCTATACTTTAGCTCTCCGGCTACACATTGACTACTTATTTTCAACTTCATTTTCCAAAAAAAAAAATCAAGAAAAATCCACCCTTCCATTCTGCCACTGATTTCCAAGTGTTCCAACGAAATCCAAATTGACTGAGTTCATTAATATGCAACTTGACTGAAACACGTTGTAGTTCTGTCTTCGAATACATATCAGTCCATGCAAGAAGAATACAAGCTAGCTAGCTTGCAATTAATCTCCTATAATCACGGTGATAAAACTAATTATTTCTTGGCTCCACAACATATGATTCTGGAGTATGGGCCGGGGTACGACATTGAACTCTGAAGTCTGGTCCCTCTCCAAGGAGGTTGCAGTGAAGATGACAATTTTGTAAACAAACCCATGATCTTCTGTATATATGTAGCTTTGTTGTGTGCTTCACTTCTTCATAGCTTGAGTGCCAAGAACCATCATTTGTAAACAATGGCATTAACACATGAGAAAGCTTTTGTCATTCCTCTGTTGATGGTTCTGGTGACTTTGGCTTCTCATCAAGCCGCGTCCCGAACGCTGGATGTAGATTTCATTGCTCAAAAGCATGAGCAGTGGATAGCTCAGCATGGACGCACTTATCTGGACAGCGCAGAGAAAGAGAGACGCTTTCAGATATTTAAGAAGAATTATGATTACATAGAAAAGTTCAACAGTGCCGGGAACAACACTTACAAATTAGGCACCAATGCCTTTACTGACTTAACTAATGAAGAATTCTTGGCCTCTCATACAGGATTGAAGATGCCTCTCAACCCCAGATTGCCAAATATTACTGCATCATACGACACCTACGATAACCCAACAGAAGTTGCAGACAGCATTGACTGGAGGGAGAAAGGTGCTGTCAGCGAAATTAAGGATCAAGGAAACTGCGGTAAGAATTTCACCATTTTCACATAATTCCCACACAAGGAAGTACACGGTACATATATAGTTTTCCTGAGTTTATTTGTAATGTGTTCAAACTTCTATATACGCAGGTTGTTGCTGGGCATATTCAGCTGTAGCAGCAATAGAAGGAATTATACAGATTAAGACTAATACGTTACTCGATCTGTCTGAGCAACAACTAGTGGATTGCGTCGCAAATAATCATGGTTGTGATGGTGGTTTTATGGATATTGCGTTTGAATATATTAAACAAAATGGAGGTCTGGCCGCAGAGCCAAATTATCCATACCAGGGACAGGATGGAATCTGTGACCAGCAGAAGGCAACTGATAAAACCGGCCAAATCACTGGTTTCCAAGATGTAACTCAAAACGATGAGCAGGCATTGCAAATTGCTGTATCCCAGCAGCCTGTCTCAGTTATAATCTCTGCTGATGGTGACTTTCTGAGTTATAGAAGTGGGATCTTCCAAGGATACTGTGGTGATTCGCAAAACCATGCTGTTACTATTGTTGGATATGGAAATGAAAATGGTCTCGATTACTGGTTAATCAAGAATTCATGGGGTCAAACTTGGGGTGAGAATGGCTACATGAAAATTTTGAGAGGATCCAGTAACAGTATAGGTCAGTGTGGGATTGCAAAACACCCTTCATTTCCAACTGCATAATAAGTCTTAAAAAAAAGACTCTTCTAGTCTTCCGGAGATGTTTCTTCTAATATTTATAACAAATTATTTTTTCTGCGTTATTAAGATTGTCAATGGATCCATGTATGAACGTACGTACTTGGTTGGCTGTGATAATGCCAGTATCATATTATGTTAGTTGAATTCCTAATTTATAAATAAATTTCATGATGATTATGATATATATGGCTACTTTTTCGTATCCCAAAATAGAAATGAGAAGCTGAAATATTATTTATTAATATCATAATATTATTCTGTCAATTATGAATTAGTAATTAAGATTAACAACATGTTTTTTTTTTTTTTTAATCTAACATCAATTGGTTTATGGATTTACCTTGATTAGATCAATTGTTAAAAAAAAAAAAATCTAGATACGTAGCTCTCACTACAGGGGAGTAATCTTCTTACACTTAGTGTGATATAATCGGTAAAAGTGAGAGTCAAATCCCTATCTCACACCTTAAAGTATTAATTAGGAAGATGCATAAATATTTAAATATAAGGTCAAGGTTTGGAAGATGTATAAAGATAAGGTGAATTTAATCCTTCTCTCATGAATTAGGTTCAGAACTACATCGGTTATATAGCTAGTTTTGGCTAATTAAATTGGGTACAACAAATGCTATGAGAATAAAGGATACAAGAGTAACAAGAGTGCTATATATATATATATATATATAGAGAGAGAGAGAGAGAGAGAGAGAGAGAGAGAGAGAGAGAGAGAGAGAGAGAGAGAGAGAGAGAGAGAGAGAGAGAGAGAAATTTCTAATGCACACTTTAAACACCTTTGATGAAATTGCATGAAATATATTGAATCTTGATTTGATTTTTTGTATATATGGTGAAAACATTGAAATACATTTATAGAAAAAAAAAATTTAAAAATTTCGGGCGCAAAAAACTCATTTTTTTCCAATTTTTTTAAGATAAAACATTTAAAAATAGGGAAATGTACGAAAAAATAGTTCTCAAATCCAAAAAAATTCCAGATTCTTACCAAACTTGTATTTTAATTTTCTTATGATGCATACAAAAAATCTTATTAAAAACTTGATTACATGCAATTTCATCAAATGTGTTTAAAGTGTGTATTGTAAAAGTTCTCATTGGAAAATTACTATATATATTACAGCATCTATTTATTCACCTATCTAGACAAAATATATATTTTTTGAAACCTTTTGCCATTTCAAGCCACTCACTTGAGAGTCATTTGCCAAACCCCAAGCTCGTCCATCTACGAGCTGAGCTATGCCCCTGAGGGCCATAAAAAATATATTAAATCCATACAACAACAGAAATTTAGTGTATATAATTTTCCTTTCTGCATATGTTAAAAAAATCACTCCTTCAATGGTACTAAATTTAGTATATGTTGACAATTCTGCATATAGGATATTAGTTCAATAAGTAAATAATGTCATCTAGGCTAGAAGGAATCTTATATATATATATATATATATATAGAGAGAGAGAGAGAGAGAGAGAGAGAGAGAGAGAGAGAGAGAGAGAGAGAGAGAGAGAGAGAGAGAGAGAGAGAGAGAGAGAGAGTAATTTTCCAATGAGGACATTTACAATGTGCACTTTAAGCACCTTTTGATGAAATTGCATGTAATCAAATGTTTTTCGATGAAATTTTTTGTATGGATGGTTAAACCATTGAAATATATATAGGGAGAACTTTATTTCTAGCCAAAAAATAAGTGGCTTTACTATTTTTATCCAAGATTATTATTTTTACTATTTTTATCAAAATTTCCACTTTTTGGACAAGATTGCCCTTCTTTACAAATTTTTATCCTCTCTCTCTCCTTTTCTCATGCCTCCTTCTTCTTTCTCTCCTTCTTCTCTCTTTCTCTCATCTCTCTTTCATGTCTTCTCTCTCTCTCACGAGTTCATCGTCTTCTTCTTCTTCTTCTCTTTCTCTTTCTCTTTCTGTTTCTCCTTTTTTTTTCCAGATTTTTTTTTAAAGGAAAATTTCAGATTTGGGAAATTTTCCAGATTTTTTAAAATAATTTCAGTTTTTTTTTTTGTTGAAAAATTTTCAGATTTAAAAAAAAAAAAAGTTTGGATTTGAGTGTTAGTTGTTGATTTGTAGTTGCATTTACGTTTGGGTTGTGGTTGTTTTTATGAATTGCGGGAGTTGTGTTTGGGTTTGGGTTTGAGTTTTGTTGAAAAAAAATTAGATTTTTCAGATTTAATCTTTTTCAAACAAACTTTTCAGATTTTATTTTGTTTAAACACATCAGGCCACAAATTAAACGCACCAAGCAAATGAATTAAACACACCAGGAAAAATGAATTAAACACATCAGGCCACCAATTAAACACACCGAACTAATTAAACACACCAGGCAAAATGAATTAAACACACCGGACTAATTAAACACAAAAGGCCACCAATTAAACACACCAGACAAAAACAATTAAACACATCAGGGCAAAAACAATTAAACACACCAGGGTCTAGGGTGTTTAATTGGTTTGCAATGGTGTGTTTAATTGATTTGCACTGGGGTGTTTAATTGGTTTGGCCTAGGGTGTTTAATTGGTTTGCACTGGGGTGTTTAATTGGTTTAGCTTGGTGTGTTTAATTGGTTTTTGTCTGGCGTGTTTAATTGGTGGCCTGGTGTGTTTAATTAGTCCGGTATGTTTAATTCATTTTGCCTGGTGTGTTTAATTAGTCCGGTGTGTTTAATGATAATGTTGGTGTGTTTAATTTGGTTCCCGGTGTGTTTAATTGGTTTACACCTGATGTGTTTAATTGGGTTAATAACACAATAAAACACACCGGTCTGGAAAAAAAAAAAAATTAAAATCACAACCACAACCAATACTCAAACCTGAAATTTTTGAAATTTTTTTTGAACAAAACAAAATTTGAATTTTTTTTAAACAAACAATACTCAAACTTAACCATAACCACAACCACAATTAAAATCACAACCACAACTCAAATCCAAACCTTTTTTAAATCTAGAAATTTTTCAACAAAAAAAAAAAAAAAAAAAAACTGGTGTGTTTTTCAAATCTGGAATTTTTTTTCTTTAAAAAAACCTGAATTTAAAAAAAAAAAAATTCCCTAAAATCAACCACAACCACAACCCAAACATAAAAATCTGATTTTTTTTTCAAAATTTTTTTTAAAAAAATGAAATTAAAAAAAAAAAACCTGGAAAAAAACGTGAAAGAGAGGAGAGAAAGAGAAGAAGAAGAATGAGGGAAGATCGGACGACTGACGATCGGAAAACCACCAAATCTGAAATTTTTTGCTTCACAAAAATCTGAATTTTTTTTTTTAAATTTGGGGAAAAAAAAAAAGAGAAAGAGAAGAAGAAGAAGAAGAAGAAGAAGAAGAAGGGGGCCTGAGAGGAGGAGAGACGATCGGACAAAAGGAGGAAGAGAAGAAGAAGAAGGAGGAGGAGGAGGCGTGAGAGGAGAAGAAGGAGAGAGAGAAAGAGGAAAAAATATCTGGTGAAAATGAGAGAGAAAAGGAGAGAAAGGAGGTTTTGAAAAAAAAATATGGGCAATTATGTCTTCACAGCCCATTTAATGACAAAAATAGTAAAGCCCCATAATTTTTTATTAAAAACTCCTATTTCCTCATGTATATATATATATATATATATTTTCTATTATCAATTCGTCCTGACAATAAATATAACAAGACGAAGAATGTGAACCACTAGATTTACATACTTTGACTCAAAGTGTATGCACTTGTCAAAACTTTTCCATAATCTGTGGTCCACATTCTTCGTCCTAATATATTTATTGTCAGGACGAACTGACAATAGAAAGACTGTATGTATATATATATATATATATATATATTTGGGTAAAATCCATATTACTCCCTCTAGTTTGACCTATTACACAAACTGGTTCCCTAGTTTTAAGTATTGTCTCGTTTGGTCCTTCTATCACAATTTCCGATAATAAAGTTAAATATGATAGGGACAGAGGGTCAAATGACCCTGCTGCCCCTGATTTTTGTTTTAAACAAACATCATCATCATCTTCAAACCCAGTTCTGGGTTCAACAAACATCAAACATCATCATCTTCAACCAAACCACCAAACCCAAATTCAACCAACCCCAGACCATCCCAATAAACCAAAATCATATTCAATACCAAACAAAATCATCAACACCAAACCAAAATAAAAAACAAATCGAAAAATTGAAAAACAAAAAATCTCCAAATTAAAAAAAAAAAATCGATCTATCTTCCAATCTCCAGTTCTTCTTATCTTTAATTAGATAGAAGAGTAATTTGATCTGGAAAATAACCAAATCAGATTGATAATATATGAGCGGAAAAAGAAAAAGAAAATGGCATAGATTGAGAAATGAAAAACACAACTCAAAACAAGTATATAGTAGCACAAAAGTTTATTTTTACACGAGTTATCTATTTAAAAATTTCATATAATTTTTTTTTAATTGAAAATATAAATTTTATTGTTAATTAGATTAATATAAATAATTATTATATATACTTTTATATTTTATTATTATTATCCATAATATATCATGTTATTATAAATGTTTTGTAATTAGGGGTATTTTGGTCAAAATAAAGTTAATTCCATTCTATTCAGTTGTTAACCAAACAAAATAATATTGATTTAGAGACTAAGGGGAGTGTATTCAATTAGGATTTCAAAAGACTTTTAATGGCTTTTATGGAATTAAAAAGTTTGGATGTATTCAATGTAGACTTTTAAAAAATCTATAATTCAATACAAACTTTTATAGACTTTAAAAAAGTCTTTAAAAGTCATGTGATATTCAACCAATACTTTTTAACATTTTATGAAAGTTAGGAGGTATTCAAAATCTCGATGACTTTTAATGACTTTTAGATATAACCAGGGGCGGAATTGGGCTTGGTTAAGGTGGGCTACAGCCCACCCTAGTTTTTTTTAAAAAACAAAATTAAGCTTTTTCAATAGTTATATATACATCTCATTCAGTTCTAAGTACACCCCAGCCCAATTCAAATTCTAACTTTACTAACCATATTTTTCCTTATCTTAATAACAGCCCAATAACTTAAAATTTATGTATCAAACCCATTCAAGCCCATTGGATTTCCTTAACCAAGTGAAAAATCAAATTGGAAATTTAACCATTTAATAACTCAAAAATCAAATGGGAAATGTTAGAGTATGTAATAGAATATGTATTTGAGGGTAATGTTGATTATGTCCCCTGACTAGGTGTATTTTTTTTAATTTTAATTAATAAAATTCTCTTGTATCGTCAAGATTCATAATAAAAATGATTTTGTTTTTATATAGTATAAAATTTCTAGTTTCGCCACTGGTTATAACAAATCTTACAATTTATCTTTCATTCCTACTAAAGACTTTGAATGACTTTTTTTTTTTTTTTTTTTTTTTTTTTTTTTTCTTAATAGAAAGAATTTCACTTTAGAAGAAAAACATAAAACTCTTTGAAAAACATCAAACATCAAACATATGTTATATTTTCAAGTAAAAGCACACAAATTCCTAACAAATTTTACAAATAAAATAAAATGAATAACTTTTAAAATGAATAAACATTATCAACAAAAAAAAAAAAAACATACAAATATTAACGATTTATAACAAAAAAAAATTAACTAAAAAATAATATAAAACAACTCTTCATAGGCTATGCAATTAAGGACGAGAGATTTTTTTTTTTTTTTTTACCTCAACAAATTAAACGAACTTTATTTATGTTAATTAAAAATAATAAAAGACAAAAACCGCTACTCAATCATGTCAATATGCCATAATTAAAGTTGCGTATGAGTGTGGCTCCATGTAATTATGATCAATATCAAACTACCTACTTTTAGGCATGAATCTTGTTCAACAATTATGTGTGGTTTTTATGTTTTATCTTTAGGAACTTGAATTAATTTTTTGTAGATTTTTTATACTCATTGCCATACTTTCGTAGAGACATGTAAACGTTAATATTATTGTCGACTAACTACATTTATTCTAAAAGAAAATTTATAATATTTTGACTAATTATAAAAAACAAATAAAATTTTGACTAACTATTAAAAAAATCAAGTGCATAATGTCTTTATGATGCAAAATATAATAAAATTACAAATAAAAATTTTAAAATCGCATATATAGGCAAGAATGTTTTTGTCAAGTTTAATTAACAATGATTTTTTTTTTATTCTTTTTTAAAAAATATTTTTATTGATGTGAGAAATCTATATAATTTTGCTAAAACAAAGTATATATTATATATTTAAAAATCAATGAAAGTTTATAAATATCTGTGAAAGTCTTTTAAAATAAAAGCATCTGAAAGTTGTTTGAAATGAAAGTCTATAAAAGTCTTTTAAGTGTCCATTTGGGAGAGCTTGTCTACTGACTAAAAGAGCTTTTTTTTAATTAAAAAAGCTCTTTTCAATTTTTTTCGTGTCGTTTGGTTGACACTCTAATAAAGCTTTCAATGATTAAAAAAGTTGTTTTACGTCTACTTTGAAAAGCTCAAATTTTAGGCTTTTCCAAGTAGACCTTTTTGAGCTTTTTAAAAAAAAACATTAAATGTCTAATATAACCCTATTATATTTTATTAATTACACGGTATCTTTTTAAAACCCTAATCAAATATTTCTTTTACACATTAAACACTACTTCTCAACAATAACGTTTCACTTTGGCTTCCCTAAACAATAACGTTTCACTTTGGCTTCCCTCAACAATAACGTTTCACTTTGGCTTCTGTTTCACTTCAAACTATTGAAGATTCATCATTAACTTGTAAGTTTTAAGATCTCTCCTTTCAAATTTTTTTTCTTTAGTAAAATTTTATTTATGTTACATCTTTCTAAATTCTGAAGTTATGTTATTTCTCCGGTCCGATAATCATTATAAATAATTCAATATAGAGAAACAACAAGTAGACAGAATTCCAGATGAATTTCAACAAGAATTTAAAACCAAAATCATAAAATACAAAACACTTAAAAAAAAAATTGCTTCAAAGGTTTTATTGAATTGTTTAGTAGAGATTTGTAGTTTCTGCTGTTAGGGTGGATTGTAACCAATGACTTCGTTATTGAATTGTGTTTAAGAGGTATGCATTATATTGTTTTTAAATTATATTACTGCTTAGTGTTACATTGAATTCTGGGGGTGCCCTTTGTTTTTGTTTTGGTGCTTTGTTGTTGTCTACTTGATGGCTTGCTCTGTTTTTTGTGCGTGTGGTGCCTCTTTCTTGTCTGTGTGCTGCCCGATTGTTCTCTTCCTTTGCTTTGTCTTTTGGCTCTTGTTGGCCTGCCTTTGCTAATAAAATTTGCTATTTCAAAAAAAAAAAAAGTGTTACATTGAAGTAATGAAAAAGGGAAAGTATCATTTTCCCCCCTGTAGTTTACCATATTCATAAAGTTGCCCCCCTAGTTTCAAAAATGGTTGGTCTTCCCCCTCTAGTTTGCCATATTCGAATATTTACCCCCTACCGTTAGGATTTCTGTTAAATAAGGGTTTGACCGTTAAATACAAAGGAGAAAATACATTTTCCCCCCTGTAGTTTGCCATATTCATAAAGTTGTCCCCCCTAGTTTCAGAATGGTTGGTCTTCCCCCTCTAGTTTGCCATATTCGAATATTTACCCCCTACCCTTAGGATTTCCGTTAAATAATGGTTTGATCGTTAAATGCAAAGGAGAAAGTACGTTTTTACCCCTAATAATAACGTTGATTTAAAAAAAAAAAGAACAGAATTAGCTTAACAAGGTATATTTAATAATTATTAAAAGATATTAAAAATAATATTAAAAAATTAAAAACATCAATTTCAACTTTCAAGCCTTAATTATCTCTCTCTCCCTTGAAATTAAAAAACAATTATTAATTATCTCCAGATTCAATCTCTACCATCCATCTCAAACATGGACGGTGGAGATAATTATATAAAAAAATATTAATATCAAAAATTATAAAATAATATAATTGTAAAAAAAAAAAAACTAATCAAATTATATAATAACAATAATAATAATAATAATAATAATATAATTGTAAAAATAAACAAAAACGATATTAAAAAAATCTCACTTTCTCTCTTTCAACATTATCTGTGATACTTTCCCTATTATTATTAGATTCATTAGCAAACACCACCTAACTTTTTATTTTGTTTTATTCTCGCCGGCGATAGGATGAAGAAAAGAGAGAGATTAATTATCACACATAATGTTGAGAGAGAGAAAGTGAGATTTTTTAATATCGTTTTTGTTTATTTTTACAATTATATTATTATTATTATTATTATTATTATTATATAATTTGATTAGTTTTTTTTTTTTACAATTATATTATTTTATTATTTTGATATTAATATTTTTTTATATAATTATCTCCACCGTCCATGTTTGAGATGGATGGTGGAGATTGAATCAGGAGATAATTAATAATTGTTTTTTAATTTCGAGGGAGAGAGAGATAATTAAGGCTTGAAAGTTGAAATTGATGTTTTTAATTTTTTAATATTATTTTTAATATCTTTTAATAACTATTAAATATACCTTATTAAGCTAATTCTGTTCTTTTTTTTTTTTTTTTTTAAATCAACGTTATTATTAGGGGTAAAAACGTACTTTCTCCTTTGTATTTAACGGTCAAACCATTATTTAACGGAAATCCTAAGGATAGGGGGTAAATATTTGAATATGGCAAACTAGAGGGGGAAGACCAACCATTCTAAAACTATGGGGGGCAACTTTATGAATATGGCAAACTACATGGGGGAAAATGTATTTTCTCCTTTGTATTTAACGATCAAACCCTTATTTAACAGAAATCCTAACGGTAGGGGGTAAATATTCAAATATGGCAAACTAGAGGGGGAAGACCAACCATTTCTGAAACTAGGGGGGGCAACTTTATGAATATGGTAAACTACAGGGGGGAAAATGATACTTTCCCAGTGAAAAATTGTGTTCATTTGGAATTTTTTGAACAATTTTCCAACTATGAAAACTCAAACTCTCATTATTGTTCCACCTATGAGTCCAAATCGTACTTATATTGTTTATATTCTTCAACTCTTATGTACCTTTTTTTATTTGGAGTTTCAATTGAACTTGTATTGTTTATAAATTTATTTTATAATACAGTTTTTTTTTTTTTTCAAAAACATAATAAAAAAAAAATGATATGTTCTCATAATCTTATATTTGTTTAGTGAAGTGTTAAATTATTTTATGAATCCTTTTTGGTAATTCTATCATTTAAAAAAGCATTTAAATTTTCTTTCACCTAACGATCTACAGTTTAAAAGAGCTTCTTTAATTGACAATCAAACGACCAACATCTACTCCCTAAAAGCTCTACTTCAAAAAGATCTACTTGAGAAGATCTCCCAAACGGAAATTCTATAAAAGTTTTTTATAATTTTGCAAAGTCTATAAAAATCCATGAAATCTGCAAAAGTCATCCACTTATAAAAGTCATTAAAAGTCTTTTGAAATCCTAATTGAATACACCCTTCTAATCACTACAAAAAAAAAAAAAAAAAAAAAAAAAAAGGGCTATTGGGACGATTTTTTTTCGTCCCAATAGCCCCAAAAACGTCCCAATAGGTCTATTGGGGCGAATTTTATTCGTCCCAAATTCCGTCGCCTCAGATGGGTCGCAATAGCTTCTTTGTGACGAAAATTGAAATTCGTCCCTTAAAACTACCTATAGGGACGATTTTTGTTCGTCCCAATTGATAAGGTATAGGGCCGAAAAATATTCGTCCCAATAGACAACTTGTAGGGACGAATTGTATTTTCGTCCCCTTTGACAACCTGTAGGGACGAAATATTTCGTCCCTTTAGATATCCTATAGGAAGGAAAGAGAAAAAAAAAAAAAAAAAAAAAAAAAAAAAAAAAAAAAAAAAAAAAAAAAAAACAACTAACTGTTGCTTCAGCCACCCACCCACGCACCACCCGTGTGATCCCCATCCCACCTGCACGCACCCACTGACCCACCAACCACCCACACAAATCAATTTTAATTGTTGTCCTCAAGGTGAGTCGAACCCTGCACACACACACCCACCCACACACGCCCAACCACTTTGTTGCTTCTTTGTTTGTGATAACAAAAGCATAATGTTTATATATAACCTCTACTTCTTTTAATTTTTTATTAATTATTTTTCAATCAAAATTTTATTTGTAAATTGATTCCACTAACTTAAATTTTATTTTTATATGATAAACAAATTGATATTAAAAAACATTTATTATAACATTTAATTAAACTATTTTGTTCAAATCATATATTGTCAGATCAAATGGTCAATTGTTAATCGTACTCGGAATTAAATATGACTCCGGTTTTCGATTTGAAACCAACGGTTTCGATTTCCGATTCGGGTTTACAAAATACTTGAAGAATAAAATGAAAAGGCTCAATAATGGAAGATTCAAAACAAAAAAAATCTCCGTAGCGCCACTAAACTAATTATCCAATGATGTTCAACCTCCATTAGAGATCTGTTAAACAAACCTCTATGAAGAAGATGAAAGAATAATTAAAAAAAAATTAAAAAATAAAAACTTCAAAGTAAGAGAATGTGTGTAAAGTAAGGGCATTTTTGTCCGTTCACCATCATAGGTGCCTTTTAAACTTAAGTTATTAAAGTGGTGACTTTCTTACAAAAACACTTTAAAAATGTGGCATTTTCCATCATTTTCAAGTTTCGATTTTTGATTCAGAACCAACGGTTTCGGTTTCAACAGTTCGGTTCCGATTCCAACGGTTTAGTTCCTTTTTTAAAAAATAATAGAAAATCTTTCAAAACTAATAGTTATTGATCCTTATGAAGAACTTATTAAGAAAAAACAAAATTCATCTCGATAGAGAACCACTTTGTACAAACAAAATGATCCATATTGCATCATTTTCTAATTTATATGGTAATTTAATTATTAATCTATCTTTAAGGAAAAAACTTCAAAAAAAATAAATTAAGAATTTTCAACAAAATTAATTAATTATTATTATTTTAAATAAAAAGAAAACCTTTTGAGACGAAATTTATTTCGTCCCAATAGGCAGTCTATTGGGACAAATTATGTATTTTGTCCCAATAGATATCCTATTGGGACGAAAGAAATTCGTCCCTAAAGGTCAACAAAATTTATTAACCATTATAATTTTAAATAAAAAGAAAACCTATTGGGACGAAATACATTCGTCCCAATAGGCAGTCTATTGGGACGAATTATATATTTCATCCCAATAAGACATCCTATTGGGACGAAAATAATGCGTCCCTAAAAGCCTTACCACATTAGACGAAATACATTCGTCCCAATAGGCAGTCTATTGGGACAAATTATGTATTTCGTCTCAATAGACATCCTATTGGGACGTAAATAATTCGTCCCTAAAAACCTTACCACATTAGACAAAAATTGTCCCAATAGACATTTTATTGGGACGAAATACATATTCGTCCCAATAGAATGTCTATTGGGACGAATTATGTCCAAGATGGTAAGACCTTTAGGGACGAACTTTTTTTCGTCCCAATAGGATGTCTATTGGGACGAAATATAGAATTCGTCCCAATAAACCTCCTATTGGGACGAAAAAAAAAACGTTCCAATAGATTTTCGTCCCAATAGGCCTTTTTTCTTGTAGTGAATTCTAAAGCCCAAACAAAAAAAATCAATTTTCTTCTCCTTTCCATTTTCATTCCCATTACCATTCCAATTACCATTTAACCATGGTAACAAAACATCACATAAAAGAATTTGAAGCACTAAAATAATCTATTTATTTAAAAAAAAAAAAAAAGGGATTTTTTTATTTTTTAAAATGGTAAAAAAAAAAAAAAGAGAGATCATGGTCAATATATACTAGATATTGAATCTCTCAATTCAATCCTAAGCTAACAATACCCAAGAATCCCAATCTACTCAAAATCCAAAAAGCTAGTCATTGTCACCATTTTCTTCTGCCATCCCAACGAAAAAATTAATGAAAACTATCTATATTGATAGGTATATCATTATTATGATTTTGTGAAAATATTGATGCGGTAACTACGTAAAATTTACGAGAAATTTGTTGAAAAACATAAACACTTTTAATGAAACTTTAAAAAGGTTAAAATAATCAATAATTTAGGATAAAAAACACATCTTGTTTTGAAAACATATAATATCTAACAACTATATGATATAATATGAATATAATACATATACGAGCAGTATCAAATTGAAGATCTATTATTTATTTTTATTTTTTGAGGAAAGGAAATTTATTAAAAGACCAAAGATCAACAATAACAGACACGGTCAGTTTTGACGACCCTCTCCACACACGGAGGATATGACTCCATCCAAAACTGGTACTCGGTAAGCATGAAAGCATGCTTTGCAAGCTTATGGGCAACAACATTCGCCTTTCTAGAGACAAGAAATAGAACCCACCATCGCTCTCTTGAGACAGTCCCTGATATCTCCAATAACCAGTCCAATTTCAGAAGAAACATTGATACCAGAATTTACCATGTTAACCACATTTTGCACATCAGATTCAATAACAATTGGTAACAAACCCATCTCAATGGCAAAGGAGATTGGGTTCAAAAATTTAATAGCACCATTTGGGCGCTTTTTGTAAGACAGGTACCACATTACTAATTTAAGTTTAAAAGGCATCTATTTAGGTGGCCAGACAAAAATACCATTTTTTGTCACTTTGTGTCTTTTTCAAACATTGAGAGAAAACCTTTTTGAACTTTTTCCGAGCCTTTTATAACAGTCCCCGAGCTTTTTAAAATGTTACCCGAGCCTTTTCAAGGAAAATTCATAGGTTTATCGGTTTAGAATCTCCGAGCCTTTTCGTGCATTTTTGAGCCTTTTTACACTAGATTCGAGCCTTTTCGTACGTTTTCGAGCATTTTTACACTAGATTCGAGCCTTTTCGAGCCTTTTCAACAGTGTATGAAAAGGTCCGAACACTTTATTAAAAGGTTCGGGTAGTGTATGAAAAGGCTCGAACTGTGTATTAAAAAGCTCGAATTACTATTTAAAAGGCTCGAACCTAGTATTAAAAGGCTCAAAGTATTAAAAGGCTTGAACAGTGTTAAAAGTCTCGGAGAACACATGAAAAGGCTCGGAGGTTCAAAATTAACAAGTATGAAAAGGCTCGAACCAAGTATGAAATGGCTCGAACCTAGTATGAAAAGGCTCGAACCTAATATTAAAAGGCTCGACCCCCGAATGCGTCTGTATAGCGCCACTAAACTAATGGAGGTCTGTTATGATGTTCAACCTCCATTAGAGGTCTGTTAAACCTACCTCTATGAAGAAGATGAAAGAATAAAGTCTCAAAAAATTTCAAAGTAAGAGAATGTGTAAAGTAAGGGCATTTTTGTCTGTTCATCATAATAGGTGCCTTTTAAACTTAAGTTATTAAAGTGGTGACTTTCTTACAATACTAACTTAAAAAGGTGACATTTCTCACCATTTCCACAAAGAGATTCCCCGTAAGATCCCACTAGCCTCTACTATTTGAGTAAAGGCCATTTCTTTACACCACATAGCTAAGGAGCTTTTGATGTTTGCAGAGAAAATTGGTATCACTAAATAGAATATGAAATCATGGTTAATGAAGATAAGAAACGTTTAGAGGAAGGAGAAGCTAGCAGAAGCATTCCAGAACCTGTTATCGAACAAACTAGAGTAGAAAAATATTTAGAAATTAGAGGAATACCTGATAATAAAGAACAATATAAAGAAACCGAACGAATTAAGTAATAACTAAATTAGAATCATGGAAAAAATCTCCAGAAGCCAAAGATATATTAAATCATCCCAAATTCTGTCTAAAATGATGTGGCACATGAGGTGTCAGCATCTTATAAATTATGAGATTATGTGGTAATTGTTGTGATGTTGACACCTTACGTGCCACATCATTTAGGACAAAATTTGGAAAACAAATTTGGGACGTCTAGCATTACTCTTAATTTTAAGCTTACAAAGTCATAAACCAAGTGAATGGAAGCATATATTTAATAAATGGGAAGGAAATCTTGTTAGACATTTTATGGAAGCATTACAAGTTATAGTAGACCCAAAATACAAATTAATATATTTAGAAAGTATCTAGGTTATCATGAAAAACAAATATACCTAGGATGGAGAGAATTTATTAAAAAGAGTAATCAAGAAGATGAATTTGATATTAACATTACGATATTAAGCTTTATAGATTGTATTAGAAAATCGATTTTTGGAACTTCTATAGAGGAAAAAGAAGATTCTTTAAAGATAACTAGAGCAATTAGAAGCTTAGAGCAATTAAAAATTGGTGACATGCAGTATTTTGATTATTATGTAGACTTATTTTATAAATACTAGAGCCAAATAGGAAGACCCCATGACGAAGATTTACTTAAGAATTTTGTTAATAAATTATCTAGAAAGATATGTGAAAAGTTATGCAAAGATTTAACAGATTGGTTTAGTAGTAAAAGAGAAGCAGGATTAATATGGCAAACATCATTAATACCAGCAATAGAATTTGTTAGAAAAAGAATAAATGAAATATGTGATGAAGAAAAACTTAGATTACAAACCAAACAACAATTTAGTCAAATGTGTGTAGATTTGTATGAAGTACTTACTTTAGGTTGTAATACAAATAGAAATATAAGAATAAATAAATAAATAAATAACATATATTACATAAAAATCATAATAAAGGCTTTAAGAAACATAGAGTACCATACAAACCTTATAAAAGAAAAAAATTCTTTAAATATGCCCTTAATAAAACAAAAGTAAAACAGGTTTTTAAGAAGGGTAAAATATATAAAAGAAATACTAGTATATGTAAATGTTATTTATGCGGTAAAATTGGACATATTAAATCTGAATGCCCTGAAGCTAAAAATATTAAAGCTAATATATTAGAAAAGATATATATCCGATGATGAAAATTTAGAAGATATAGAAGAAGTTTTAAATATCAACGAACATTCCGATAATGATAGTATATAATATATATATATATATATATCGAAAGTGGTAGTGAAAGTGATAGTGAAGAATCTGAATATGAAACTGAACTTTACATCTTAGAAGAAGTAATTTCATTTTTCAGAAAAAAAATTGTAAAATATGTAAAAACGAATTTAATAAAGGTTATAAAGATAATAATGATTATTATTGTAAAAACTGTGTAGGAAATAATGAAGTAAATAGAGCTGATATTGAATGGATTAGGATCCTCTCCTTGTTCCTTATTTTTCCTTGGCATTTTTCTTGTGTAATTAAAACACTAAGTTGCATGAGAGAGAAAAAAGTGATCAAATCTTGTCAATGTATTTTTTATTTTGCTTAGGTGTCATTAGATTATGAAAAGTTAAAGAAAAATAAGACAAAAAGAAGATCATGATCCTGAATGATATTCAATTAATAACAATAGAAGTAGAAATATTATATAAAAATAGTAAATTAAATACTAAAGCAATGAAAGATACGGATCAGGATCCTCTCCTTGTCTTGTTTTTCCTTGACTTTTCATAATCTAATGACACCTAAGTAAAATAAAAAATGTAAGGTCCAGATTTGATCACTTTTTTCTCTCTCATGCAACTTGATGTTTTAACTACACTTGAAAAATGCCAAGGAAAAATAAGGACCAAGGAGAGGATCCTGATCCTGATAGATACAGACGTTAACAAATGTGTCATACGTGAAAGTTTAGTCCCAGAAGACCATAAAACTAAACTTAGACGACCTATAGTACTTAGACAATTTAATGAAACATTAATACAAATAAATGATTGTATAATAAATGTGCCAATAAGAATAAATGGAGAAATCCATAACTTCAAACGTTTGTAACAAAGCAAATTAGTAATTATAAATTCATTTTAGGTTTAAACTTTATTTAAGATATAATGGTAGCATAATGATTATACCAAATGGAGTTAGTTTCTTTAGAAAATCTACATTTG
The DNA here is from genome assembly GCA_030490815.1 of Acer saccharum. Taxonomy (NCBI): domain Eukaryota; kingdom Viridiplantae; phylum Streptophyta; class Magnoliopsida; order Sapindales; family Sapindaceae; genus Acer; species Acer saccharum. The sequence goes on along the minus strand of CM059877.1, from coordinate 22,054,569 downwards.
TTCAACCTAGATATGAAACCTCAAATAGTACCCTTTGAGAAAAAAGAAAAAAGTATTAAACGTTTAAATATAGATTATTTTATTCATTATTAGAAGATTCTATTGAAGTAACAAATTTAAATCAATTACTTAGTGATGTAGAAATAAATGATTATTTACAAGATATCTTCATAAATGAAAGAAATATTGAATGTATAGAATGTGAAAATTGGCCTAAAGAAATTAAAAATTAAATAGAAGAATTAGAAAGCTTAGATATAATAGGAAATAATCCCATAAAAAATTCTACTGAATTTTATAAGATAAAAATTATAAATCTTGATATAACTATTAAAACACACAAGATTTAACATACAGCTTAGAAGATAGAAAAGAATTCCAAATGCATATTAAAGAGTTATTAGAACTACAAGTAATAAGAAAAAATAAGTAGACATAGAAATCCTACATTTATAATCAATAACATAGTGAACAAAAAAAGGAAAAAGTAGGATGGTAATTAATTATAAAAGACTAAATGATAATACATTAGACAATAGTTATAAAATTCCTAATAAAGATGAGCTTATTAATTGTATACAAAAGGCCTCTTATTTTTCTAAATTTGATTATAAAAGTGGTTTTTTGGCAAATTAGATTAAATGAAGAATCCATCCCGTGGACAGCATTTAGCTGTTCATAAGGGCAATTTAATAGTTAGTAATACCATTTGGATTAAAAAATGCACCTCAAGTTTTTCAAGCCATAATGGATAAAGTATTCAAGCAATTTTCTAATTTTTACATAGTATATATACACGATATTTTAGTTTTCAGTAACAATAGGTTTATTCATACAACAAATGTACACAAGATATTAGATAAATTTAAACAACATAACATTGTTATATCCAAAAAGGAAGTAGAATTGTTTAAACAAAAAAAAAAATAGAATTTTTAGGATTAACTATTAATAAAGGAACAACAGAATTACAACCACATATAGTTACAAAAAATTTAGAATTTCCCGATAAAATAGAGAAGATTAAAGAATTACAAAAAATAAAAAATAAAAAAAATTAGGACTATTAAATTACAGTCGAAAGTTTATTCCAAATCTCAGCATTTTAGTCATATCCTTATATAATAAACTAAGTAAAATATTTTAATTCTTAAGATATTAAATTAGTTTAAAAAATTAAAGAAATAGTCAAAGAGTTAAAGCCTTTAGCTTTACCTATTGATAATTATTACAAAATTATACAAACAGATGCTAGTAGTAATGGATGGGCAGGTATTTTATTACAAAAACCCACTAAAGAAAATTCTAATAATGAAGAAGAAATAGCTATGTATACAAGCGGAAAATTTACTAAACCTGAGAGTAAAAAATCTAGTACTGAATTAGAAATTTTAGGAATTATATATTCTTTAAATACTTTCCATCTATATATACAAAATAATTCTTTTACAATTAGAACAGACTGTAATAACATAGTAGAATTTTATAAAAAGGTCCAAAATAAAATTTTTGAAAAGAAAAATTCTTTTATTAGTAAAAGATAGCTATATTTTTTAGAAGTCATAACCAGTAGAGGTTATAAAGCTAATTTTAAACATATAAAAGGAAAAAATAATAATAATTTAGCCGATATTCTATCAAGATTGATGATTTCTTAATTCAAATTCTTTGCAAGTATGGCAAGTCAAAGTTCAAAAGCAAGCCCTACCGTAAAAAAGCTAGTCATAGGACCATATACTATTAGTAATTGCCTAGGAGTTCCATTCGAACCCCTGCATAGCTTAAGGCATAATCTTAGTGAACCCCAACATGCAATATTAAATAACATATGGTATTTTCGAAATGATAAAAAGGGTTTTGTTGATTCTTTAAATATGTTGAATAACAAATTTTCTTATTATGTGATTTTTAGAGGCAGAAAAATAGGTATTTTTTCAACCTGGCTAGAAGCCGTATATTATATAGAAAATTTTCCAAACCCTATTTTCAAAGGCTATTACTCTTATGAAGAAGCTGAAAGAGCATTAAAGCTATATTTAGAAAATCAAAGTGGTATCGAACCGATTTTAAGTTTTCAAGATCTTCTTTATGATAGAAATCAAATCCCAACTTTTAAGAAAAAAAATTTAAAACCACTACAAAGCCAAGTTCCAATTTATGGAACAATTAAAAAGCAAAAAGAACATGTAGAAAAGCTTAATTTAGAAGTAAATTCTCTAAAAAATAAAGTTCGAGAATTATCAGAGAAGCTTTAAGTCTAAAAATATTGTAGTAGAAAAAGAGAGTATTTTAAACCCTGCTACTACTAATATTACTCTTATGCAAGAGCAAGCTAGGATTTTGAACAAAGCAATAGGAAAATGTCCTTCTGACATTCAACAAATTATAATTTAATACACTTGAAAGAATCAAAGAAGTATTTATTCTCAATTCTCGTTGAGCTGTCTCCGCTTAGAACAATTTTTAAGCGTATTTATCAAACAAATTTTTTTTTATTGTTTTTATATTTTAACTGGCAAACAGTTGTTAGTATAACTAATAACTATTAATGAATTTTCTTTTTACATATTACAATAACTAGTTTGCAGTCCCGAACTATGTACGGATATCATAAAATATAACACAATCGCCATTGGATCTATGTTTTAAAATTTCTTTGTATTCTTCTAATTATTCTTTCAATGCTTTAATTTCTTCAAGTGCTTGTTATATCAAATGTTGACGTCGATTTTTGGATGATTTAGTCAACAGTGACACGTATGCAGATCGACGCCCGGTGTAGTTTGTGAAATGTGACCAGGTCGCCTTACTGATAGGTGTATGAATGTGGAAATAGGGGGTTTTGTCACTCTTTTGAGTTGGCATTTCACGAGTGTCACTACTTTAATAACTTATGTTTCAAAGACACCAAAGTAAGTGAACTTCCAAAAATATTCTTATTTTACATATAAATTTTATTTGCTTTTTAGTTTTTCAATTTATTTATTTCCATTTTCTTCATCGGCTTCCCTTGGAGGTCAAAGTCATTCGACCTCCATGGAGGTTGAAATCGGCCTCCTATGGAGGTCGATTAAGAAGAAGATGAAAAAAAGTGGAAAAATTATTTAGGTAATTTCCGACACTTTCCAAGTATTTTCGAGACTTTTATTTATTTACGAGTCTTTTCATGTAGTTTCCGTGACTTTTTGGTAATTCCCAAGACTTTTGGTAATTTCCGAAACTTTCTGGACAAAAATAAAACTTTCCGAGACTTTTGGATTTGGTCATTTTGAAAATTTCATTTTTGCCCAGACAATCTCGGAAATTACCAAAAAGTCTAAAAAATCACCAGAAAGTCTCGAAAATTACCAACAAATCTCAGAAACTACTCGAAAAGTCTCGAAAAATACTTGAAAATTTTTTCCAATTTTTTTTTTCATCTTCTTCTTAATCGACCTCCAAATCTCCAATTCAGGTCTTTCACATCCATTGATGGAGGATTTTGAAAGAAAAAAAACAATTGTGAAGATGGTTACTGTGGGGGGGCATTTTTGGAAGGAACACATTTTAGGTGTCATTTAAACTTAATTTATTAAAGGATTGATAGTCTTAAAATACCACCTCAAAATTAAAGGTGCTATACAAATTTCGAACCCGTGTATGTATTGATGAATGAATGATAAGTGAGGGGTGAATGTAGAAATAGTAAAGACACCAAGATTTTTACGTGGAAAACCCTTAAGATAAGGAAAAAACCATGGTCGTTGTAATGACAGAAAAGATCTTTCACTATGTAAAGGAGAATACAATTTACAAGTGATGATTACCTATGTTTTTCCCTTTGCTTGATACATGTGTTTATATAAGGGTTAGGGTGTTGCCCTAGCCTTAGGTGTGCAAGCAAAGATTATTAATAGGCGAGATCCTTGGTGTTCATAACAATAAAATAATATAAAATACCATCAAAACCTATAAAATATACATTATCAAAGAGAATATTAATGAATTTAAAGGATAAAAAACTTATCGTAAAGTTTTGGACTTTTTTGGTTGTTTTTATTATTATTTTTTTTTTTATAAAAAAAAAAAAAGTTGGTTAAAAACATATATTTTTTAAACAACTAAAAATGAAAGTTTGTAAAAACATTTGGGTACTTGTGAGCTATTAATTCAAAGGAATTAGCAAAAGAGTAATGATGTTTTTTTTTTTTTTTTTCTTTTTCTTGCACACCACACACACAACAACAACAACACACGCACTGTTTTTTCTTCGATTTGTTGATCTGCTTTTTTGGGTCTCGATCTTTCTCTTTTGATGGACACTCGAGATTCTAGAGAGACAAGCTCTGGTGAGAGTGAATGATTAGATGGGCAATTCTTGAGATGGGTTTTTAGTGTTTCCCCAGAAGAAAAAAAATATGGTGAAGAGTGAGTGATTGTTCAAAAGGGGTTTTTTTTGTTTGTATCAAAGTTAGATTCTTTGTTGGGGTTTATTTTTTTAAACTGATAATTTGGTTGGATTTGATATGGGTGGGTGTTTTCCTTGTTTTGGATCATCCAATAACAAGGAAGGGAGTGGTGGTGGAGGTGTCAAGGAAGTGAACAAGAAGGATTCAGTCAAAGATGGTTCAATTGCTCAGTCTCATCATGTTAGCAGAGTTATTTCAGACAAATCAAAATCTCGGGGTGGTTCCGATCCAAAGAAGGAATCAGCAGTTCCGAAAGAACCAACCGCACATATTGCTGCCCAAACATTTACATTTAAAGAGCTTGCCAATGCCACAAAGAACTTTAGACAAGAAAGCCTATTGGGTGAAGGGGGTTTTGGACGTGTTTACAAGGGTCGCTTGGAGAGCACAGGACAGGTAGTGGCTGTCAAACAACTTGACAGGAATGGCCTTCAAGGAAATAGAGAGTTTCTGGTTGAAGTTCTCATGCTTAGCCTCTTACACCACCCAAACCTTGTCAACTTGATTGGTTATTGTGCAGACGGGGACCAGCGCCTTCTTGTTTATGAGTTCATGCCTTTGGGTTCATTGGAAGATCATTTACACGATCTGCCACCGGACAAGGAGCCCCTGGACTGGAATACGAGAATGAAGATTGCGGCTGGTGCAGCCAAGGGGTTGGAATACCTGCATGATAAAGCAAACCCTCCTGTCATATACAGGGACTTAAAATCATCAAATATCCTCCTCGATGAGGGCTATCACCCTAAGTTATCGGATTTTGGGCTTGCTAAACTGGGTCCTGTTGGTGACAAAACCCATGTATCCACTCGTGTGATGGGAACATATGGTTATTGTGCACCAGAGTACGCTATGACTGGCCAACTTACTCTAAAGTCAGCCGTGTACAGTTTTGGAGTTGTCTTTCTTGAACTTATTACTGGGCGCAAGGCTATTGATAATACACGGGCTCCTGGGGAGCATAATCTTGTTGCCTGGGCACGGCCACTCTTCAGTTATTGCAAGGTCGCTATCCAATGCGAGGACTATATCAAGCTCTTGCAGTCGCAGCCATGTGTTTAAAGGAGCAAGCCGCTACAAGGCCTCTAATTGGTGATGTTGTAACTGCACTTACATATTTAGCCTCCCAAACCTATGATCCAAATGCACCCAGCAATCAGAGTAGCAGAGTGGGTCCATCAACTCCCAGGTGTAGGGATGATCGAAGGAATATGGTGGATGGGCTGGATAGCCCGGATGACCTTGGACATCGAGCACGGCATGGTTCTCCTTCCATCCATAAAAATTCTCCTGATTACAGGAAGAGGAACCATGTTAGGGAATTGAGCACTGGCTCAGAATTGGGAAGGAATGAAACTGGTGGTGGGTCTGGGAGAAAGTGGGGTGTGGATGATTTAGAGCGACAGGAATCTCAGAGAGACAGCCCTGTAAGTGTTGAGAGAGCAAGGGAAACTCCAAGGAACCGTGATTTAGATAGAGAGCGAGCTGTCGCAGAGGCAAAAGTATGGGGTGAGAATTGGAGAGAGAAAAAGCGGGCAAATGCAATGGGGAGCTTTGACGGTACAAATGAGTGATCACATCGAAACTCTTGATTCATGTCACATTGGTCTCCTAGGAAAGAAATGCTGTGTGTGTATCATTCAAAGGGTCGTCATCACACAAAAGAAAGGCAGATACAGCATCACTCAACTGTCTTGGTTTCCATTTCCAACCAGGGAATAAAGAGTTATTATTGGCATTGCATGTATCCACTTTGACTGTTGTTGCTTGTCCCCAATATCACTCTTTGTAGTTTTTTGAGTATGAAACTGAAATGCTTCAATCACGTGGTTGATGGAAGGAGAATACACAGTTAAAGAGAATGGGATTTGGGGAAGGGAGTAATGTATGATTTGGGGAGTAGATTACAGACAACCTCTGTGCAGAATGATGTATGCAACTATATATGTTGTTAATCTTTATGTATTTAGGGCCCTTTTTTTATTTTATTTTTTCTTTGAAGTTGGATGTTACAGGAGATTTGTGGGGAAGATGTATAATTTTTGGCCCAAAAAAAAAAAAAGCAAAAGAGTAATGATTAATTTCAATACTAAATTCAAATGCACGACCAATTAATACAGCATTTCAGCTTGGGCCTTCCTTAAAACACAACAACAGCCCAACATGGAGCCCACAAGTATGAACCCAAGAGAGCCTAGCTCATTCGATCCATTTAAAAAACAGGAAGGAAAAAAAAAAAAAAAAAGGTATTCACTATTTTGAAACAATTTTTAAGTATCCATGAACTATATTAAAAATACTTGTCAACATGAATTAAAGACCAATTTAATAATAAATTTATAATTGTTTAATTACAAGAAAAAGACAGTTATGTCCTTAAAGTAACATTATGTAAACTATTAGTTTTAAAAAAAAAAACGTAAACTATTAAGAACGAAGGTTAAAATAGTCATATACTAAATTATATATATTTTTTTTTGCTCAAAAGACATTTGCACCATCATTGAGCTAATAGTGAATGAAAGACAAAGCATTTCGGGAAATAAACCCTACGAACATTTTGGTTTTTTTTTTTTAATTTTATTCTTTAGAAGTTTTTTTTGTAAAAAAATGCTGGTTAAAAACAAAAACAAAAAAAAAAAACATTCTAGACAATGGTTAAAATGAAAGTTTGTAAAAGAAAAAAGAAAAAAAAAAGGTTAATTTTGGCTAATCAATCAAAGGGCAAAAAAGTAATTAGCAAATGAGTAGTGATTAACTTCAATACTAATTCAAGTCACATTTGTACAATAATTAATAATTTTAAAAATGTTGTAAAAGAAAGAAGAATAATAGATGAAATAAATAACAAAGAAAGAGATGATAGAAAGACGAGAGATCAGAGGAGAGAACACGAGAGAGATCGAGAGCTTAGACTTGTATTGATATCAAGTGAGAGTATTATTAGCTCATCAGCCACTTACTTACAAAGGATATGAAACATATATATAGGCAAGAGGAGGAGTGACGTGAATGGTGATTACTTTGTCAACTAACCACTCATGTCATTACATCATCAATTGCATCATTAACTTATGCTTGGATTTCCATCACTTGTATTTTAATTTGCTAGGGAAAATCCAGTGAGACAAAACCTTCGCAAAATGCATACAATGATCTTCTGAATCTTGTGGAGTTGGACATTCTCAAAACTATCTCGTTAAAAACCTTGTCAGGAAAACCCAGTGGGATAAAACCTGAACGAAGGGAAAAAGAGTATAATGCACATATGTCCATTCTGAACTTTGCTCCCCCTGATTATCTAGTTAAAATCTTGTCAGGAAAACCCAGTGGGACAAAACTTGATCAAAAGGAAAAAGAGTGAAATGCAAATATGTTCATAGTTAATGTTTTCTTCAAAACATTTCTCACATTTATGCTTTGCTAGGGGAAACCTAGTAGGATAAAAACTTGAGCAACAATATTCATTGATCTGTCGGATCAAAATAATATTTATGATGATCTTTTGGATCAAGGTAACATATATACGATGATTAGCAAGATCAAAGTAATAGTTACAATGATATTTTTTATCAGTATAACATATATACAATGATTTACTAGATTAATGTAATATTCATGATGTTCTTTACGAATCAAAAGATTTGTGGGCGTGCTTAGAGAATTGCCTCATTAAAACCTTATCAGGAAAACCCAATGGGACAAAAACCTGATTTAAAAGGAAAAAGAGTACAATGCACATGTGCCCTAAAATAATTAATATACTTCATTTGATATGCTTCCCCTGATGGGACGCTCCCCCTAATAAAAATTCTTGTGAAGCAATCTTCTAGATTGTTGAACTTCAATAACATCATAAATGTTTGGAGGAAATATAAGCAAAGACTTGCTTTATGAAGTAATATTCATATGGAATCCTTTTCAAAATCTTTTCAACATATTTTGATTGATGGACAAACATTCCATTTGATCTATGTTCAACCTTCAGGTCGAGACAATATTTTCTTTCCCACGTCTTCATTTTTAAACTCATTTATAAAAATTCAGGAGTTTTCAAGAGCTCTCCAGGAGCTCCAGTTAAATTCATATCATCAACATATGTTGTGAATATAGTAAATCTGGATTCTTATTTCTTTATGAAGACATATGGGTATATAATATAATTATTATATCCTTATCTTATCGGATATTAACTAATATGGTTATACCACATCTGTTCATATTGTTTTTAATCCATATAAGGATTTTTGTATGTTCATCAAATACAGATTACGAGATCTCGATTTACATGCTTCTAACATTTTAAATCCTTTCGGGATTATAAATATCTGCATTGAGTGAATCATATAGATAAATGATTAATACGTCTAAATGACGTATTTCAAGCCTTGTAAAGGCAGCCAAATTTATAAAAAATTTGAAACGTAATTGTATTCGTCACTATTGAATACCAAGTTTCTGTGAGAAACCTTGTATTACGAGTCGTGCCTCATATCTCACGATCTCGTTTTTCTCATTACGTTTACATATAAAGACCTATTAGTATCCAACTAGTTTGACATCTCCAGGTGTCTGGAGTACTATTGGTCTAAATACTTTATGTTTGGCATATGAAGTCAATTCTTCTTGAATTGATTCTTTTTACTTAGGTCAATCATGCCTTTTGTATACAATCATTGATATTATGAATATCATAATTATCATTTATAATTTCAGTAGCGCTACCGTGTATAAAAACACATCATCAATGATTGTTTCTTTATGATTCCACATTTCTCTTATATGATTTATAGAAATTTTCTCAATTTCAATATACTTGAATCTCTGTTGAGATTTCTTCCATTTCAATGGATTTAGTCACTATATGAACTTTATAGAAATTTTCCTAATTTCAATATAGTTATATCTCTGTTAAGATTTCTTTCCATTTCAATGGATTTAGTCATTTCATAGACTCGTATCTCTTTAGATATATCATACTCTTATATAGTTAATTTAGAGAAAGTGAATTTATTTATAACTCGAGTTTTGTTTACTTTGGATCCTGATAATAATACCTTTCAAAAAGGTTCATAAGCTTATAATATACATCAGATGATTTGTTTGTTGTCATTTACTCTGATCATTCTTTAAGAACAATCACCCGGCCGGGGTTTATGAGATGACAACTTTTAAAATCTTGTTACCTTTAATATATCAAGTAACAGATTAATAATTATCTGATGATTAATTATCTTTCATATTTGAGTGATACAAAGATTGAAATGAGACACATTTATATATAGAGAATCGAACTGGTATCTCTATTTTGTATAAGAGTAACCTTTCGTTTACTCTTTCTGGAGAAACTTTTCATATGGAAATTAATTAATATAATAATATACAGATTGTGCGTAAAAATATAAACTCTCAGAAGTTTAAATGATCTAATAGAAGATTAATCAAAATCAATATTAATCTCATAACGATATAGAATTCTTATCTTAAATCATGATAGAGATGAAATAAGGAGATATGCTACACAATCAAATATCTTAAAAATGTGAGCAATTCAATGACTAATTACAAGTTGTAATGGTAAATACCGATGATAGATAGTGAGTCATAGATGAATGCATCAACATGTAATATAGAATGTCCCATATATAAATTGGTGATTGAATCGAAATAATAAAGTTCTCGTAATTACCTGGAAATATTTGATAAGTGATTCCGCTGATCCATTCTGATTATGAGTACATGCGAAAACTGAATGTTGAACATTGATCTCAATTAGAGACGTTTGACAATACATAAACATGTGATCATCTCGTAGATGCATCAATTAGAACCATAAAATAATGAAATGGTTCTTTTGGTGGATGAATATGTCCACATATATCCCTTTTCTGATCAGCAATATAACCCGGATGATAAAGAACACAGCTTTTCTATAATCAGCTTCTGGCCTAAATCGCGCACAGATATTCAACGTTCTTATTAATCATGGTCTCAAATGACATTAAGAAATTTATATGTCTTTAATCTAAGCAGATTTCTTTATGTTCTGCTTGAATGATATAAAATATCACCGATACACAATTTAATACCATCTAGTAATAAGATTGTGGCTATTCTAGAGCCTTTAATCAGATCCATCAAATCCGCTAGATTTGATCTTGTATTAATTTTAAATGCCCTTGAACTAAGCATATTACTTTATGTTGTTCTTTGAATAATATCAAGTATTATTGATGCATAATTGAGTATTGTTTGATAACAACATCGTGGCTTTTCCAGAGCTTTCTATCAAATCCGTTGGACTTAATACATTAATAACATTTGCTCTCAGCAAAGTCGAATTCATAAAATATTTTTGACTTCGCCGATAGTCTTTACACTATCGGCAAGACATATATTTTCCCTTCTGGGAATTTTATGGACATTATTTGTAATGTCATTTTATATCTCATTTGGAATGATAATAATTCTGCAGAATTGTATGAATCGTTGCACTATCATCATTGCATGGATATATTTAATTATCCCATCCATATAGCAATCATGGCCTGGATTCATGCTTTTAATTTTGTAACAAATATATATACATAACACCATTAATACAAATATGGAATATCAATAAGTGAAACAAGAGAGAGAATAGTACAAACTTGGATGCTCAGTTCGAGGTGTATATCTCTCTGTGGAAAGTTTCGATAAACAATCCAACCGATCACATTGTAGAAACACGAGTGAAGAATGTTTTGACAAAATTTCAACCCAATCGGACCACAGATCAAAGACATATCTCTCTTTGATGAAACTTGTGCAATATTGGAATTTTCTCCCCTGTTTTTTGCCCAGCCCTGTTCGGAGTTGCAGAACTCACCACAAGGAATTCTGATTGACAATCCCACCGTAAGATTCAAGAACTACAAGAGTAGAATGTGCTGACTAAATTTCAGCTTAAACCAATCTTAAACGGGGGGAGATATAATAGTTTGATCAAGATTCCGCAGTGATGTTCTTCACACAATTTCTGCACACACACCTCGTTTTTCTTCTCTTTTCTAGTAAAATATTTTCAAATTCATTATACATGATATTAGGATCTTAACTCATTTTTATGATACTTACAATATCCTGTTGGATGTATAGATCTTTCTTTGAATATTGCTCTTCATGAGCATTAAACATGAATGAAATGGATAAAATATTATTTCCAGTTTCATTATACGTTAGGATCTTAAATCTCTTTTGTGATACTCATAACCTCCTGTTGAATGTGTAAATCCTTCTTCTCAAATGAATGATATGTAAACATATCACTTCATATATATGAGATAAAATAAAATGATAGATCATATTATTTTTTCGAACTTCCGGTTCGATCATGAACTGTAAGTTTATATATAAAATTCAGAAAACTTCATATTCTGAATGGATTTGAAACACCAGATTCAAAATAATAAATTATTGAATTCATGTATATAACACTGGATTCAGAACTCCAAGTTCTCATCGGTTTTCAAAACCGTGCCGACTTAAAAATCATAATTTCAGAAACTTTAAGTTCTGATTAGTCAGTCTAGCCAATCTCATATATTGTGTATAAATAAATGCTGAATATTTAAATAATTTATCTGAAGACACAGCATAAGCCAGTCTGGAGACACAGTATAAACTAGTCCCGAGACACGGCATAAGCCAGTCTCATATATTGTATAAAAATAAATGCTGAATGTTTAAACAATTTATTTGGAGACACAACATGAGCCAGTTCCGAGACACAGCATGAGCCAGTCTCATATATTGCATAAAAATAAATACTGAATATTTAAACAGTTTATCTGGAGACACAGCATAAGCCAGTCCTGAGACACAGCATGAGCCAGTCCCGAGACACAGCATGAGCCAGTCCCGAGACACAGTATAAGTCAGTCTCATATATTGCATAAAAATAAATACTGAATATTTAAACAGTTTATTTGGAGACACAGCATGAGCCAGTCCCGAGACACAGCATGAGCCAGTCCCGAGACACAGCATAAGCCAATCTCATATATTGCAAATAATTAAATACGGATATTTAAACAATTCCAGGAGCCTGAGCTCACCTGTTATGTGCATAAAAATAAATGTGAATATTTAAACAATATAAATAAATCCAGAACTATATATAAAAGATCCGTTGACGGCATAAGCCATCTTGTATACGGAACTATAAATAGATCCAGAATATAAAGATTAAAAGAGAATAAATTCAGTACTATATATATATATATATGTTCCGTTGACGGCAAAGCCATCTTGTATACAAAATATATATAGATCCAGAATATAGAGATGTAATTAAATCACCCATCAGAGATCCTTTTTATTTACATACAATCGTGCTGATAACGTGTTGTAAAAGAAAGAAGAATAATATATGAAATAAATAACAAAGAAAGAGATGATAGAAAGACGAGAGATCAGAGGAGAGAACACGAGAGAGATAGAGAGCTTAGATTTGTATTGATATCAAGTGAGAGTATTATTAGCTCATCAGCCACTTACAAAGGATATGAAACATATATATAGGCAAGAGGAGGCACTACAAGAAAATGGACCTACAATGACAAAAAATATTTGTCATTATAAGTGAAGAAATTGTTACAAATTCAGTATTGTGACAAAAAAAGTGTCACTAACAATTCGTCACTTTTGCCCCCGTCACTAAAAGTATTTATGACAGTTTTTTGGTACTTGTCACAAATCATAACTTTTAGTGACATATTATCACTTGACCTTAATTAGTGACAAAATAAAAATTGTGTCACTATATTAGTATTTAGTGACAATTAACCGTTCACTGTACATATTCTTAGTGACAATTTATTGTTTAAAAAGTGTCACTATTCACAAATCTAGTGACAAATAACCATCTTAAAATTATGTCACTACAGACAAACTTAACGACAATTAAGTTAACCATATAATAATTGTCACTACAACGCAGACTTAGTGACAATTAACAATATCAATATTAGGTCACTATATAGATACATAGTAACAATTTAATCAATTGTCAAAATTTAATATAAATTTAAAATGTATAAAAAAATAAAAAATATAAAAATGTAACCAAATAAAACATGTCACTCATTGAATGACATTGAGTTCCATAAATAATCATTCCATTAAAAAATATCCAAAAATTAACATAATATCGAATTGATACAAAAGTAATCTAACATCTTTCAAAGTATTTTCAGGAATGCTGATGTAGCAGCAAGGAAGAAGTATGTTAATTTGGTCAACTCAGTTAAAAAATCTGGGGGCACTGCTCATGTATTTACGTCAATGCATGTCTCAGGCGAACAATTGGGACAATTGACCGGCGTTGCAGCAATCCTTCGTTTCCCGCTACCGGATTTAGATGACATTGAGATGTGACTGAAGAGGAGGTGATTGGCAGGACGTATGAGTTGGTAAAAAAACTCATTTCCTCTATTAAGATGTTTGTATATTAGCATTTCTTCTATTGGATTGCTACCATGAAATAATAAACTCATTAATTATACAGGCATGACTCATAATCGTTTGAATTAAGACTGCTCCATTGGACTAGTCAATGTAACATATGTATTTAGTTTAAATTACATTTAGTGAAGTAAAGTAATAATTTCAACTAAATAACAAATGTAAGCCGGCTAGTCTAAGTTAACATAAGTGTTAGGTCACACACCATAACTTCCAAAACTTGAAACTTTCGAGGTCTTGATTGTGAAATATTAGTAGCCAATGATCTACTGTCAGTTGTTAGGTAACTAAAGAATCTTTAGGTTTTGCAAGAGAAACCTATATACATGAAGACATAAAGAAAAAAAAAAATAGTGAGAACAAAGTAAAGTCACCAAAATAAAAGCGATGAAAAATGCAACAATACTGACAAAACTTAGTATAAGTATAAAATAAATTCTATAAGTTTGATATCCAAGTATAAAACTTATTGGAACTGTTAATCTATTCATCTTTATATAAAGTCCTCCATAATGTCAATCTATTCATCCAGTCAAATATCAAATATCTTATTGAGTTTTTGAACTCTTTTATTGAACAATTGGTATGCATATAAAGTTGGTTGTTCTATAATAATCATTTTATCAAACAGTTAGTATGCATATAAACTAAATTGACATATGTTGTGAAAATTTAAGAACAAAAAACTATAAATCATGAAATAATAATAATGATTCCTTAAAAAATTTGAAATCAAATTAGAGTTAACAAACATCCCTAAATGTAAAAAAAAAAAAAAAAAAAAAAAAAAAAAAAAAAAAAAAAAAAGTCATACCTTATTCGAAGACACTTTCAATATATGATACTCGAATTTGAGATTCTGACCTTGAAAAAACAAATACCAAAAAACAAACCCTAAAAAATGAAGTCAAGAAAAAGAGAAGCTTAAGAGTTTTCTTTCAATGCTGCATCAAACAATTGATTGTTCCATAAGGATCATTTTATCAAACAGTTAGTAAGCACATAAACTAATATTGACATATAATGTGGAAATCTAAGAATAAACAACTATAAATCATGAAATAATAATAATAGGTTCCTTAAAAAAATTGAAAACAAATTAAAGTTAAAAAAACCTCTCTAAATAGCTATATACGATTCTACATTCAAAAAAAAAAAAAAAAAAAAAAAAAAAAAAAAAAAAAAACATACCTTATTGAAAGACACTTTCAATACATGAAACTTGAATTTGAGATTCCGACCCTGAAAAACAAGTATAAGAAAACAAACCCTAAAAAAAATCGAGATAAACTTATATTTTTATCTAGACAAAATTTTCTCTATAATCTTGGTACTTCTTCTGATAAAACACTGTTTCAAACCTAAAAGGTGTTATTAAGGTAAAGAAAAAAAAAAGAAGGGAAAAAAAAAAAAAAAACACAACATGACTGTGGTGTTTTTATTTTATTTTTATTTTTTTATTTTTTTTATGGCTTTTTTTTTAAAGGAAATATTAATTGATTTTTTTTAATGTAAATATTAATTGATTCTGATGCCTTTTAAAAATCTGATTATTTATAAAATAAAATTTTTCCTTTTAAAAAGGTAATGTTGTGACTAATTATATTATTTGTCACAAATTATCAAGTTTTGTAACTAATTGTGACAATTATTTTTAAAAAGTTTCAATTGAATAAAACATAATGACAAATAGTAAAATTTGTCACAAAAGAATGTCAACAGTGATACAATCAAAATTTGTCACAAAAAAATATGTCACTGTAGGTCACTTTTTTTGTAGTGAGGAGTGACGTGAATGGTGATTACTTTGTCCACTAACCACTCATGTCATTACATCATCAATTGCATCATTAACTTAAGTAGTAAGTAAAGTATATCATATGAAAAATGAAGGAGGTGGCAAGTGGTGTTTAATCCAATATGTTATTAAAAAAAAAGGTATTTTGAAATACCTCTAATTTAATAACTAACCAAACTTTCCCTGAAAATTTTCCTATCATCACCATCATCATTCGAACCCTTAACCTTAAAAACCACAAAGATCTAACTGACCATCAAGTCAGAGGAAGGGTTCAAATTGTTTGGCAACAAATTTGTTGCTTAGTACAATAGAAAGAAGATCTTTTTTCTCAATTCTCGTGAGCTGCCTCTCAGAACAATTTTTAAGCGTACGTATTTATCAAACTCTTTTTTTTTTTTTTTTTTGGTATCCGTAAAACTTGGGAGTCATTTACCCAAGCCTTAAGTTCATCCATCTACCAGCTGAGCTATACCTTTAGGAGTAACTGTTAATAAAACTATTAAGTGATATATATATATATATATATATATTTAATTATAACAATAACTAATTTGCAGTAATATATAGCGCAATCATCATTGAATCCATGTTTTAAGATTAATGTTAGACATACTACCTACAATCTCACCTTTACTATCCCAACCCATGTAACAGCTAAGGTGTGTCACTTGATAAGTGGATACATTTTAATTGTGATTTATCTCACTTACACATATTCACTCACCAATTAATATGTATCCACTCACCAAATGAAACATCAACTGTCTCATGGGTTGGGATGGTAAATGTGGGATGTGTAGCATTACTCATGTTTTAAAATTGAGATAATTGCCCTAATGGCAACCCATTTGGTTGGGCACTTTCAAAATGATCATTAGATGAGGATTTCATTTCAAAATGGTCATTTTTGGCGAAGAGTGTAACATCAATTGCGGTCAATTCCAGAGGTTTTACCACGGCTTGAGCGCGGCGCACACACCGTGGTTTTCTAAGTGGTTGAAAACAGAGGAAGATCGTGGTTAGAGCACATGATGCATACCGTGGCCCAAACCGCGGTTACGATGGATTTTGTGCAAAACATGAAATCTTGTACGGGAAGAAAAGGGCTCCTTTATGGTTTTGGCTTATCCTAGTATTCCCATATAAATACTATTGTTTCCCATTGTGATGGGGTGTGTAGAAAATAGCAAGAGAGGCTGAGAGCAACTTGTAGAGAGACTGAAAGAGAGAGATAGAAAGATTGTAATCTAACCCTGATAGTGGATTGAGTGTAGGTGTGTTCCGTGGATGTAGGCAATTTATGAACCACATAAAATATTTTGTGTCATCTTCTTCTCTTCTTATTGCTTTCATATTATCTACGTGTGTGTGATTGTAATTTACGTAAACTGTGATTGCGGATTTTCTACAACAGCTACTGGGATGAACTCATGACATATGAGAAGGTCTTTAAATCGTATTGTCGTAGCTCTTTTTTGAGCCATTTATGTTGATGAACTGGAAATTCATATGTTAATTATTATCCTTTTGACTTAGGAGTTTTTATGAAATAGTGGGTGACATTTGTATTGCATATAATAAACGTGTCGTAATTTCATGTCTTCACATAATCATGGTTTCGTAAATTTTAACATGAGGCCTACAGCTCTGCATGACCAAACTAGAGATAGTGATGGGGATGATTATCAAAATAGAGATTATGATGTTGCAGCCCTAGTAAATAACTTGAGCCAGGTATTTCAATACGGCATTTACATCAATGATGATATTGATGAGGTGCTTTTGAAACTTTTTAAATAATGCAATTCTAATGCATTCTTAATCTTAAATATACTTATAAAAAGAAATATTTTTGAATTATATTATGGGCTGATAAATGAATTAAATATTATAAGGAAGGGAAGTATGAAGGTTGAGGAGGGCGCTCTTGAATTGGTTGGCCTAAGAAAAGGTGTGAGGCAGACCTTACGTGTTTAGAGAGTGAATGAATTGTTTTAGGTTGCGATTAGCTTGTTTGCACTAAGATTTAGAAAGATAGTAAAGACTAATTTCTTTTCGTTTGATGGGTAGAGAGGGAATGATGCCAGCAATGTATTAGATAATAGTTGCTTAAAGAAAGTAAAATTACTTATACAAATCTGCTAGATAAATAGATTTCCTTTTGTTGATATGAAAAACTCTTTCTAGTACAACTGTGTTCAATAGCATTTTTTGTTTCTTTCAGAGTATAATTTATTTTAGGTGTCAAGCTAAACCAATTTAAATTTGTAACTTAAAAATTTAACTTCAACATCTTAACCACTCATGTGCTCTTAATCCAATGGTTGAGATTTGAATGTATTTACAACTCTTGGATTAAAAACGCATGGGTGATTGAGATGTTGAAGTCAAAATTTTAAATCATAAGTTTAAGTTAATTTAGCCTAACTTTTATTTTATTTTATTTTATTTTCCTATTGTTTAGATTTCGAAATAAGATTATGTATAATCATGTAACAGCCGTTTTGTGATAACTTGTTTAATATTGTAGTCAAAGCACTTTGGAAAATAAACCCTATGAACATTTTGGAATTTTTTTGGTTATTCTTTAGAATTTTTATTTTAATTTTATTTTTTTTAATGTTGGTTAAAAACAAAATTTTTTTTTTCTAGACAATGGTTAAAGTGAAAGTGTGAAAGTGTGAAAAAAAAAAAAAAAAAAAAAAAAAACTTGGTTAATTTTGGCTAATCAATTAAAGGGCATAAATGTAGTGTAGTTAGCAAATGAGTAGTGACTAATTTCAGTACTAATTCAAATCACATTTGTACAATAATAATAAAAAGGTATTTTGAAATACCTCTAATTTAATTAGAGCAATAATCACACCAACATCTTCACCATCATCATTCGAACCCTTAACCTTGAATTTCTCAAGAATTCAACTGACCATGAAGTCAAAATAAGGGTTCAAGCTGTTTGGCAACAAATTGATAATTTAACACACGTTGAGCTGCCTCCGCTTAGAACAAATTTTAAGTGTATCAAACAATTTTTTTTTTAATGTCAAAAAACTGTTAGTATAATTATTAACTAATAATTGAAATTTTTTTAAAATATTTTGCAGTCCGAACGATGTGCAGGTATCATAAAATATAACGCAATTGTCATTGAATCTATGTTTAAAAATTTATTCTTATTCTTCTAATTATGCTTTCAATGTTTTAATTTCTTCAAATGCATGTTATATCAAACTTTTCAATCGGGAATGTGAATTTTGATCCTTTCATTGACAAATTACAATTTATGGTGTAAGCAGCATGATTTTGTGAAAATGGAAGAATATATAAAATAAAAATAAAATAATAAAAAATATAAAAAAACAGCTCTCTTTTTTTTTTTTTTTTTTTTATTAAACTACTGATGTAAAATATAATAAATATAATCTTCCGATTGTAATTGACAGATGTAAGGAAAAAAATGTGCTAAAAAAAATTGAGTACAAATTTCTACAGATGAACCCCTTATTGCAAAAGCCTACCACTTTTTTTTCACAATTGAAATATTCTAAAATTGTTCTCACATATTCATTTCATATGTTGAGATATGGAGTGTCTCATGTGTCTTGAAGATAAACCTGATGACTTGGTGTTTCCAGGAGGCAGGAGCCAAAGAAGTGATGCCTTTATACAATAAAACTAACCAAATATTGTTAATTAATTAATTAATCAATGTCTTTTGAAATAATCAAGGAAATTAATAAATTATTGTTTTTATTAATTATAATTTATTAATTAATAGAGAGTAATTTAAACTCACCATTTTTGAGAAAACATCCAAAAACTATATAGCAATGTAAGTTTTTCTTGAATAATAAATGATTACATAGGAAATAATTATCACAAAAATAATTAAATACGCTAGGTTAGAAAATACACAAGATGAAGGGGAAAAATATTAAAATAATCATACATCACGGCTTACGTATATTGTCTAAAAAATTAAATTAAAGACTGAGAGCAAAAATAAGCATCATTCATTTCAAAATTGAACTAATAAAATGACCAAATTACCCTTAGTACAAAAAAAAAAAGATGTAAAATCTAGTACTAATAATTTTAAATTTAGAAAAAATTATTTTAATAATTTTAAATTTTAAAAAGGTAACAAAAAATAAATTATAATTGAAGATAATTTAAAAAAAATTAAAAATATTTTTTTATTTACTTTAAAAATAGTAAAAAAAAAAACACCAAATTTTAAAAATGAAGATAATTTAAAATTTTAAAATAGTTTTTATTTTTTTTCATTTAAAACTTATTTTTTAATATATATTCCTTTGAAAGGATTATCTACAATTAATTTAATTTATTTTAATAAAATGATTATCCTAAATTTTAATAACTAAAGGTAATTTGGTGTTTTTATTAGTTCAATTTTTAAATTAAGAGATGTATGAGTAAATTAATGCATACTTGCTCTCTAGTTGCATTTAGCCAAATTTCAAGGGAGATCAGTGTATTTATCCCTACTTATTATGACTCCGAATTTAAGGGTGACTTGAGGCACGAAGAGGCCTCCACTTGACATCTACATGTGCTACAACACCATACACATTGTCAAATTGAAATTTTCTCATCAAGAAACTTATTTTCCCTTTCTGTCTTACTCAATCACTTTTTTGCATAGATTCTCATCAATCTAATAGGAAACTTACTATCCAGAGATGAAGTTTGTTTCGATGCATAACGTTAGGTATCTTGTGAGTAGAGTCGGTCCTAACTTTCTTATGGCTCAGGGCAAAAATCAAAAATAGGGTCCTTTATTCATATTCATTATATATATATATATATATATATATATATATATACGAAAATTATCCTATCAGTGCGCACTGATAGAATTATATAAGGATATTGAATGTGAGCCACTCGTTTTACATACTTTGACTTGGTATGTATGCACTTGTCAAATCACTGTTATTAATGAGTGGCTCACATTCAATATCCTGATAAAGTTATATCAGGATGCACTGATAGGAACAGGACCGTATATATATATATATATATATATATAATATTTATATCACCTTTGCTGAAATTTAATGGTATTTATTAAATTTGAAAGTAATTTTTTCCATGGATGATATAAAGAAGGATTTTTTTTTTTTTTTTTTGAAATTTTCGAGTACAAAAACCATTTTTATCTGACTTTTTTGAAGATATAAACTTAAAGAATAACAAAATATCAGGAAAAAAAAAAATTCTTAAATCCAAAAAATTCTCAAATTTTTACTAGGTGTATATTTTAATTTTCTTATGACATATGTAAAAGAACGGGCCCTACACCAGTGAGTGGTGCCGGTAGTGAGACTTGGAGATTGAGATTCGAGAGAGAGTATAATGAGCCAACAAGGATGTAGTATGTAGAAATTAGAGAATAAGAAAATGGAGAGAAAATAAGGATGTAAAAAATGAGATTATGAGAATATACAGTGTTATGTCAGAGGGGGAAAATTAAAAATATAAAAGCTTGAAACCCTAAATTGTTTGTTTGGTGCACATTTGGGCTTTGACCAAAATTTATTTACATGTCTTCTATATATTTTTTGTCTTTTTTTTTTTTTTAACAAACAATTGGGCCAATCTGAAATAAAAGTAATGTGCCCATCAATCAATCATTTAAATTAATAATAAGTAACTGTAATTAGACCCTTTTTTAAACATGAGATGAGATTGGACATTTGTCTGAAATAAAAATAAATTGACCCTAATTGAAAACTCATTTCATATAAATCAAGGCCCCTTTTTTAAAGGGTCTACGGCGGTTGCTCCTCTAGAAAGACCCAGGCCTGGCCCTGCTTGTGAGTCATTTGTAAAAAAATATTTTTGAACATGTATGTTCACACATTTTCATGAGAATATAAGAACTATGAATTAATAAAGAAAAATAAATTTCCTATTAACAAATCTAAGATTGAGATTGGAGGGGTTAATGTCCGAACCAGCAATTTTTGTGCCTCCATAGTATATATTTCTCATATCAACATCAAGATAGATGTCCTCTCAAAAGACATTTTTGCAAAGATTCAAATGGTATTTGCCATATACAAGAAACCATTCATACAATCGGATACACATGAAAATAAAATAATATTTATATAAAAAATACATACTAAGATTTTTGTTCTTAGCAATTTGATAAAACAATTAAAATATTAATACATCAAAGAGTATATAGCTAAAAAAAAAAAAAGATAGACGAACTAATTTGTTGTTAAAAGAGTAGCTTGATGGAATATTCTGAGAGCAAGGGATATCGGCACTCTTAATAATTTTACATGACAAATAAAATATTGTCACCCATAAAATATCTTTTTACACTCAATTTCTCAAGGCATCTATCATAAATCATAATAATTCAAAACTCAATAATTTTCTATTTACACCTTCCAAAATTCCAAAATAAACCCTATTTTCTTTTTTTCTTACACATTAATTAATTTTGTTGTCCATTTTTTTATTTTGTTCTTTAGTCTTTCAATGTTCTTTTTCTTCTTTAATATCCTGTTTCTATTATTGAATCTCAATCTATTAAGATGCTGAAAAAACGTTGTAATAAATGGGGTGACAAAAAGTGTTGAGGGTGTGAGGTGACGAAACGAATAACCCTCTAAATTGTTGTATGTCAAGAGCAATTGAGAATTGACTATTGAGATGTAAAAATTTATTTATAAATCTAGTACACACATGAAAACAAGGTTTTTCCTTTTTCATTGAACATCCTCCTCCTCACAAAACATTTGCTATATATCCATGAGATTAGCTTTATTAAAAATGCTTGTCAATATGAATTATACACCAATTTATAATTGTTTAATTAAGAGAAAATGACCCTTATATCCTTAAACTAACAAAATTAAAAATATTATGAACGGAGGATAAATTGTCATATAAAGGGATATTAATCATTTATTCCTTATATATATTTTTTTTGAAATGTCCATTTTGTACTCACTTATTCATTTTTCACTGGATTGGTCCCTATATTTTAAAAAACCACTTAATTTCGTTCTTCCGTCAGTCAACAGTTAGTCAAATAAACGATTCTAAGGGTATTTTAGTCTTTAAACATTGATATGCCATGTGTCAACACACAAATAAATAGAAATATATATATATATATATATATATATTAAAATTAAATTTATATATAAATACAAATTAAAAATTTATAAACAAAAAACAATTAAAATTTTATATAAAAATGGAAGAAGAAAAATTAACAAAATAAAAATAAAATATCTTCTTCAATTCTTCTTCGATTGAGAAACATAGCAAATCCCCCAAAAATAAAATATCTTCTTCTTTGATTCTTTTTCGATTGAGCAACATAGCAAATCCCCCACTCCATTTCTTCTTCAATTCAAGAGTCCAAAATCAAGGAACAATGGGGTTTGGCCGAGGAAGAGGAAGGTTTGTTGGAGTCACCACAGCGGTGGCGGTGGAAGTGGTTGTGGGCGCCAGGGGCTTCTGACGCGTGCTTCCGACGAGTGAGTTCCGATTAGTGGGAGTTGGGTGGTCATGCTCCGCCGTGGAACGGGTGGTTTGATTTGTGCAAATTATTGAATTGCGGTTCATTTTGATGTAGATCTTCAATTCAACTTCAGTTTTATTTGGTCATTTGCTGCATTCTGCTTTTTGGGTTCTTGTTGTTTTGAGGTTTAGTGTTTTTGTGATTGCTGCTGTTTGCTGTGTTTATACTAAAAAAAAAAACAAAAAATTCATCACAGGTTGTTCTTTTGTTGAATATGTTTTTCCTTCTACTAGGTCAATGTTAATAGTTGTAACAAAGCATAAACCTAATTTTTTTTATTGAATCATTTTACAAGGGTGGAAACTGTTTGATATTTAGTTGTTTACTTACAGCCTGTTGGTAATTGCTACATTCAAGAAATGATTTCTGGGAAAGCCTTGTTTCTGTGTTTCAGGATTTGCTAACCAGGGTTTTTTTGAAACCAATTTCCCCCCCAGAATTTGCAGAATTTACTTACTATTTTTATTTATTTGGGATAAATCATCCTGAGTGTCTATTAAATCTGTTATGAGAAGAGTGTATTTATTTCTTATTAACATTCCATTTTTTATTTTTGTTATGATAGTTTTTGATGGTTATATGTTGTGAATATCTGATTTATGCTCCGTTTGGTAGGGAGGAAAAGGGAGAGGAAAGAAAGGGGTGGAGGGAAAAGGGAGAAGAAAATGGAAAAGTGTGTGTTTGGTATGGGGAGAAAAATGGAGGGAAAGGAAAAATGGAAGGAAAAAATGGTGTGTAGAGCCCACCATTTTGTTTCCTCCCAAAAGTGGGAGGAAAAGGGAATGAAAGAAAGGGGCAAGAAAGAGGAAATGGGACCCACTATTTTTTAGGTAATTCAAATTACAATTTTATCCAAAAAAATTTAATATATTAAATATAATATAAGGGTAAAATAGTAAAACTGATAAAAGGATATTTTCTTTCCTTCCTGTTTACCAAACAACAAGAGAGAAAATCATTTTCCTTTCCTTCCCTCATGTTTTCTATCTCTCCAAATCTTTCCATCCTTTCTATTTTCTTTCCTCCCTACCAAACGGAGCATTAGAGTAGAAGATATCCTGAATGTACCAGTGGTTGATTCAATGATGCTTGAGATCTTTTTATTTTTTTACTATTCTTTTACTTTTGATCAATTTACTAGTTGCCTTAAGATTCAATATTTTTCTTATACTTTTATTTTTCTTTTACTTGTTGACTTAAAATTAATATGTAATTATAAATAAAATTAAGAAAATAAATATTTTCTTTTTATTTTATTTTGATTTTAAAGTCAATGGTAAAAATGTCATTTTGTATTTTGTGACGACTGTCCAAATTCTGGTCAGAGGGGTCAAATGGAGTGGTTTTTAAAAACATAGACCAATTCAGTGAAAAATAAATAAGTGAGTAAAAAATAGACATTTCAAAAAAACATAGGGACTAAATGAATAATACCCCTATATTAAATTACCTTTTTTACTTTGCTCCATAATTCGGCTAATTGCGAGCGAAGGAAAAAGTATTTTGAAAGATAAACCCTATAAAAATTTGGGGACTATTCGAAGAAATGGGAAGGAAATTTTATTTAGTTTATTTTATTTTATTTTATTTTATTTTATTTTTTTTCATGGTTGTTCTGATTGTGTGTTGATTTGTATTTGGCTTGGTAATTCTTTATTTCTTTATGTTCATTCTCTCTCTAATATATATATATATTAAGAATTGAACTATTCTCTCTCTAATATCTCGATAACTTAATAAAATGAGTATAAATTAAAATATATATATATTTGTTCTTGGAATACTCTAACTTTACTGATTCACCTTTTCTTTTTTTTTTTCTTTAGCTTGATTCTTGAACAAAATTGGGGTTTAACTATTAATGGGCGTAGATTAATTGTTATAAATTGTATTAGATTTAAAAAATTAAAAATTAAAAAAAAAATTATATCCATACTTTCTCGATCAATCTCTAATTAATAGTTAAAAGAAAAAAAAAAAAAAACTTATGCATATTTTGATTTATATTATATATATATATATATTAAGAACTCAATACAAATTCCTTGTTTCTAAACAAAAAATAGATATTTGAAAACTGTTTCAACTTGATTCAATTAAACTCAAAATTTCTACGACTAATGAAATAATTAAAGTTCTCTAGGCAATCATATACCTACAAAAAGTAACAAAAAAATTTTCATATTTCAATTTTTTTTTTTTTTTTAATAACATGGTACATTCTTTTGAGGTTTTTTTTTTTTTTTTTTTTTTTTTTTTGATATACATTTATATGATTCCTAAAATTCTTGCTTGAGAAAAAATGGAGATAGAAATTAGAGATATGTACTGGAGGAGAGAGAATTTAATATGGTAATTAAAATTTGTGGAAATTGCTAAAAATAACCACATAAAACATACAAATTGGTTATTAACAATTAAAGTTTCAAAATGGTTACTAACAAAAGTTTAATGTTTCAAATGGTTACTTTTAGTTTTCTCTCTTAAAAATTTAGGAAAGAGTGTTTAATATGTAATATTTAATCTAATTATTTAGGAGAGATAATTTCTTTTCTTTTTTTATAATTTAATTCAAAAAAGACAATATCTATTAATTCGGAACTAGATATTTTTTTGAAAGCTTTCGCCATTGGTAGGATTCGAGCCGCTGACCTGAGAGTCATTTGTCCAAGCCCCAAACTTATCCATCTACCAGCTGAGCTACGCTCCTGTTGGCTAATTTAATTCACAAAAAAATTACTCATTGGATGAATCCAAAGGTTACGATGGTTTGTCCTAACTTTTATTAAAATAAAATAGAGTGTCTTTATAAATTTAATTTTTAAAATGGTGTGTCTTTAGAATAGAGGTGTCAAAAGATAAAAAGAATAATATTTGAATAAAATGAAGTTTCTTTAGAATTTTTTTTAAATTTAAATTTTGAGAATGAAGTGTCTTTAGAAAAGAAGTATAAAAAGAAAAAATTGGATTGTCAAAAAAAGCTCTCTTAATAAAATATGGGTGTGTAAATCATATTTTTGGATGGTAATATGGGCACCCTTTTTTTTTTTATATAGACAATGATAAAAATGAAAGTTTTTATTTTTTTTTATTTTTAAATCTTGGTTAAATTTTGGCTATTCACTAAAAGGGAATAAATGTAATTAGTAAATGATTAACTTGAATACTAATTCAAATAACATTTGTACAACGATTAAAATAAAAAAGGTATTTTGAAATACCTCTAATTTAGTTAGGAGCAATGATTTGCAGATAGTCAACATGAGAAAATTCCAACATCATCGTGTCATCATTTGAACCCGTAACCTTAAATTTCTAAAGCATCCAACTGACCATCAAGTCAGAGGATGGGTTCAAGTTATTTGGCAATATTTAATACACTTGAAAATGGTATTCTCAATTCCTGTTGAACTGCCTCCGTTGGTAGTTAGTACTTAGTACTTAGTAGGGGATGAGCACCAACTCGCCAACCCAACTCAACCCGACTATATTGGGTTGGATACTTTTTTATTTTTATTTTTTCTGGTATCGTGGATCCTAGAATTTGTCCAAACACACATCCATCTGTCCTCCCCAACTACATGACACAACCATAGCCAACTTGTTGGTTTCGATGGTCTATTTGTTGGATGTTATAGAGTAAGACAGATAGGAAACCTCAGTCCACACCCCCAACCACACAAAAATGCAAGCGGGTAAATCAGAACTCGTATTTGCCTGGGTAGGATTCGAACCGCTAACCTGAGAGTTACCCGTTCTCCAAGCCCGTCCTTCCACTAGCTAAGCTAGCGCCCTGATGGCTAACTACAATGTAATTGCCAAGAGTAGAACCAAGGACTTGAGATTTTCATCCCAACCCTTGGACCACCAAGGCAGTTGGGTTGGGTTAATAAAATATAACCCAATATAACCCAACAATCCGACATAAATAATAAAAAATAAATTAAATAAATTTATTTATTATTAGATTTATTTTGAAATCTCTTTATATATATATATATATATATATATATTTAAAAATTTTACTTATGCACCATTTATAATATTATAAATGTCAAATATAAATACATAATTTTAAATATTTTTATACCATAAATATATAATACATTTATTAAAAATATGCAATTATATTGTTTTCATCTTTTGTATAAATTGGCACATCCTTGATTATACTTTAAAATGCTTTTTTTTTTTTTTTTTTTTTTCCTTAGGATTCGATTAAGAATTTAGTAGAAAAATGTCTAATAATTGTATATAAACTCAAACTATTATATTGGTTGAAATAAATAATAGATTATCCAACCATGAGATATTCGCCGAAGTGATTATAATTGTAAAATTGATGAGAGGCTTAGATGAAGACTTTCCAAGTTGGATAAATTGTTATATTTTATTTTATAATTATGCAACAGACATTTAAACAATTTTGATTATATGTTGTGATTTGATTTTGATGCTTTTAAGAAATCTAAACTCTATTTGATATAATATTAGGGTGAAAATTTATTTTAAATTTGAATTTTGATATAACAAAATTAGAATTCAAATATATTTTTTCTATTGGGTTTAAAAAGCCCAATCCGATCAACCTAACCCAACCCAACCTGACAAATATTGGGTTGGGTTGGGTTGGGTTGGATTGGGTTAAAATTTATGTTGGGTTGGATTGGGTTGAAAAACCCAACCCAACCCAAAAACTCCCACCCCTATCCGCTAGTCCGCTTAGAACAATTTTTAAGTGTATTATTTATCAAACAATTTTTAACCTTTTATTTTAAATGTCAAACAATTATTACTATTAAATATTCGAGCATGTTTGGTAGCTTGTATTATATTGTATATTATGAGTTTAAAATTAGAATAATATAGTACAATATTTGGCTTGTTTTGCACTATACATTGCATTATGTTAGCAATACATTTTAATTGGTCTAATAGAATGTATGTTGTATTAGCTAATATAAATAGGAGAGAAATAATGATAAATTTTAATAATAATAATAATAATAATGTGATAATAATATATATTATTAATAATAAATTTTAATTTAAAAAATATAATACAACAAATATAATTTTTTATTCTAAAAATATTTCAAGTTATTAGTCATATAACTTAATACAGTCTAATACGAAATATCATCAAAAACAGGATTATATAAGAATAATACAGTCTAATCCAATTCGATCTAATCCAATGTAATTCAATACAATATAATACACTGTGCCAAACGAGCCCTTAAGTTATTATTATTATTATTTTTTCACAAAAGAAACAATTTATTAACCAACCAAGAAGTTGGACTCCAGCAAAACAACAAAATCCAAACAAGAAGGAAACTCCTCCAACCAAACAAAATCAACAGCCGACCTTAACGCAAATTTAGTCGAGGTATGGGCTGCACTTTTAGCCATCCTAGGAACAAAAGAAATAGGAATACTAAACATATTAGAGAGAGCAAAGATATCCCTAATAATACTACTAATATCAACATAAGACTCATTATCGGAATTAATAAGATCCACCACCCATTTCGCATCACTCTCAAGCACAGCAAGGAGAAGATAAGCCTCAATTGCCAACCTCAACCCAGTCAAAATAGCTAAAGCCTCTGCCACCGAGGGAGAGAAACAAGCAGTAATTTTCCGCATAGAAGAGCCACAAACCTGACCATTCAAGTCACAAATTAGAACACCAATACCAACCAGCTGGTAACCTTCAAGAATGGTAGTATCAAAGTTGATCTTATAGACACCAACACAAGGAGGAACCCATTTGACATCAAAATTTGTAGAAACAGAGGGTGAAGGAACATAAGAAGAAGGATTGGCTAGATTAGCACGCCTGAAATCATTAATAAAACTGGAATCCCAGGCAACCATATCCTCCGTTCTCCTATTTAAGGGAGCATGAATCCTCTGATTTCTCTAATACCAGATCCTCCACCACACAACACACAAAAGTTCTAGCTCATTGGGACCAAGAACACAAACAACAGAGAGAAACAAATCCTGGAAATTCAAAGTCTCAGACCACAATAGACCTACTAGAAAAGAACACTTTGAACGCAGAGCTTTGAGGTTGTCAAAACCCCAGAGGGCATGAACTGTCGACTTCGGCCTCTTGAAACAAATCGGGCAAAGCCCCCTAGCAGGGACACCACGCCTCTCCAGATTATACAAAGTAGGCAGCCAGCTCTTGCAAGCCTTCTAGACAAAGACATTAACTTTAGACGAAACTTTAATATACCAAATATATTTCCACCAATCAGCGTCAGTAGACCTAGAAGAGTCCGCACGGGAGAGGATAGACATCCCCAACTTGTAACTATTACTAATCGAAAAGACACTAGACTTCTCATAATGCCACATCAAAGAATCACTAAGTTGAGAGCCAATCAAAGGGATGCTCAAAATGGCTTCAACCTCCTCCGAAGGGAAGATAGACCTAATCAAATGGATATCCTAGCAGCTAGAGGGGGAAATAAGAGAACTCACCCTAGCATCCAATCCTAAAAGCGGAGGAGACTGGACTTTAAAAGAATGAGGTCTTGGAACCCAACGGTCATTATAGATGGACACCGAAGATCTAATCCCCACATGTCACCTAGACCTCGCCACAAGGAGATCATGCCCCCAAAACAAACTTTTCCAGACAAAAGAGCCAGAAGGGCAAATACCGGCTTGAAGGAAATCGGTAGTAGAAAAGTACTTGCCCTTTATAACTCTAACAGCTAAGGAGTTAGGCCATTTGACCAACCCCTAACACTATTTAGCCAACAAGGCTTGATTAAAAACAGAGAGATCCCTAAAGCCAAGACCACCTCTATATCTGCCCACGCATAACTTAGACCAGGAACCACAATGAAGCTTCTTAACATTCTCAGTGCTCCCCCACCAGAAGTGGGAACACATCTGGTGGATATCCAAAATCAATCTCTTGAGAAGGCAGAACAGATTCATAGAATAGGCAGAAAATGACTATGTAATAGCCTTGATCAAGACCTCTTTACCACCAACTGAGAAAAGTTTGTGATTCCACCCACTCACCTTATTCTAAATCTTTTCTTTAAGACTATAAAAAAGCTAACATTTATTCTTATCTACAAAGCTCGGGAGACCGAGATACCGCTCATGACATCGAACCAAATTAACCCCGACCAAACGTGCTAACTACGCCCCAGTAGCACGAGGAACCAGTTTGCTAGTACATAATGCCGATTTACTGAAATTCATAACTTGACTAAAGGCTAACGCATAGTCCCCTAAAATCCTTTTAATAGCTTTGCAATCTCTACTATCCGCCCTGGCAAAGAGAAAGTTATCATCAGTAAAAAATAAATACGAGATAAAAGGACCCGTACTGCCACACCTATAATCGACTATATCACCACAAGAAACAGCTTTGTTGATCATGCACGACAACCCTTCAGCACAAATTAAGAACAGATAAGGTGACAGCGGATCCCCTTGACGGAGACCCTGTATAGGCTTCAAATTGCCACAAATATCTCCATTGATCAAAAACTAGAAAGAGACGGAAGTTACACAGCGTAAAATCCTATCAACTCAGGCAATGGAGAAGCCAAGCTTCAGCATCTTCACAGACAAAAAACCCCACTCGACGCGATCATAACCTTTCGATATGTCAAGCTTGAGAGCAACAGACCCTTTCTTCCTATCCTTGGATTGGAGGGCATGAATACACACAAAACCAATCATCACATTGTCAGTAATTAATCCCCCAGACACAAAGGCACCCTGAACCTTTGAGATGACATCCTCAAGCACAGAGCAAAACTGGTTTGCTAATGCCTTAGCCACGATCTTATAGATGATATTACAAAGGCTGATAAGACGAAAATCAGTCACTTTTGAGGCATGAGGCACTTTCGGGATAAGTGTGATGAAAGTTTTATTAACAACATGCAAAAAGTCCCCTTGATTAAGGCACCGAAGACAAGCACTAGTCACACCATTGCTAACTATCTCCCAGTTTTTCTGAAAGAAAAGCGCATGCATACCATCTATGTCGGGCACCTTAGTAGAGAAATTATCAAAGAGAGCCTTTCTTAACTTCGCAGCTGAGAATGAGGTATCTAAAAAATTGCTCCTCCTCTTAGATAGTCTAACCAGGACCGAGTCAACCATCTTCTTCCAATTGTTATCCGTAGGGTTACACGATTGGAAGATATTAGAGAAGTAATCTAAAACCACCCTCTGAATACCACTCTAAGAGTCACGCTTAACCCCATTTGAATCAATCAAACCCGTAATCTCACTCATTATTCTTCGAGAGGAAGCCTTACCATGAAAAAACCTTGTGTTGCGATCACCTAACTGAAGCCAATCTTGCCTCGACCGTTACTTCCAATAGTTTTCTTCAACAAACAACAAATTATCCAGCTGACTTTCAATCATTCTAACCGATTTCTAGGACTGTAAACCAACATCACATGAGGCAATAGCAAGCTCTTTCTTCTTTTTCGAAATATCTCTTCTTAAAGCTTGGCGGTTAGTGTAATTCCACCTCTCCATATTCCTAGCACAACACTTAACTTTTGAGACCACACCACTCATATCACACCTCACAACTGGATCACCCCAGCTATCAGACACCAACTCCTTACAATCCACCTCATCAGCCCAACAAGCCTCAAAGTGAAACCTTCTATGTTGTTTCTTGTGAACCTTGCCATTCCTGACCACCATATCTGAAACTTCAATAAGAATAGCCCTATGATCGGACGATTAGAAGCCTAAGTTAACAACCTTCAACCATAGGAACATAAGTTTCCATTCAAAACTACACATAGCACAGTCCAACCTCTCATGAATAAGACCATAATCTCTCTTATTAAGTTAGTGTTATAGTAGTCGTTAGGCACTAATCGGGCGGAGACCTGGCGCCTAGCGTCTAGGCCGACTAATCGGCAATTAATCATCGATTAATCTGAAAACTATTTTGTTACTAATTTTGGTGGGAGTGAGTGGGACACACGCACATCAAATGCAATTCCACATTTCAACATTCATTGTGGTGGGGCATACACATATGATACAAATGCAATTCCACATTTCAACATTCATTATGGTGGGGCACACACATCTGATAACTATTATTTTTTAAATTCTTTCAACACTTTCTTCTCGTTTCTTCTCGACACTTCCAACTTTCATCTTTTCAATGCTCTCTCTCTCTCTCTCTTCTCGGCCATCTTCTTTTGTTTTCTTTTTCAGTTTTTCTCAATCATCTCCAGCGCTGCTCTAACGTTTCTTTTACTGGACTGTGCAGACTGGAGGTGACTAAAAGTGAATCTCGATGACTGAAAATGGATCTCGACGACCTCGACGACTGAAAGTGGATCTCGGGCACCAAAAAGTGGATGGCGATCTTGACAGCTTTGGATGAAGAAGAAGTGAAATGTAGAATCATTTTGATGGCAATGGCGAACTGGCGATGACAGCGACGGAAGACGGAGACCGACTTGCCGATTAGTCGGCAATTTGGGCGATTAGCCGGCGGCCAACTAATTAGGCCGATTTTGGCCTCTTCGCCGCAGTGAACCGCCGACCAACTGTTTTGAGCCGATTTCTAGAACACTGGATTAAGTATCGATGAGCTATATTAAAAATGCTAGTCAACTTGATTTATAGACTAATTTATAATTGTTTAATTACAAAAAAGACATTTATGTCCTTAAAGTAACACTATGCGACCAATTATGAACAAAGGGTAAAATTGTCATATATTAAATTACTTTTTTTTTTTCTTTCGCTTAAGAGACATTTGCACCATCATTGAGCTAATAACCAACGAAGGACAAAGCATTTTGGAAAATAAACCTTATGAACATTTTGGATTTTTTTGGTTATTCTTTAGAATTTTTTTTCTTTCTTAAATGTTGGTTAAAAACAATTTTAGATATTCAAGATTCAAGAGTCCTCCGATTGTAAAGGTTATCAAACCAATGCGTTTGTTTTAAGCAAGAGAATTAAAAATTCTAAGGAAGATGATTATGGTTAGTTGTGGTTAAAATGAAAGTCCGTAAAAAGATTTGGTTAGTTGTGTGACTTGTGTCTATTAATTCAAAGGGCATAAATGTACTTAGCCAACGAGTAATGAAGTAATGATTAGTTGATTACTAATTCAAATGTACGACCAATTAATACAGCATTTCAGCTTGGGCCTTCAACAGCCCAACATGGAGACCACAAGTATGAACCCAAGAGAGCCTAGCTCATACGATCCATTTAAAATCAGAAAAAAAGAAAAAAGAAGGTATTTTAATACCTCTAATTTAATTAAGCGTATTATTTACACAAAGTTCCCCTGAGAAAGATCGTCCACGTCGAGTCATCTCCCGAACCCATAACCTTGAATTTCTCAATAATCCAAATGACCATAAAGGTCGGAGGAAGGATTCAAGTTTTCAACACAAATATAATTTAAATACTTTAAAGAAGCTATTTATTTATTTATTTTTTTAAAAGAGAAAAGGTGACCGAATACCGATATATTTTACATTATTGTAAAATAGGCTTTTGATGTGAGTAACATTAGATCGAGCAAATAGTGTGGTGAACAACGAGTTAGATACAACCATAATGTTATTTTGCCTAAATTTGGTGTCCAAATAATGTAACATCCTTGATTTCTTTGTATTAGAATTACATGATTGAAATGATTGGATTTTATGAATGCCACATTAACCACCATATTCATTAAAACCTTACCAATCAAGATGTAAAAAAAAAAAAAAAAAAAAAAATTGTGCTTTAGGTAGTGGTGACTCGATATCGGTTAAAGGGTTATTCAGAACATGAAATTTGTGTTTAGGGCAGAGGTGACATGATATCGGGGTCAAGTCACCCCTACTCAAAGCACAATTTTTTTTTTTCGGATAAGGGATGATCCGAAGCATGAAATATTGAAATGTGTGCTTCGAGTAGAGGTGACCCAATATCGGGGTTGGGTCACCCCTACACGAAGCATAATTTTGTGTCTTCTTTTGCATCTCAAACTTCATTCAAGACACCAACTTTCAGCACTAGAGAGAACGATCTATGTGCTTATGAATGGATGCATGAATAATCAAATAGTAATCAACTCCCACTCCAAGGAAGGGTTTCCCCACACCTTGCGTTTAAATGGATAAATGTGAGATTATATTTACAATATCAGGATTTGAACCCTAGTGATGGATAAATGTGAGATTATATTTACAATATCAGGATTTAAACCCTAGTGATCGAGATTCATTTTAAAGTCTCCAACTACTAAGGCAAGGGACTACCGGTGTAAAACCCAGTGTTCTAGTAAGCGCTAGGCGCTAGTCGGGCGGAGACCCAGAGCCTAGCGCCTAGGCCGATTAATCGGGGATTAATCGGAAAACACAATTATAAAGAAATTCCAATTAGAAATCCAAATAAAATTCTTTCTAATTCCACAAATGCCAAATTACCAATCAAAATCCCCAAAAACCCATACAAATGCAATCACAAACCAATCCAAATCCAAACATAAAGTTCAGGGGCATTGGAGTAATATTGGTCAATTAGGATTTAGGGGTATAAGTGTAATTATTGAAGGAATATTGAAGATATTGTGATTTTATAAGAGATCAGGGATCATTTCGTAATCTGCCACTAAAATCAGAGCTCACTCCACTAGCCCAAATACAAGCCCAAACGTTGGCCCAACCTAACCACTAAAGTGAACCCTGAATGCACCCCAGCCCGCTGCTAAATGCACCCCACCTTAACAACTTCATCTTCAACCTCCCGCTAGCCTCCATTGCCGACCAAACCTTGCTGGTCCAGTCGTCGGAAAAGGCGATCCCGCACCTTATTCCGGCTGATTTTCGGTGCAAAAGAACGGCGGAGTCAACGGCTTGGACTCGCCTAGCCCGATTACTCGGCCACGTGTCCGAATACGCGGCCACCGTGGAATTAGTCCGATTTGCCCATTTTCGCCGCAGTTGCCGGCCACCTAGCTGTATTGCTCCGATTAATCGGCCGACTAGGCCGATTACTAGAACACTGGTAAAACCTCTCATAATTGCACTAAGGATTTAGGTCCAAATTTCATTGGTATTAGAGTTTGCTAGTTGATATATATCCCATTCACATAGATAGGGGTGTAGTTTATATTTGATGTTATAATAAATGACAACAGTAATATCATATAGAATTTGGTATGGCCTTATGGAGAAATTAAAATAGCCAAATAGCTCATCACAGGCATTTGTATTATCAATTTTGTTAGTATTATACTTCTGTTAGCATATATCTTACATTTATTTTGGTTTTAAAATTGACTATGAATTGAAAAGGAGCAATAAAGTTATTATCCCACTATAAGTCTATAATTCAAAAGAAATCCCACTTCTTGAGAAGAATGGCATCACTAATAAAATTAGTTTATTTTAAATAAAATTCTTAATAAACGATTAATAAATTAAGGAAAATTATAAGTAATTATAAATAAATATATTCAATTTTAATATAGCAATACATACTAGGCCAGTTTTGGTATTGCTTTTAAGAAGTTAAAATTAGCTTATTTTATAATTTTGATATAAAATAATGTTTGGTAAAACTTCCAAAAGTGATTAATTAATAATGTGGCAAGTTTTGACTGTGATTTTGAAAAGTATTTAGGGGTTACTTATTTTCTATAATCACTTTCTCCCCTTTAATATATTTAATATATCTCACTCCCCTTTTTCGGTTTCTACTTTTCTATAATAATTAATTGTAAATTTTTCTATTATATATATACAATTTTTCTATTGTATTCTACGTCCTGATATATTTTATATTAGGACGAACTGACAGTAGAAAAACTATATATATATATAAAGATTTTTTTTTTTTTTTTTTAGATTCACCATTCTCTTTATGTAGGTAGAAGTTTGTTAGAGCAACAAGTGTTAAATATACCAACTTTCAATATGATTCAACGGTAAAAGCGTTCATTCAGTCTGATATTTTTTTTGATAATATCTATTAATTCAGGATCAAGTATTTTTTTTAAAAGCTTTCGTCATTGGTATGATTCGAGCCACTGATCTGAGAGTCATTTGTCCAAGCCTTAAGCTCCACTACTACAAAAAAACACAAAAGAAATCGGTTTTTGAAATTTTTAAAACCAAAACCGATGTCTTTTTGACTGAATTAGAAAAAACCACACAAAAGACATCGGTTTTTAACCGATGTAAAAACAAGAGAAAACACATCAAAAACCGTGATGTAAAATTGATGTATTACTAAAATTAATCCCGCCGTCCGGCCGCCCCACCATCCGGCCAACCCCACCTCTGATAATAATGAAAACTAATTGTCATTATGAGAAATCAAAATTGCAACCTCAAAGTCAAAATGATAAAGCCTTTACCGCCTGACTACAAGATTAGATGTGTTAACAATTACACAATATTTATATATAACCTATATAAGTTGTTAGAAATAAAAATAAAAATAAAATTGTTTGATAAATTTAAATTTACTCAACTAATCAAAATTCTAATTTCTACTACAAACATATATATATTAAAAAAAAAATATTGGTGGGTTTATTTTTCATTTCATTTTTATTGTGTGGTTTTGTGTTCTACTGGAGATATTTTTGTGTAAACTTTTTCCTTAAAACTGTATCTTTTGGTAAGGAAATAAAATTTTTCATCCACGTTAGGTTCTTCGATTTTTCGATATGAATCCAACGGTATATAGAACGTAAAATTCTGAATGGTATTTTGAAAGTTATGATCAATTATTCAGTCAAATGTCAGAAGCGATTGGAGATATTTTTGTGCAAACTTTTTCCTTAAAACTGTATCTTTTGGCAACGAAATAAGTTTTTTTGTCCATGTTGGATTCTTTGATTTTTTGATACGAATCCAATGGTATAAAGAACGTAAAATTCTGGGAGGAATTTTAAAAGTTATGATCAATTATTCAGTCAAAGGTCAGAATTGAAGCGGTTAGAGATATTTTTGTGCAAACTTTTTCCTTAAAACTATATCTTTTGGCAAGAAAATAATTTTTTTTTGTCCATGCTGGGTTCTTCAATTTTTCAATACAAATCCAACGGTATAAAGAACGTAAAATTCTAGACGGTATTTTGAAAGTTATGATCAATTATTCAATCAAAGGTCAGAAGCGATTCGCGAATCCGCGAATGAGCTGTTTTCATCGCTCATTTTCACACTTTTCCAAATCGATTTTTGGAATATTTTCTAGATTGAAAAGTGTTTGTTTGCATGTCTACTTTCTTGTATCAAAATTTGAGCAAATAACATTGAGTATTTTTAGAGATGCACACTTGAATGTGGACATAGGTAAAATTTGCATTACAGAATTTTGTTTTTGAATCCACATCGGTTTTTATAAAAACCGATGTCTAAACGCTTGTTTTTAATATCGGTTTTTATAAAAACCGTTGTCTTTTCAATGCAATATTTAAGACATCGGTTTTTATAAAAACCGATGTCTAAACATTTT
This sequence comes from Acer saccharum, assembly GCA_030490815.1. Lineage (NCBI taxonomy): Eukaryota > Viridiplantae > Streptophyta > Magnoliopsida > Sapindales > Sapindaceae > Acer > Acer saccharum. The sequence goes on along the minus strand of CM059877.1, from coordinate 22,016,738 downwards.
TTTTTTAATATCGGTTTTCCTAAAAACCGATATCTTTTGAAACTGCAATATTTAAGACATCAGTTTTTATAAAAACCGATGTCTAAAAGTTTTTTTTTAATCGGTTAATAAAAACCGATGTTTTTTAGTGATGTCTTTGAACATTTTTGTAATAGTGCTCGTCCATTTACCAGCTGAGCTACGCCCTTGTTGGTATATATATGTATATATATATTGAAGATGGATAAAACCAACCACCATGTCGTTTCATTTGTTAGTATCTTTCTTTCATAATTAGATTTGTAAGTTTGTCAATGAAAAATTAAAAAAAAAAATTTGAGGGGGAAAAATTAAATATTTGATAGTAACCATTTTTATTATATTATAAATGATGATAATATGATATGATATGATTTTTATATTATTATTATATATGAAAAATTAAATATTTAATACTAACATTAAATAATGCCACATATCACTTCCATATGAAAAGTAGCTATTTTTATGTTATTATTATTATATATGATAACTAGTTTGTAGCCCGTACGATGTGCGAGCACGGCAAAATATAACGCAATTGTCATCAAATTTATTGTTTTATATTTGCTTCCAATGCTCTAATTTCTTCAAATGCCTGTTATATCAACATTTTCAACCCGGATCTTGACAATCATTCCAAATTCAATCCATGATGTAAACTGCTTGATTTTTTGGAAGAAGAAGAAACAACAACAAAAACAAAAAAAAACAAAAAAAAAACAAAAAACAAAAAAACATCATCTTTCAATTGAAATTAACAAATATTAGGAAGAAAACTGCAGAAAACAAAATTTAAATTTATGCCAAAAAAAATTAATGATGTAATTTTTTTTTTCCCTTTATATTATATTGGTTCAAACGGTTCCAATCTTTAATTTATTTTTTATTATCAAATTTTTTTTTGACAATATCTATTAATTCGGGACCAATTTTTTTTTTTTTTTTTAAAGCTTTCGTCAGTGGTAGCATTGGTAGAATTCGATCCATTGACCTGTGAGTCATTTTCCTAAGCCCTAAACTCGTCCATCTACCAGCTAAACTATGCCCCTGTTGGCTTTTTATTATCAATTTTAAGTGGTGTAGATGTAACAAACCAACAATAGACTTGATTATTTGCAATCCTTTAATTTCTTTGAAAAGTGTGTGTAGGAATATAAACAATAAAAATATATATATGAAAAAATATATTCAAAACATTCAAAGTTTGTGATAGAATTTAGATATTATATCTCCATCTCCCTTAAAATTTCAAATTAATTCTTAAAATTATATAATATACAATTTAAAATATTGATCTGAATTGCAATTCCAATTCACTCAAAGACACAATTAACAAACATAATTTGTACAAAGGCTAAAGCTGGTAAAAATATTCATTAATGAAATTAAAACAAAAAATTAAACATTTCAAAGTCTCTAATTGCACTCCTTGTTATTTTCCAGCGACCCGTTTTGAATAGGTTTCCTTCTTGTCATCACTAGCAGCAACCATTTCATTTTTTTATTTTTTAAATCTCTTATAAATATAAGATATTAGGAAATGAAAGAGAAGAGAATAGTTGATAGGAAAAGCAACATCAATACAAAGATGCAGAGAATATAGATATATTGTATATGACCGGAGGCGGCTCAACATATTTTGAGGCCCTAAGGGAGAAAAAAAAAAGAGATCCTATATATACTAAAAATAAAAATAATTTTTTTAAAAAAATTAACTTTTCATGCTTTTTGAGATGTAAAATTTTTAATTAAACTTTGGTTTGCAATATTTTCTATAAACTCTTTTTCAATTGATAAAGATCTAATCCATTTATGATCTTAAATCAGTTTTTATTGATTTTAATTTTGAAAAACTTCTTTCAGTTGAAGCAACTGTTATAGGTGTTTTAATAATATTCTATAGGCTATACATTTATTTGGAAAAAGAATCAATTTAAAAATAAAAAAAAAATGTTTCAACTGTAAATTGTATTTAATCTAATTTAAGATTTTTAACTTAGAAAATAAATCAATATTAGATCAAAACAACTATCATGTTTTAAAACAAATTAAAGATTAAGATAATACTTTTTTAAATTATCATCATCTAATCATTTTAATTTTTTAATATTAAATAAAAAAACCAAAAATCTCTCTAAATTGTTGAAATTACTCAAATATATTGTGAATATAGTCAGTCAAACAACAACAATTAGTAAGTAGTTACCATATCAAAATTAACCACTTGATTCATCAAACAATTAGAAAGAAAAAAAATCTAAATTCTTAAATTTGAATTTACATACCTCAATCTCTTCTTGAGGGTAATATAAATAATAAATTTAAAGAATATTGTAGATTGTGGAGATGTAACTTGTAATTGTAAGAGCAACAAATTATAATAAAAGAGAGTTGTAGACTTGTATTGTTGTAGATAAAAAAGAAAATAATTTTTTGTTATATAGATAATTTTTAAACGGTAAAATAGAAGTAGAAGTTTAAGAGTTTTTTTTAATGATAATGATTCTTAAAAAGTGGCTACTTTAAAAAAAAAAAAAAAACTGAAAAGTTGATACTCAATAATTATTTAATATTATTAATATAATCATATTTTCTAGGTATGAGGCCCTATAATTAAGTAACCAAAAAAACCCTTTGGTATTTTTTTTATCATTATAACAATAATTTTCTTAATAATATCTTTAAAGTTTATAAATAAATGAGACTCTTATTTTATTGCCATAAAAGCATCTCCAATGCTGTACTAAATTGTTGTGACAATGCTAAAATTTAGCATAAGGTGCAAAAACCGTCAAATTTGGTATATGCTATATTGTGTGCCGTATTGCCAAATACGGCACACAATATAGAATATACCAAATTTGACACTGTAATAAATGCTTCTTTTTAATTATAAAAATACCATTATATATATTTTTTAAATAAAATAATGAGTGCATTAATAGAACTTTGCATTGGTGCATTAAAAGAAATAATGAATGCATTAATGGTAAATGTTTACTTTTATAATTTTAATTAATAAAATAATAAAAATAACATTTTAAATAGAATTGTGCATTTGAGCACAACACTAAATTGATGTGTCAAATATAGCATTTTACTTTTTTTGTGCTAAATTTGGTATTAACATTGACATATGTATTAAAGATGGTCTAAACATATGCTTTGCAAGGCACTGTACATGACATTAATTAAAAGAATATAGAATAAATGATTTATTCAAAATCAGTTGAAGAAAGGAACTGGGTTTCAAATTCAACCTGCAAATTATTTAACTAACATGGTAATTGCTTCAACCCAACTTCAAATCCTCATATGATGACACATGTTGTTCAAATAAACAGGTCTTATCTATGACCATCTTCTCAAATTCGTACACATATTTAAATAATCATATTGCTTTATGGTAAATTCTTTGAAATTACATGTAAAACAATATATAATGGGCATAAATTCAATTATATCCGGTCTTCTCGCACTTTGTAGGAGAAATCCATCTTTAAACATATCAGTGCATATTTAGCAGGATAAGTTTGATCTTAATCTTCTAACGACTTTTTCGGATTCACTGTTCTTGAGAGTGTTACGAATTGGTTCATCTTGTGAAACAATCTTCTTACCCTTTCAAATGATGACAGTGCAAAAGCCCTTATATTATATGATGGTAAAAATTCCTCCTTGTATTCACTTTCCAGCCTAAAATAGTCACCTCCTAAGTTAATATAATATCGGTACATATTCAAAAAAAAATTAAACAATATATATATATTTATAGTGTTTCTACTATCAGTTCGTTCTGATGTAAAATATATCAGGACGAAGAATGTGGACCACATATTATGGAGAAGTTTTGATAAGTGCATACACTTTGAGTCAAAGTATATAAATCTAATGGTTTACATTCTTCGTCATGATATATGTATATATATATATATATATATGAACATAAAAATAAAAAATATATATATAAAAAAAAAAGAGGAAAAAAACAAAAAGAAAGAACCTTTAGATGAATGGTTGTAGGAACGATATCAACCTACAAAAAATGAAAAATGATTATACATGTATGAACATATTAAAAGAAAAAAAAAAAAAAACTGAAAGAATTACCTTTATACAAAAGAGTGTATCTTTCCGGTAAATGATTAAAGGAATGATAGTGTATATATATATATATATATTGAAAGGGAGGAATGCAAAGAGATTTAAAATGAAACGAAGAGACAGAATTAAAGGTCCATTAAAAACATAGTATTTGCAAATTGTGAGAATTAGAGAGGCCATATGATTTAAATTCCAAGTATATAAAATTATTGTTGTATTAAAATTTTGGATTGTGGTTCTTTTTGTATTCCGTATAACAAAAGTCATTCATAGATTCATATGATGGGTTAAAGTTCAGTTCATTAATTATTGATATTATTATTAAATATTAAAATTTTGGATTGTGGTCCTTTTTTAATATTACCATGAAAGCTAGAGAGGCAATAGGATTTAAATTCAAAGTATTTAAAGTTAGTGTTGTATTAAAATTTTGGATTGTGGTCCTTTTATACTCCCTATAACAGAAGTCATTCATATGTTGGCTTAACGTTCAATTCATTAATAATTATACTTCAAAAAAAAAATCATTAATTATTGTTATTAGCACTAAATATTAAAATTTCCATTTTTCTTTTATAATCCTTTTAAAATGCACTCATTAATTAATACTAATTAATAGAAGACAAATCAACCAATTAATTCCAAAGCTCCCTCATGACAACGCATGGCACCATAAGGGTTCCATTTTAGTATATTACTAGATTGCATCCCACACGATGTGTGGGAATTGTAAAATGTAACGAAACAAAAAATTAAATTAAATGGTCGTGATTTAACTTATTGGTCTAAGATATTTGATGCATTGGTGATGAAAAACAATCATGGGGCGTTTCTTAAGTGGCATGTTTACTAATCAGGAATTCTTCCTAAGAAAGGTAATTAAGTTACTGGTTTTTGAATTCATGTGTTTACTAAATTTGTGAGGAATTAAGTTTCATGGACCCCGCAAATATATTAGGAATTAAGTTCCTTGATGAAAAGGAACTTGATTCCCCCCACCCAACCTAGGAATTAAATTCCATTTTCTAATTGAAAAGGGAATTCATGTATTTTTACTAAAATATCCTCATCTAATATTAATAAATAAATAAATAAACAACTATATTTCTATTTTGTCATTTTCTTTTAGATTGTTCTCTCCTATTCTCTTTTGTTCATTTTTTTCTCCATATCTTTTTCTTCTCATATAAAATTATGTTTTAAAGAATTATATATATAAATATATATGAACTGCAAATTATTGAAAAAAAAAAAAAAAAAACTGAATTACTACTTTGATTTGGTACATATGAAATAATAATAATAATAATAATAATAAAACTTTGAATTCACGTTGCCTTGAATTTCATGCTTTTGTTTGAAATTATTTCTTTTTATTTCTTTTTTTAATATATATATACTGTGAATCAGAGGTAATAGCATAAAATTAATTATGTTTTCAAATGTGCATAATTAATCAATTTTTAATTAATATTAAACTAATTAGTTAAAATTTTATAATATAAATATGTTAATTATTTTTGTTACAGTGTTATGAATAATATGAAATATATTTTTTGATATTTAAAAAAAAAAAAAAAAAAAAATCAACCTGCTATATATACAAATGTATTTTTGTAATCAACTTTGTATCATCCTCATTCCATTGTTTTTACTCTTAAAAAGTTGGTAAACGCTGGAATGAAATTTAGTAACTTAATTCTGATTCCCCTCCATTCCCTTTCCAATAGAACTTAATTCTGATTCTTTTCATTCTTGATTAGTTAACATACCCTAGATTTATTTCTTCGACATCTCCAACATAAAATTAATTAATGGTCAAGTCAATCTTTCTTATGTGGTATGTTGAGGCTCCATGATATTATATTATTCATCAAGCATTAAAGAAAAATATATATCATCTAATAATAGTAATAATTCTCATTAAATTAGATTTAGATACCATAAAAAAAAAAAAAAAAACAATTCTCATTAAATCTAGAAAATCCACCGTTCATTGAAAAAAAAAAAATGAAGAGTTGAAGAATATAAAACTAAATGGTTGAATATAATTTTATTTAAAAAAAAAAAAACTAATTAATGGTCAATTTTCTCATGTGTGCGGCTCTGCCCTGATTGTACAAGCAGTTCCAAAGTTGCCACGTCGTTCTCAGGATAAAACAGCCAAGAATCACCTCTGTCTCAGAACTTCTTTGCATGAAGAAGAACCGGAATGCTCAAACTCTTTCAAAGATTGCTCGGAATACTAACAAGGAATATTCAAGAATTTCTTAAAATTGCATTAACTACAATTTTTAATGAAATACAATTTTTAAGAAATACCGTTAAAATGAAATAAAAACTGATTTAGTAATAACTACAATTTTTATTTTTTTTTTTAAAAAAAAAAAACGTTTTATATGTTGTTGACTTCTTGTTATCAGTTAACAACATTCAAACACAATGTCTTTATAATATTTAAACAAATAATTAAAGTTGTTATCGGATAACAAAAACGTTTTATAATAATAATTACACTAATTTAAACAAAGAATCATTTTATAACAATTGAAAAAAAAAAAAAAAAAAACGTAATAGCAACTGTTATGCAATTTTTAAATTCAAATTTTTTTTTGTTGAATACATATATTAACAACACTACAGTTTTAACTAAAATAGATCAAAAAATATTACATGAACTATACACAAATAAATAAAATATATAAAAAAATCAAATCACATGTTCACTTAAACTAAGAATATTCCATGGAGATCCATTAATCCTAAATAATGACTAAAAAAGATACACAAAAATGTAAGTTTTTTTTTATTAAAAAAAAATTAAATAGAGAAAAGTGAAATCATAAATGATGAACCTTAGACGACCCGATGGACTTGATGAGTTGAGGGAATTTGGGCAGGCAGTGGCCTGTTGTGTTTAGCCATATTTTCAATAATAATAATAATAATAATAATAATAATAATGAAGATATGTAAGAAACAAAGCAAAGCAAATACATAAAATTACCGGAAATGCTTTGATTGGAATCTTGATTTTCCTAGAAGAGCATTAAGTCCAAAAGAAAATTAAACAAAAAGAAACGAAATCACATATAATTATAATAGAAAATCAAAGAAAACAAAGACTTGTATACATATTTGATCATTATATTCAATAATATAATTATATGTGATTTCAAATCCGGAAACAAATATACATATTTGATCACTATAATTAAAAATGAATAATTTTTAAATGAAAAAAAGAAAAGAAAAGAAAGAGTAGTCGTTGATTTTTATATATATACTATGGATTCTTCAATGGAGAAATTAAATTTATAGAAAATGGATTTGAAAATGAATGATTTTTTTTTTATTATTTTTTATTTTTTATGGGATTGGTTAAAAGAATTTAATCATTATCCCATTAATTATGGGATTGTCTCTTGATTTGTGATTTATTGGATTGTCTCTTGAATTCACTAATTATTTAATTTAATTAATCAATTAATATTAATATATTTGTTAACTATTAATGTAGTGTCTTTTGAATTGACCAAATTATTAATTAATTATTTAAATATAATTTATTTTTTAAAAAAAATCAACCGATTCAATTTAAGACGAAAATATTATCACCAACCGATTCAATTTCGTCTTGGCCGATTGTACTCCATAACTGTTCAATCACCCCTATGAACGCCTCCCTATTCACTCTTCTTCCGGTCAAAACCTTTCCCACCAAGCAATGAGTTACATCATTAAACCCCTACTGCATATCTTCTCCAGAAATTTGACAAGTCACAACATCTTCATCATACAAGGAAAGCACCTGGCATAAGTTTGCCATTTCCTCAGTATCCATAGATCTACTAGCTTACCCCAGAAACAAAACCTAACTCACAACCATACAAACTAATTGGAGTCCCACTCACAGCCGAGAGAAACCCAGAGAAATTAGAGAGCAAACCCTGTCACAAATCAACTCAGCTGTGAAAAACCCAGAAATTTAGTGAACAAACGTACTCCCACAATTTAGTAACGAGCATCTGATCCAGTGTTGACCACTTCCTCTAGATCTGCAATGTTTATTAAATCCAAGCGATTTGCCCTCATATGTTGCCCAAATATGGTATTAAATGCTTCTGTCCTGCAAGCCAGCAAGGGAAAATATTTAGAACTATATAAGAAGAGATTAGTTACAGCAATAAATTGAGAAATCCAGGTCAACAAAAAATATGACATTGCAACTATGCAAGTACTTGCTATGAACATACCTTTGAGGAGAGACATTGACAGCATATTCACCTGCAGGAGATTCATCTACTTCCATCACATCTGCTGTTGAACTAATGAAGCAAGAATGATAATAAGGTCAACTATCACTAATTCTAGCCTCACTAATAAAGAACGGTAGCTGTTAAAGGAAATATGTCACTGCATAAAACTCCTCTATGTTGAAAGCACATATTTAAACTAGGCAATAACCCCTATTGCAGTAATCTTAAATCTAGAAAAAGAAAAAAGAAAAAAAAGCATGCTTTCATTTTTACTGTAATTTGCAATTTATGAGTTACCATTTATTAAGTATATTTAAACCAAGTTATAAAGAACACAAATTTGATAATAAAAAACGTTGATGTTAAATTGGTCATTCTTCGCATTTATTCTATTTTCTTAACTATATTTAATGTACTTTTGCGCTTTTGGTTTGTTCAAATTAAAAAGAAATCAAAATGTTGGTAAATAGAAAAGTGAAGTGATTGCTAAGAAATGTGACTTATTATACTCACCGTTCATTATCAGTAGTATCACGTTCCACTCTGCCAGTATGCTGCTCAACTCTGCGATTTCTCTCTGATTCTATCAGCTTCTCTTGTTCACGCTCCTCCATCTCATTCAATTCTTTGTGATATATTGCAAAATTTAAAACTTTTACGGCAGCTTCAACATCAGACTTTGAAACCTGCCAAGACAGATTAATAATACTCTGTTATGTTTCCATGCTCACATACTTAACATAAATAAATCATAACTTCATAAGAAAGACTTCATAAGAAAGACTAGCAGGCCCATTTTAGTCCTACAAGCATAAGATTATCCTTTGCACCTCTTCATTCAAAGATTAAATTCAAAGGATCAAATCAATTTCTAAAAACCAAGAGACAATATGAACATAAATCCAAAGATAGAGAAAGCATATCAGTGACATAAAGTAGGTACCTTCCTGCTCAACTTCAGTTTGGCATGAGCAGTTGAGAGACCAGAGACGTATTATAGTTTCTAATGTTCTGGCCGTAATTGGAAGCGTTCCCCAGTCTACAAATACCAAGCAGCATATTAGATGATTAAAAACAATATTATTGTGGTAATTATGCCCAAGATGGTTTGCTAACAGATTATGAAGACCAACCTTGCATTAGAATTGTTATTCCTGAGTTCTGCATATGATGTTGCAATGTATTCAGATGCCTGTCGATAAGAACAAAAGGAAGGACAGTCAGATTAAAATGAGGTTGGTAGGGGTGAGAGGTTTACCAGAAAGAAGTTCTCAAGCTAAAAGATGGGTTATTTTGAATTGAAAGAAGAGGATACAGCACTTAAGAAACTAAAAGACACGATAAAATAGGTAGATTGCCAAACAATAAAATATTGATTTATAAATACATAAAGAATTATAACCTCATCAATTAGCGCAAGCTGAATCCTAAGTTTTGCATAATGAATATACTTTTTAAGAAACTTGATTGTGAGGGTATCTCTCTTTTGACCCCTTTGTACTTTCTTCCCGTGAAGCATTCGGTTATACTTGACAAAGACAAAGTCAGTATCAGTTTCATCTTGAACTTTCATCTAATACTGGTACGATACATGTGAGGAAATGACTCAGGGACTGCTTTCGGAGCAGGTTTAGCCACTTGGGGGTCCCCGAAAACATTCCAAAGCCTTAGCGTTTCGTCTGGTGCTGCTGATGCCACTGTGCAACCATTTGGGCTCTGAAGAAAAAATAAGTTATCAAAATATATTCATGAAGCCAAGTAAAATGTTGATATCAAACAAGACATTAGACTGTTTTACCTGTGCCATAAAAAGGACTCTGGAGGTATGCTCAGTGAGCACTGCTGTCTTGACCATAGATGGGTACTTCCATAAAGCGAGCTGATTCTGAGTAAATCCGCCATGAGAGCTAAGCAGCTCCCTCTCATTGTTGTTCCACAGCAGAGCACAGACTTGAGAGCCGGTATCTATAGTGTTCAAGCAAGCACCATTGTGGGTGTTCCAGAACTTTATACACCTATCACCTTCTCCTCCTCCAGTTGCCAGCAAATTTCCCTGGAAAGGACACCAAGCAAGAGCCCTGACAGCAGAAGTGTGTTCCTCCAACCTATGAAGCCATTGTGTGGCAGGATCCATGGATCTTCTGTTGTCCCATATGTGGAGGAGATTGTCATTGCCTCCACTGGCTAGTTGTTGGCCTGAGGGCGACCATTTCAAGCCACAAACCTCTTGAGTGTGACCTCTGTATGTTTCAACCACATGATCTCGAATTCTCACATCATTGTTAACGACGTTCCCATCCATATCTCCTGTTGTGAGGATTTGGTTGTTCCATGCAAGAGACCCTACTCCTGAACTGTGTCCACCTCTCAGAGTTGTTAGCTGCACAAACACGCACAACAAATACAGGGAATGAATACAGAATGTAAATTCATCTAAAACCTCAAAGGAACCCATCCATACAGAATGTAAATTTTATCCCAACAAACCTTTCTTTTAGCAGTAGAATCCCATATTTGTACTTCAGAATTGTTCCAGCCAATAGCGATATGACGACCATCAGGAGCCCAACTGACACTTGTGACAAGTTGATCATCGATGCTGACAAGTACTGAGGTGTCCTCATCCTCCTCATCCGAAGGACGCCAAGGATCCCTCAAGAAGACTGTACTTTCCAGAGCAATTGCCAAAACATTGCTGCTTCCCCAATCCAACAGGTTCATGCGATAATCGTCCACAAGACCTGGAGCATACAATGTTTTCTCAGGTCTCTGTACAAACGAAATCAAAATAATAATCAGATTAAATAAATCAAACACACACACACTTGAAAGAAAATCAAGTGACTCATTACTTTAAATAATGCAATGGATTATGACCCACCCGAGGGATAATGCGTTTGCGAGGTTTGGTGGGTTTAGAGTGATGATTTCCACTTCCAGAATGTGATTGTGGGATGAGTTCAACCGGGTTCGGTGGCTTGTTCTTGAAAGCAAGAATCCGACAGCGGTTCATATTAAAGATCTCCCTCAGTTGCCTCCGGTATTCCTCCCTGGACGGCGAGCTCATGCCAAAGCAAGAATCCGGGTTCAGGTCCTCTTCAACTTTCTTCTTCCCTCCATTGAAGATGTAATGGGCATAATTGAAGTCCGTTGCAGATCTGTTTGGAATGAATCTGTCCAACTGCGATCAAGAAACATCAATCAGATGTCAAAAATCAAAATACAACAAAAAAAAAAACAAAAAACAAAAAACAAAGTTGCCCAAGATTAAAAATTCCTAACATTTTCATCAGATTTCTTCTTTCGGTGAAGAAGAGGTGAGCATCTAGATCGTCTCAGTAGGCCTGAATCCATAGAAAAAAAAAACACAGAAATAAAGAGAATTAGAGATGAAAGAAACAAAAAAGAAACAATACAGTCGACAGATCAATTGGATTGGTGAGCAGAGAGACAGAGCAGAAGAAGTGGGTCGGTCGGTTGCAGAGAGAGAGAGAGAGAGAAAGCAAGTAGGTTGCGACGGCTATATTCTTTAGTACTCTTTAATATTTGATTTTTGTAAATACACTCTGTATATAAACGGGCTATATATACTTTTGTTTTTTTGTTTTTTATTTTTTATTTTTTATTTTTTATTTTTTTATCTAATCATTTACACACGTAAGTCGGTGGGGCTTTTTCAGAAGTATTTGACTATTTGACTCGGTTTTTGTACGATTTGGGTCTAGCTCTATTTGGGTCAAGGCATATTAATAGGTTGGGTTACTAAAAGAGTGGCAATATTTGCACCTTTCAAAATCTTTATGTTCACCCCAAATCAATATATTTAAAAAATTCCAATATTACCCTTAAATAAAACTGTTTAAATGATTAATATAAATATAAATCGTGCAACATATTAATTAAATATATACATTTTAGATATTTTAATAAATATTATAATTAGTTATACATAAAAAAAATTACTTCTAATATAAGAATGAATAGTTATGTTAGTATCTTACCAACTTGATCAAAAGTATCGATGTAATTGTCTAAACGGCTAAAAGGGATAAAAGAGAATTCAGGTGTGTTTTTTGAAGTGTCTACAATATCCTCTCTTTTAATTTCTTCTACTATTGTTCCGCCGTCAATAATCCATTGGAATTCATTATTCACGACTCTATGATTTGGCAAGATAGGTCTAACATTTACATTTGTGATGTGATACTTTTTGAATACCGTTAATATGTCCTCAAATGCATGTATGTTTTTGTCAAAGATGGTAACCTGAATTCTTGTTCCCTGCAAAAAGATGGAAAATGATATTAAAATACATATTGAATATGTTGATATATAGAGAAGATAAATACATACTTGTATTGAATAAGTTCATAAAGTATATTGGAATCCAACTATCTTTATTAATATATTTATTAACTGTTAATGTAATTGCCTCTTATTCATGATTTATGACAAAAAGTCAAAACTTTCCCATCTAATACAAATTTTGAATTATTTATAAAACCTATTTAGATTTCGGTGATCTTAATATATATAGAATTTGATTTTCAATTTGTCAAATTATTAATTAATTATTTAATTTAATTAATCAATTAATATTAATATATATTTTAACTATTAATGTAGTGTTTTTTGAATTGACCAAACTATTAATAAATTATTTAAATATAATTTATTTAAAAAATGTTTACTAAATTATTAATTAATTAATTAGTTAATTTGATTAATCAATTAATATTAGTGATTTTTTTTTAACTATTATGTAGTGTCTTTTGCATGTTTAAAAACAAAATTAATGCGATGTCTTTTAGAATTCATCAATAATTAGTTAAATATAATTTTTAATCATCAATCTCATAATTGTGAATCGCTATGCAATGCATTAATTGCTTCATCTCTTTATATATATTCACCATCAATTTTTGGTAAACATATTCTCTATTAATTAGCTATTCATTGTAACAGTTTTTTTTATTGTCAATTCGTCATGACAATAAATATATCAGGACAAAGAATGTGGATCATAGATTATGGAGAAGTTTTGACAAGTACTTACACTTTGAGTCAAAGTATGTAAATTATTTATTATCATGACGAACTGACAATAGAAAATTTGTTCATTGTAATACTATTATATATGATTTTAAAAAATAAAAAAAAAATTAACAATATTTATGATTACCACGTGTCACAACCACATCAAAAGTAGGAAAAAGGCTATTATTATATTTTATTTTGTTTGAAAATGTTATTATTATATTATTATATACAATATATGATATGATTATATTTTATGAATATTTTCAAAGCATTTATTCAATTGCCAATATTATTATATATTATTAATTTGAATATTTTCTAAGCATTTATTAAATTGCTACATGGCGGCCTTTGGTCAAAAAAGGTTGTTATTATATTATTATTATTATATTGATTTGAATATTTTCAAAGCATTTATTTAAGGAAAATACTTGGGTGCTGACTAGTTAGCACCCAAGATACTGACTTTGTGTTTTGATTGGTTGAAAAATCCAACACCAGCCCTATGAATTTAATATCAGGTACCTTAAATGGTTTTTTCAACCAATTAAAACACAAAGTCAGTACCTTGAATGCTGAGTATTGTCCTTTATTTAATTGCCAATATTATAATATATTATTGATTTGAATGTTTTCTAAGCATTTATTAAATTGCCACATGGCAGCCTCTGGTTAAAAAAGGATGTTATTATATTATTATATATGATATGATTATTATTATGATATTGATTTAAATATTTTCAAAGCATTTATTTAATAGTCAATATTATTATATATTATTGATTTGAATATTTTCTAAGCATTTATTAAATTGCCACATGGCAGCCTTTGGTTAAAAAGGGATGTTATTATATTATTATATGGACAACACTTGGGTGCTGACCGGTCAGTACCCAAGGTACTGACCAACCCAATGGTTGGTTGCCACGTAACCCAAAATAAGGAGAAAAATGTAAAAAGTGAAAGAGATGTGGCCACGTGGCAACACCCCATTGGGTGATCAGTATGCTTGGGTACTGACCAGTCAGTACCCAAGCATTTTCCTTATTATATATGATTATTATTATGATATTGATTTAAATATTTTCAAAGCATTTATTTAATTGCCAATATTATTATATATTATTGATTTGAATATTTCTAAGCATTTATTAAATTGCCACATGGCAGCCTTTGGTTAAAAAGGATGTTATTATATTATTATATATGACTAGTTTGTCAACCTGTGTAATAGAGCTTTGTTAAAAAATATATTTAAAATTTGCTTTTACTTTTTTTATTTTCTATCTTAATTTTTTATTTCATAATATAATTTAGCTATTTAAGCCAAATTAATGTGTCAAGTGTATTGAATAACGTGTTAAAGCAACATAATTACTGAAATGGTGGTCAATTGCAACCCAACAAATTTCTCCCAAGAAAAATTTAGGATCTTTGTATGTAAGAGTCTATTTTATAGTGAAATAAAAAAATTTAGAGTCTATAGACTCTTCAAAAATATAAAAGTCTCCGATATTTATAATTTTATTTAATAAGATTCATATGTCAATTGGGAAAAGTAAAAGTCAAATACAAATTTGAACCCAAAGTTCAACTATTAAATTCAAATTAATCATATTAAATGATATTATTTAAATTCAAATTCATAATACAGATAGTGGTTTACTAATATTTAAAACAAATCTAATGATAAGAACATAATAATCATTATTAACATTATTACAATGGTTGTGTCTCTTTATCTTTTTAATTATGTTCTTATTAATTAGTAATTAATAAGAATATAATTACAAATAGTGTGACTCTTTAACTTTTTAAATTTTCCTAAAATGTTTTTGGTAGTTATGTTTAACATAATTATAAAGGTCATGGCTCTCTATCTATTTAGCCATGGAAAAAAAAATATTACATTAATTAGTAATTAATAAGAATATAATTACAAATATTGTAACTCATTAACTTTTTTAAATTTTCCAGTACTGTTTTGGCAAATTGTTTTTAAAAATTATTTGATTACTTTTATTCCACGTTTTTTAATTTTCTGATAACGTTATTTACTTGATTTAATTTATTATTGTTGTTGTAAAGGAAAAAGTGAAATTAGCCTTTTTCTTTTTAATCCATATTGTTATAATTATTTGTTTACTCGGATTGTTTTGATTTTTTGAATACTTTTTAATTTTCCAGATTTGTTTTTTAAAAAAAATCTGAAAACTTTTTTTTTTTTTTTTTTTACACAGATTGTTTTAATTTTGTGATTATATTTTTTATTCCACATTTTTTAACTTTCCAATTTTAAATAATATATTAGATACATAGAAGATAAAATATGGGTTATAAACGGAGGGAGACAATTCACAAAAAATAATAATAATAAAGGCTAGAGACAAAAAAGTAAGAAAACTTTAACAACACACCCTATGAATTAGGAATTTAACTAAATTAGTAGCGGATAAAAAAAAAAAAATTGGTTAAAAATATATGAGTGAATTCTAAAAGATTATATATATATATATATATATATAGCAAGAGAAATTTACAATCATGATTAAGGTTCGAATGTTGTACCTTTTAAGTGATAACAATGATTGTAGTAAAAACCATAGAAATCTCTTAAAAAACATAGGGGAAATTAAACAAAATTAGTGGTACATGTATAAAAAGATGTATGAACACATGAAATTCATGATCGAATGAAAGAAAAAATCATTTAAAATAAACATGAACGGTTTACAATTATAAATATCTAGATTATGAACATAAAAGATTATTATAAAAAAAAAAATTAAAAAAAAAGTTGTACTAGAGATGTTTAAACATGGAAAATTTTTAGAGAGATAGACCACATAAAACAATAGAAAGAATGTTTACAGTGATCTGGTTTGAGAGATTGGATTGAAGGTTACATACTTACATGTATTTATAGATGTAGAGTTGGTAAATTTTTTGGAGGAATGTCAAAAGAATTTTAAATATTTAATTATATATTCAATTGATTTAATAGGAAGAATACCAAAAGATAAATATTTATTAATAATATTCTTAAATATATTTAATCATTTATTAAATAGGTTTAATTGAAAGAATTCCAAAAGATAAATAAATAGTAATAATATTTAAAAATATATATATAAAGACAATAAAAACTCATTAATAAGGAAATGAGTAGAGGAATATAACCGGTTACTAAAAACTCATAGTAATTATAAGCAGATGATTAGATGAAGGATCAATGCATTGAATCAGTAATAATTTATAATCAGTAACAATTCATAATTATGATGTTGATGATTAAGACATTTATTGATATTATTATTGAATATTATATTTTGTTAATAAAAAAGGCATTCTTGCTTAATTTGTTATTAATGTATTATATATTAACCATATTTAATATCAAATTTCTCTCATGATGACATGTGGCGCTGGTGATACTATATATATATATATATATATATATATATATGATTATATATGATATTGATTTGAATATTTTCAAAGCATTTGTTTAATTGGCAATATTATTATATATTATTGAATTGAATATTTACCAAACATTTATTAAATTGTCATACGTGGTCTATAGTTAGAAAATGCTTTTATTATATTATTATATATGATATGATTTTGTTAAAATAGCTTGACTATTAAAAAAAAAAAGAAGCAAATTTTAGACAATTTCAAAGTTTGGTCAATTTTTTTTTTTTTTTTTTTTTATGTTTTAAAATAATATTATTTCGCATTTGGCCACTTGCCAATGTGGTGTAACTCTCCAAATGGAGCCCTCTCCACCAAGGTTCAAGTGGCCATGCATGCATAGCTATATGCCAATTTTCCCACCATGTGTGTGGGTGTTGTCCCACTTGTATGTGGGTGGCTTCTCCCCGTTTGTGGGAGCTGCTCGTCCGGACTGTGCTAGTAGAGCCCAATCTCGCCGGTCCCGGCAGTTGTTGTACATTCAAAAAAAAAAAAAAAAAAAAAACGGATAATTACCCTAGTGGCCATCAACTCTTGCCACCACTATCAAAATGGTCACCAAATGGGGAAATGGATGGAAAATGGCCATTTTTGGCAAACAATGTTACACTAATGGCCATTCCATCCAATTCCATCCATTTCCATCCAATTCCATCCAATAAGTGGCATTTTAGTAAATATGAGGATGATATTAATTTATTTTAGATATTTTTTGGAAATCAATTTTTTCTTTTATTTTTTGAAACAAATAATTATATTTAGTGTGTACATATACATATAGTATATCTCAAACATATATATATATATATATTTATATATACATATATATTTCTTTTCAACTTATCTCAAATATATTTTTTAGAATTTTTAGATTTTGTAACCTTAATCTTTTCAAAAAAAGAATATATATATATATATATCTTTTCAACTTATCTCAAATATGTTTTTTAGAATTTTTTGGTTTTATAGCCTTAATCTTCTCAATATATATATATATATATATTTCAACTTATCTCAAATATATTTTTTATAATTTTTAGATTTTGTAGCCTTAATCTTCTCAAAAAAGAAATATATATATATATATATATATGTTTGAGATATACTATACGTATATACACACTAAATATAATTATTTGTTTCAAAAAACAAAAGAAAAAATTGATTTCCAAAAAATATCTAAAATAAATTAATGTCATCCTCATATTTACTAAAATGCCACTTATTGGATGGAAATTGATGGAATTGGATGGAATGGCCATTAGTGTAACAATGTTTGCCAAAAATAGCCATTTTCCATCCATTTCCCCATTTGGTGGCCATTTTGATAGTGGTGGCAAGAGTTGATGGCCATTAGGGTAATTACCCCAAAAAAAAATTATTATTTCTATTATAATATTATAAGCCTTAAAAATTAAGCTAAAACAGTTGGTGTTACTCAGAAGTCAAAACCTCAAAGTTGACTTTGGCTCCATATATACTCTCTCTAATATTTTGGCATTTTATCTCCCACTCCACACAATTTGTGAAGCATATTTCAATGGCTGCAGGCAGTCTGCAGCTAATACTGAGATTGAGAAGATCAACGTCTATGCTCCAGTTTCAACGGATGATCATGACCTTACTCCAAAATTCGATGTCAATGTCGACGTCGATGGTCCGGTGATCACCAAATCCACCCCTGATACTCATGAGAAGAAGAAGAAGAACCAGAAGAGGAGAGTTGCTTATTTCTTTTGCTGTTCAAATATAGAGTTTGATACTACTGATGAGGATGACAAAGCAAAAGCACTTGTGTTTTTTCAAAACACTAACAAGAACAGGTCTTGTGTGACTATGTGTTGTTCCAATTTGGAAATGGGTCCCAAAAACAATTTGACAGATAAGGTAAATTAAATTCCAAAGTAATTAATTATTCTTCATACATGCCGTAAATTATATGTGTTTGAGAGTGTTTTTGATAGACTCAAAAATAATTTGAAATATTTATCATTTTTTTTTTTTTAACAATATCTATTAATCCAGGACAATGGATTTTTTTGAAATATTTCGTCATTAGTAGGATTCAAGCCGCTAACCTCGGAGTCATTTGCCCAAACCACAAGCTCGTCTATCTACCTATTAAGCTACGTATAATTATTTATCAATGTTTTAGTGTTTACGTATTTGTAAGAAACATAAAATATTTGGAATAACTTTCAAAGAAGTATTGATGAATAAAGTTTGGAGTGGTGCTATTGGCACACCGCACACCTACTGTTGAACTATTTATATCCCACTTTTTAAATTATTTAGTATTTTTTTTCCCTTTATCAAATTACTTAAAGAGACATACAATTTTTATTTAAAAAGTCTTGTACAAAATAAAATTAATAAAACCCCACTTTCCTTATTTCAAAACCCTAATGACATAGATTATTTCAAATCGCTGAATGTTTACTATTTTTATTTATATATTCTTTCAGATCTCGATCTCATGTTTCCTATGTTTAGTATTTATTGATTTTATTATTTCACATGTTTGTTTTGTTTTTCTTTTCAAATTCCAGATCCATGTTTGCTATTTTTTTCCTCTCGGTTTATTTTCTTTCAGATCTTCCAGGCATACTATGATTTGTATCAATTCTTTTGTAGATTTTATTTTGGATCTTCCAAAGTTAGTTTAATATTATTTACAAAAAAAAAAAAAAAAAAAAAAAAAACACAACTAAATCGCATCAAGAATCGTAACCAAAAAAACCTAATTTTTGACGAAACGAAACCGCACCAAAACCCTAATTCAATTGCTCAAAAAAAAATCATCAGATGATCAACATCACACTCACAATCTAACACCAGCAATCCAATAAAATTGCATCTAATAAAGATGGTTTCACCATGAAATGATAAGAAAAAACAAATCATGCAAATAGATGTGAGAAAATTGTATATAAAGATAAGAGATGGAGTGTGTTTTTATTTTTATTTTTATTTCTTTGAAAAAGATATTAGGTGTATTAAGTTTGAAAAATAAGTAAAAGGGTAATCCTAGAAATAAATCAAAAAAAATTAACAAAAGCATTTAATTTTATATAATTAAATCAAAATTTAAAAAAGTGGGACATAAATAGTTAAATAGTGGGGGCACCAATAGCACCACTCTAAAATTTGGGTCCGCATAAGACCGATCCATCATATATTAGCATATGAGGTGGTGTATCTAATCTAATCAAATTTTGATACGTGAAAAGAGCAGATTAAATATAAAGTGAAGTTTGTTTAAGTTCAATTTCATATCTCTTTTACTCCACTTATTAAAATATAATTATATCAATTGCACCACATCATATGTTTACATACTGTTATGATGCATCTTAAACTTTTTCAAAAATGGTAATAAGTGCTTTTTTTTTTTATATATATATATATATAAATAAAAATAAAATCAGTAAAATATGTTCAGATTTTATACAAAATCACTCTCAAGAAAGACATTATAAAATTATCATGTATTTAGTTGTTTGAGGGTTTTAATGTTGTAAAATTACATATGTATTTGTAATTATAGAAGCTTATCTTGTATTGGTGTAATCATGTATTTGGGCACGATGTATGTAGAAAGAATGTTCTATGAATGGTGG
This sequence comes from Acer saccharum, assembly GCA_030490815.1. Taxonomy (NCBI): domain Eukaryota; kingdom Viridiplantae; phylum Streptophyta; class Magnoliopsida; order Sapindales; family Sapindaceae; genus Acer; species Acer saccharum. The sequence continues at coordinate 21,996,217 of CM059877.1, read as the reverse complement.
TGATATGGAAATTTTTTGTGTTTAATAAGATTCATGATGATCACGATCTGCCAATAATATTCAAAGAAGAGATAAAACCAGCAAGATTCATGAATTTTGATGGGTTTATGTACAGTAAATTTAATTGATTGATTATGAAAATTGATCATTGTGATGCATTGCCTCCCTTCTTGAAAATAGATGATCCTTTTTTCTCTTTAATTTATTTTATTTATGATTAACTTTATTATCTAAGTTCTTTAATATATATATATATATATATATATATATATATATATTTAAGTTTATAATCATTAGTTTATCATGTAGCCTGTAAATTCTTTGAAATTACATGTAAAACAATAGATGATGGGCATAAATTCAATTATATCCGGTCTTCTCACACTTTATAGGAGAAACCCAACTTTAAACAGATCAGTGCATATGTAGCAGGATAAGTCTGATCTTGATCTTGTAACGACTTTTCCGAATTCACTATTCTTGAGAGTATTACGAATTGATTCATCTTGTGAAACAATCTTCTTACCCTTTCAAATGATGACAGTTCAAGAGCCCTCATCTGATGGCATAAATTCTTACTTTTGTGAACCTGTTAGCACTCAAGAGATTGATGACCTTTTTTGACAGTGGCAACATGACCATAATTGATCCCAAAAAGCTGACTCCTCGTCAGAAACCATAATCTGCAAATCAACACACAAAGACAAGTTAATTTACACAATATAATATAACAATATTAGACATGTAAATTTTATAAGGAAGGGAGAAAAGGATACCTGATAAAAAAAAAAAAAAAAAGGAGAAAAATATGGATTACAACGCTTTTCCTTAAAAATATTGCAATTAATAGCTAGAGTAAGAAAGAGAAATAGGGAGGACCTTAAGAATGTTGAAATGAATCAAATAATTGGGGTAGTGGGCTATATATAGAAAAATATAAAAGGGGAGCAAAAGATTGTAATGAATTCTTTTTGAGACTCTTCATATTACCGTATATAAGTATATAACTAATTAACAATATATATATATATATAGTCTTTTTATTATCAGTTCGAACTGACAAAAGTTATATCAGTTCCTTGTATGTGGGCTACTGGATTTAAATACTTTAACTGACAAGTGCATACAGCCAAGTCAAAGTATTTAAATCTAGTGGCCCACATGCAAGGAACTGATATAACTTTTGTCAGTTCGAACTGATAATATAATTTCTGTATATATATAAATATATATATATATATATTACTCATCAACAAAATTAAACAATTAACAATATATATTAAATAGGGCGGTTCATATTATGTAAGAGAGATGAATCAATAAGAGAGAATTTAATATCAAAACTCCATTAATTATTAGATGGATGTTATGAGTTTATGATGAGAAATATAAAACTTATTTAAATCTAAAGCTCCCTCACAGCGACACGTAGCGTTATGAGGGTTAGCTTTTATATATTATATATAGATATAGATATGATATGAATATTAAATAAATAAAATAAACAAGTTATTATTAACATTAAATAGATGTCACGTGAGGCTTCCTCATGAGTTACAAATATTTTCAAGTGAGAATTCTGAAGTAGTCACTAAATTAGATAATATAGACATTACTATAAAAACCGTCGGAGAAAGAGCTGAAAATGTTCCAAATTCTTGCACGGGACCACTGCTTCCTTTAATTATTGGCTGCTCAACCAAGATCTTGGCACCTTCAACTATTGGAGCGGTATGCTTTTTCTTTAATAATATTCTTCGTATGATTCCTTTCATCATGATTGTAGAATACATTATATAACTTGGGAAAGTCGAAATCTTTACATTTTTTAGTGGTTCATAGCCGCTAATGAGAGATTAACTGTTAACATTTTATTTTTTCTAACACAAGTACAATTTTTGTATTGCATAGATTATTGGGTTTACGGTTGATGTCATCCCTCAGTTACGGAAGGTGCTACTTCTTTGCTGGGGTGTGTATGTGTATCTTCTTCTATATAACTCTTGATGTAAATTTTTAATTTGGTTTTGGTGATTGTTCTATACTTGTTTCTTATGATTTGATAATTTACAGTGAGGCATCAATTCCAACAGTGGGGGCAAATCTTCTTGGAGGTTACCACTGATCTTAATAATTTTAAGTTAACTTCAGTCTGGTTAGTCACAGTTACCACAATGAATAATGTTGTTCAAGTTTGAAAAGGTCACGGATACATTTATCGGTAATGATTGGGATCATAATGATTCGATACATCGTTCTACCAATATCAGGGGTAGCTAGGTATTGTTAAATGTGCCATCCATTTTTGATTGGTGAACTCAGATCATAAGTTGTATCAGTTTGTTCTTCTACTGCAGTTTGCACTTCCACCGGCTACAAATATATAGGTAGGATCACTAGCTAGTACAAAATTTTGTGATTATAATGCTATGGAGTTACACATTGGCCTCTGTTTCACTTACATTTTGGTCAATATTCTTCATGTGGTTGGTGGGATAACATGCAATTCTTGCCAAGTTGCCATGCAAGAATTGCATGTGTATTCTTCTTGTGCTTGTGTATTTTCTAGATTGTAGAATTAGTAGATTACTATATCAAACAGTTGCTGATGCATTCACAAGTCACATAATAAAGAAATACCAATATCAATTTTGTATTCGAATGAGATTTATATGGAATATTATTATTTTATCTCAATTTATGGGCTTTCCATCGGTGACCGACTTTGATTAGCTTGAGTTGTAACTAGAATAGAATAGTTAAAGGGCACATGGTGCCTTGCCAATGTGGTGGGCCTTCTCAATGGGAACCCCCACCACCAAGGTTCAAGGACTTGTGGGTGCATGGGCTTTGTGCCAATTTTCCCACCATTTGTGTGGGTAGTGTCCCACTACTATGTGGGTGTTCTCTCCCTTCTCGTGGGAGTTGCCGTCCGGGTTGCGCTTGTAGAGCCCTATCTCGCCAGTCCCGGCAGTTGTTTGTATTATCAAAAAAAAAAAAAAAAGAATAGTTAAAGGATTTTTGTATCCGAAAAGTTAGAATGTATAATTTAAAAAAGATTATAAAAAAAAATTCAAAACAACACTGTATATAATTGTAGAGAAACTTAGCATGTATAATTTTTTTTATTATACACGCAAAAAAATAAAAATAAATTATACGACCTCAATCCTCTGTAAATGTTTGTCGACCTGCAGATTTCAATGGAGGTCCCGTCTGTTTTAACTTGCCACAGATAATACAGTTTTTGGGAATTGATAAATTTAAAATTTCATGTATTTATATGATTATTTAAATAAATAAAAACATTTAATTAATGTCATTTCTTTCTCCTTTAAATAATTGATGGGAACTATCGTAAAAAGTAAATATTTTTATGTCTAAACATGTTCACCTATAAACTGAGGTATTAAAAATTATATTGAACAATGTGTTTACAAAAATTAACAACGCTAGTGCATCGCACAGGTTGACACGCTAGTATGGATATGAACAATTAACTAATTGAAAAGTGATAAATGTGAACAACATCATAATTTTAGGGATAAATACCAGAATTTCCTCTTGAAAAATCATATATAGGATTATGTGCCAGCTAAATATTTTTATTATTCATTTTTTATTTGGTGTGTTCTGTGCCATTGAATTTAAATACTTTGACTTGACTGCATGCACTTATCAAATCATATTTTAAATCAAATAGCTTACATACAAGGAACTGATATATTTTTATATCAGTTAGAATTGACAATAGAAAGACTATATATGTGTATATATATATATATATATAATTGCTACCTTGAATATGCAGAAATATTATTATTATTATTATTATCCATTTTTTATTTGGTATGTGGACTGATATTTGCTGAAAGCAGATGGCTTCAACGTAGGAATCACTTATGTTTGAGAATGTTGTAGCAAAAGGAGCTGGTGTGTGCAGGGTATATTGATTTCCCATTTCTAATTTTGTTTATTGTATACAATAATTTGGTTAATTTGTTAAATATTTGGTATTTTTGGCAGTTTGTCTGGATGGTAGCCCACCTGCTTATCACTTTGATAAGGGATTTGGTGCCAGGATCAACAATTGGTTGGTGCACATTGAGTATCTCTTAGGGGCCGTTTGTTTTTTTCATTATAAGACTTATTGCCTCTTATATCTTAAATTAAGATAAATCAATTTGTTTGTTTTTCCAACTTATATCTTATTTTAAGATATATATGTCTAATAGAAAAAGTAAAATTTTTTAGCTTTTATCTTATTAAAAAAGTGATACAGTAGAGTCTTTTAGTAAATTTCCATAAATATCATATTACAAATCATACATTTACAATTTTATCTACACAATAAAACCTTAAAAATCAATTTTCCAAAAATTCCCAATTTTGAATAAACCCTAACGCAACCTAACCAACTCCAAGGGGGGCGACGATTGTCTAAAAAATGAAAAAACAAACATATCATAGTATCTTAATTTGTAAGACTTATCCATATGTCTACAAAATTATGGTTTTATAAGGCATCAGATAAAAAAACCAAATACCACCTTACAGGGCCGTCTCTAAACATTTTTGGGCCCGAGCGATTTTATGATATTAACAAAAATTGGAGCCCTATATAATACAAGATTATTTTATTTTAACTTCTATTTTTTTCGTTTAAATCCGTTTGTGTATTTGTGTAACTTATAGTCAATTTGATTAATGATTATAATTATATAATCTGTTATAAAAGAACCCATTATAAAATATTCTTATGTCTGCTGGTAACATCTTACGGGAAGTCATCAATTAACAATTGTCTTATGGCTGCTGGTAATATGTTCACATACAGAAGAGTTGGTACAAATTATACAGATCTCCGTGTTGATGAGATCGAGCACAGCTTCTCAATCAAGTTAACGGTGTCTCTTTATGCTATAAGATGAGTGGCGATGCTTTGAAGAAGTACAAGAGTGAGCATCAGGGAAATGCATACGTTTTCAATATTATTGATTCCCCTGGGCATGCTGAATTCTCTTCTGAGTTAACAGTTGCTCTTCGTATCACAGATGGTGCTCTTCTTGTTGTAGATTGTGCGAAAGTGTTTAGTTTCCATACTGAAACTATTCTTAGACAATCCTTGGGTGAAAGGATCAGACCAGTATTGGCAATTAATAAGATTGATAGGTGTTTAACTGACCTGTCGGTTGATGGAGAACAGGCCTACCAGATGTTTCGAAGAGTTATTGAAGATGTGAACAACATAATGGGTACCTATAATGATCCACATTTGGGTGATGTTCAAGTGTGCCCAGAAAAAGGAACAGTTGCTTTCACAGCTGGGATTCATGATTGGGGCTTTACTTTGAAAGATTTCTCTGATATGTATGCCTCTCGGTTTGGAGTAGATGAGTCAACAATGATGCAGAGGCTATGGGGCAACAACTTCTTTAATTACAAAACTAATGAGTGGACCAACATGAACACTGGTTCTCCTACTTGCATGCGTGGTTTTGTTTACTGCTTCTATGAACCCATAAAGGGGATTATCAACATTTGCATGAAGGATGGGAAAGACGAGCTTTGGATAGAGTTGAAAAAAGTCGATGTCTCCATCGATTGTGAAGACGACAAGAAATTGAAGGGCAAGCCTTTGGTGAGGCGTGTCATCCAGTGTTGGCTCCCTGCAGGTAAAACCCTTTTGAAAATGATGATTCTTCATCTTCCCTCTCTAGGGGAGGCACAAAAGTACCGTGTTGGGAACCTGTATCAGGGTCCCCTCAACGATGTTTATGCTAATGCTATCCAAAACTGTGATCTCGATGGTCTTTTAACACTCTATGTATCTAAGCTGGTGGTACATAAACCAACTGCTATGCGGGTTCATAAATCAAATGCTAAGGGTTATTTCTATGGTTTCGGTTGTGTATTTTCCAGAAAGGTCACGAAGGGTTTGAAGGTCAGGATCATGGGTCCAAACTATGTCCCTAGGGAAAGGGATTCATACATAAAGAAAGTAGAAACAGTATGTGTTTGGTTGGGAATGGGGTTGGACAATGTGGAGGATTATGTGCCTTGTGGTAATACAGTGGCCCTTTTTGGTATAGATGAATTCATTAGCAAGACTGCGACATTGACAAATGAGTCGGAAGTTGATGCTCACCTTATCCGAGCTATGAAGTTCTCTGTTCAACCTGTTGTTCGTGCTGCTATCTAATGCAAGGTTATTCTGATTTGCCTAAGCTTCTAAAAGGAATTAGACGCTTGGCCAAGGCAGATCCTATGGTTGCTTGTACCATTGAGGAAACTAGAGAGCACATTGTTTCTGGTGCAGAAAAACTGCACTTGAAGATCTGTTTAAATCTTTTGGAAATGAGTTTGTAGATGGTGCTGGGTGTATAAAGTCGGATACTTTTGTCTCCTTTCGTGAGATTGTCGTAGAGAAGTCTTCCCGTGTCATTATGAATAAGTCCCTTAACAACCATAACTGAATCTTCATGAAAGCCCAACCCATGAAGAAACATCTTGCTCAGGCTATTGATGAGGGATGTATTGGTCTGAGGGTTGATCCACAACCACAGGTCATGTCTGAGAAGTTCGAGTGGGACACAAATTTAGGTAAGCAAATTTGGTGTTTTGGCCCAAGGAACACATGTCCTAACATGATTGTGGACAAGTGTGTTGGGGTATCATTTTTTAATGAAACAAAGGGTTATGTTGTTGCTGGATTCTAGGTTGCCTCATTAGAGGGTGCACTGGCTCATGAAGAAATGTGTGGGATTTGTTTTGAAATATGTGATGCTATTCTTCATGAAAATCCCATTGAGAGAACAGGTCGTCAAATCATTCCAACTACTAGGAGGGCCATTTATGCAACTCAGATGATAGCCAAGCCCAGCTAATGGAGCTAGTGTACTTGGTGGAATTCCACACTCTTCAAGAAGCTTTTAATACGATTTCCAGTATTTTTGACAATAACCGAGGGAAAGTGCTGAACGTCGTGATGAGGCCAGGTACTTAACTTTGCACCATAAAAGCACTCATCCCTGTCATCGAGTCAATCAAGTTGTCCAGAATTTCTGAGGCTGAAACCACAATAGTGGCATGCTTTTTTGATCACTGGGAACTGATGCCATTGGATCCATTAGAGCCTGGATCTCAGGGTGTTTAGCCTCTTGCAGATATCAAGAAGTGGAAAGGCTTGAAGGAACATATGATTCCACTCTCTAAGTATGAAGACAGAGACAAAGACAAGATATGAACATGTCTTTTGCTTTGGCTTGCACAGTTGTCATTTGTTCTTGTTCAAAGATGATTAAATACGTTTTTGAATTTGATGATAATCGTTTTGAATGCTTTGATATACTAAAAATACACAATTCAAAAATATATATATATATATATACATTCTTGTTTGGCCATAAAAGATTCAAGAAAAGCTTAACAAATTGACTACATAAATCCACAATATACATACAGATCTGAGAACTGAGATCACTAAAGCCTAAAATTAGTGGATACTAATATACTATTGTAAATGAAATAACTAATTAAAAGATGAGTCAAAGTAGAAATTAATGACTAAACAAAAACAATGACAAGTTTATTAGGCATGAATTTTTTATTTTTTATTTTAATTGAATTAGTTCATTGGGCCAAAAAGGAAAATATATAAATAAAAGCAGTAAAAGGTTTGGAATTGGACCCTGTTTAAACATAAATATATTGGGTTTTGAAGCATCAAATAAGAAGAAGTAAATTGGGCCAGTTGAGGGGCCCAGCAAAATGCGGGGTTTGCTGCCCCCATGGGCCAGCCCTGCCACCTTAGTCCATCTAATAGGAAGATAGAGGCTAAGAGCATCTTCCTCATGAAAAAGTAGTAAAATACTAAAATCTTGATTAGTTCGTTATTTTGGCCCCAATTTTGAGCTATCATTAATCTAATATCTCCAATTTGATTATATTGTCAAAACTATTTATATTTATCCACAGGAGAAAATTGATTATAAAACTAAACATATGATTTTAGAAACACATGCATGAGCACACGCACGTGCATGCACACGAAAACACACACATTGTATTCTTAATTTCATTGTTGTTTTGAGAGCCAAAAATGTGCTAACCTGCCATGAATCATACGGTGCATTAATTTATGACAAATAGAGGTGTATTTGTCGTGACATGTATTGCGGGAAGAAACATTGTAATTTCTTTGAGAAGAATTCATAGGCACTCAAGTAAATAATGAAGAGTGCAAATATTTGAATAGTGAGGCTTACCAGTCCCGGGCTAGGGATGGCAGTTCAACTCGACTGGGTTGGGTACCTGGTCATACTCGGGCCAAAATTTCCGGGTAGTACCCGGATTTTCTTTACCCAGCACCGGGTAGGTAATATTCGGGTACCCAAGCCAGTACAGAACCGGCGACTTGGTTTTTTATTTATTTTTTTAATAATAAATATGCTAAATTTAAAAAAATAAAATAAAATAAAATAAAATAAAAAAAATAAAACTAAACCCTTATTTTTTTTAGGTTTTCAGACAAGTAGCTGCTCTCTCTCAAAAAATAAATATCACTAACTCAAACTCACACATCAAAACTTCAACACATCACCATCAGATTCCATTATTGTTGGAACCACAACCCAAACTCAAACATACCCACCCGTGAACCCGCCGCCGTTGACCACCAACCTAAAAAACCATGAAGAATCATATAGGGAAAGAGAGAAGAGGTTTTAGAGAGAGAGAGATTTGAGAGATGGAGGATTTGAGAGAGAAGCAAATTACAATGAATATGAGAAAGGAATCTGTCAAAGCAAAATATGAAGAGAGGGAGAGAGAGAGAGACGAGAATAAGATAGAGGAGAGAAAGATTTATGAGATAATGATAAAAGATTAATGGTGATGAGAGAATGAGTTGGATGGTATTTAATATCTGTCTGGGATTTGAGTTCTAATCAACAACTATTAGTTTTGGAATTAGTTGAAAAGGTTAATGTGATAGTTAAATAGTCTTGGAATTAGTTAAAAGGGTTAATGTGATATTTAATATTTGTCTAGAATTTAAGTTTTAATCAATAGCCACTTACTTGAAAAAGAAAAAGAGTGAAACGTGGATTAATGTGATATTTAGGAGGGTGTATTCAATTAAGATTTTTGAGGACATTTAAAGACATTTTTTAAGTGACAGATTTTCATGGATTTCTACGGACTTTTATAAATCCATATAGACTTTCATTGATTTGTTTAAACATCTATCTCAGACTTGCATGGATTTATTTAGACATCTCTCTCAGACTTATATGGATTTGTTCAGACATCTATAGACTTTCATGGATTTGTCATAATGGCCGGTGGTGCATGTGTCCGTCTCATTCAAGTTTTTTTTTTTTTTTTTTTTTTTTTCAATGAGAAAATGCATGACAATTTATAGTTAATTGGGTCACATTCACGTGTAATTTCACTTGCAAGTATGTCAACTACAAATCCAACGAGTCAGCAACCTTGGCCACACATTTGATCGATATCTAAGTCAACGACTCAAAGTGTGGCCTTAGAGAGAGCATATCTTGATGATTTGGGTCTGATTGTCTGGTGATGAGCACTGGGTTGAGACAGTGAGATCCATCCAGTGTTGTGTTGGCGGTGATAACAGCTCCACGTGTGGCCTTGAATTATGGGGTCCTGACTTGAATCTCTTTGCCTTGTCTCAACTACAGGAAACATATGCTCGGTTGACAAGAAACAACCTCTTTCCTTCAAATACCCATTGAATATTTTTTATATTTCCTACTCCGGATCAAATTTGTATTCAAAGATTTTTTATTTTTTATTTTAAATCTGACCGAATGAATCAGTAATTTGTTGGAGACTGTCAAGATCCAGTATTATATGAAGATTGCAGTCGAAAAATCAACAAGGGAAGATCATTGATCAAGATTATTTGAACAGAGAGGAAATGAGAATTAAACAACATGTTTCTAGTTTGAGAGAGAAAGAGAGAGAGAGAGAGAGAGAGAGAGAGGGAGAGCAAAGTCCATCAAAATCTTTAGAGAGAAGGCTGGACATGTTATAGCATTTGATATTTATATCTCTCACTATCAAGTCCACCAAAATCCACCAAAATCCTTTAAAATCTAGTCCTAATTGAATACACCTTGATTTTTGTAAACATTTTTAAAGTCTCAATTCAATACACTTGGATTTGGAAGGATTATTTAAAAGTTCATAGAAATCTGAATTGAATACCACTTGATTGATATAGACTCTTTTAAAGTCTTTAAATGTCCGAATAGAATACACCAGGATTTATAATGTCTTTAAATGTCCTTAAAAATCCTAATTGAATACACCCCCCTTAATGTTTGTCGGGGATTTGAGTTTCTATTATTAATAGGACAATGTTCGGGTACTGACCAACCAATACGGTTTTGCCACGTGGCCCATTTGTGAAAAATGTAAGGAGATAAATGTAAAAAGTTGAAAGGAAAAAAAGAAAAAAAAAAAGTCACGTTGCAACACCTCATTGGTGGTGGTAGGGTCAGTATCTTGGGTATTGACCGGTCAGTATCCAAGCAATTTCCTTATTAATATAGCCTTTTTTAAAATATAAATAAATAAATAATAAAAAATTGATCAAGCAACAAAAAACTCTACCGTTTTACATTGAAAAAAAAAATGATCTAGATAAAACAAAGTTCAAAAAATATTTAATTAAAAAAAAGACCAAAAATGAAAAAAAAAAAAAAAAGGGGGGGGGGGGGGGGGGGGGGGGGGGGGGGGGGGGCTGGTGGGGGGTGTAAAATCCGGGTATGGATACCCGGATAGCTGGTCAGGTATTTCCAGGTTGAGTAACCGGATTGCAACATCTTGGTTTTTCTCAGATAGATATCCGGACTCTCTAAACTTAAGTACCCGGCCGGGTCCGGGTATACCCGACACAGACCTGGGTTTTTGCCATCCCTATCCAGGGCTAAATCTCAAACTGCAGGATGCAAGCAAATTCTTAGATGAGCCCTGACAAGAGATTCAAATTAAAATCGGTGTACATAACCTTGTCAAATGAACTCTCTCCACAACAAAGAGGAAATAAATAAACTGTGTTTGTGCGTGTGTGTTTGCAACCACTTCATTGTTGACTGCTTCAATGTGTTGTCCTCAAGAAACATCCTTTCGGTTAAACAAAAATATGAAATTAAATTAAAGGAAAAACTATGCAAGTCTTACATAATTCTGAATATAAAGTTGGGGTAGGAGATTTAAATGAGCTTATGTATTGATAAAATAACCGGCATCTGCAAGGCATTTTACTCTAGTACCAATGGGAATAAGAATTCGAAATTTATCGCAATACAAAATTGAAGTCAATCCCCCAGCCGAACAGCCTAAAAGAATAACATGTGAGCAGTTATTATTGAGTTATCAACACTGAACTAATAAAACCCTTGCTCCTCTGAGAAAAACTAAGAAGGAACAAAAATTGGTCATACCTTTTGAGCATTTTTCATCCCTTTAGCCAATAGATCCTCAATGACGACAAGAATAACCCTTGCTCCCTGAAGTGAAGGTTAGTTGCCTGATCAAATCACACATTGGTTAAAGATCCGTCAAGAGAGAACAAAAGAACAAGTATGGATTAAGTATTTAATGAAATTTATCTTACAGGATTCACAGCTTCCACATCGCCGGTAATGATACCTCATCACAGTATCTCTTGATTCTATTCCAACTGTAAAAGTCTAGAAAGGGAAAGAGATAAATTGATTAATCACACCAATGAAATCAAAGCTCAAGGAGAGGAAGAAGTAATTAAAATTATGTAGAATTTCACATAAGTCCCACTTTTTTGGCGATTTGTCACATTTATAAATTTCTTTCCATACTCATCACTTTAGTCTCTATTTTTTTTTTCTAAAACTCATTACTTTAGTCCATTTGACTAAATATTTGAAAGTCAACTATTTTAAACCTATGAAAGTACAATTTTGCCCTCATTACTATTTAATTTAGCTAAAATGATTATCTTAGTTTTAAATTAAAATAAAAACAATAAAATTCTCAATAATAAAATCTTAAATAAATATATTACAAAATAAATTTAAAATAAATAATTAAAAAATCCATTAATTTTTTTCTTATTTTGTATTTTTTTTTCATAATGGATTTTTATTTAGCTAAAATGATTATCTTAGCATTAAATTAAAATGAAAAACAATAAAATTCGCAATAATAAAATCTTAAATAAAAATATTACAAAACAAATTATGAAAAAATAATCATTTAAAGCTAAAATAATCATTTTAGTTAAATAAATATCCATTATGAAAAAAAAAAATACAAAATAAGAAAAAATTAATGGATTTTTTTATTATTATTTATTTAAGATTTTATTATTGAAAATTTTATTGTTTTTCATTTTAATTTAAAGTTAAGATAATCATTTTAGCTAAATTAAATAGTAAAAAGGGTAAAAGTGTACTTTCACATGTTTTAAAATAGTTTACTTTCAAATATTTAGTCAAATGGACTAAAGTAATAAACATGGAAAGACATTTATTAATGTGACAAATCGTCAAAAAAGTGAGACTTATGTGAAATTCTACCTTAAAATTAAAAACATAATTTGGTGCATGAATTATAAAGACATACCTGGGTTAAATTTCTACTTGTTAATAATATATATATATATATATATATATATACAGTCTCAATCTGGTCAGTGCATCATAATATAACTTTATCAGGATATTGAATGTGAGTCACTAGTCTTGTCAAAACGAGTGGCTTACATTCAATATCCTTACGAAGTTATATCAAGATGCACTGACTTGAAAATTTCTGTATATATATATATATAAAGGTATTTTGAAATACCTCTAATATAATTAGAGGCTTATAGCAATAATTAACCAAACTTTCTCGGGAAATCATCATTCGAACACTTAACCTTAAATTTCTCAAGGATCAAACCGACCATCAAGTCAGAGAAGGGGTTCAAATTGTTTGGCAACAAATTACAATTTAATACACTTGAAGGAAGTGTTTATTCTCAATTCTCGCTGAGCTGCCTCCGCTTAGAACAATTTTCAAGTGTATTTATCAAACAATTGTTTTTGTTTTTGTTTTTTTAAATGTCAAACAGTTGTTAGTATAACTATCTATTAACTATTAAGTGAATTTTTTTTTTTAAAAAAAATATTACAATAACTAGTTTGTAATCCCCCAAACCAGTGGAAATAGGGGCTTTTTTTCACTTTTTTTAATTGGTGTTTCAAGATTAAATATTTAGTCCATTTGACTAAATATTTGAAAGTCAACTATTTTAAAACCTATGAAAGTACAATTTTGCCCTCATTACTATTTAATTTAGCTAAAATGATTATCTCAGTTTTAAATTAAAATAAAAAACAATAAAATTCTCGATAATAAAATCTTAAATAAATATATTACAAAATAAATTTAAAATAAATAATTAAAAAATCCATTAATTTTTTTCTTATTTTGTATTTTTTTTTCATAATGGATTTTTATTTAACTAAAATGATTATCTTAGCATTAAATTAAAATGAAAAACAATAAAATTCGCAATAATAAAATCTTAAATAAAAATATTACAAAACAAATTATGAAAAAATAATCACTTAAAGCTAAAATAATCATTTTAGTTAAATAAATATCCATTATGAAAAAAAAAAAAATACAAAATAAGAAAAAATTAATGGATTTTTTTATTATTATTTATTTAAGATTTTATTATTGAAAATTTTATTGTTTTTCATTTTAATTTAAAGTTAAGATAATCATTTTAGCTAAATTAAATAGTAAAAAGGGTAAAAGTGTACTTTCACATGTTTTAAAATAGTTTACTTTCAAATATTTAGTCAAATGGACTAAAGTGATAAACATGGAAAGACATTTATTAATGTGACAAATCGTCAAAAAAGTGAGACTTATGTGAAATTCTACCTTAAAATTAAAAACATAATTTGGTGCATGAATTATAAAGACATACCTGGGTTTAAATTTCTACTTGTTAATAATATATATATATATATATATACAGTCTCAATCTGGTCAGTGCATCATAATATAACTTTATCAGGATATTGAATGTGAGTCACTAGTCTTGTCAAAACGAGTGGTTTACATTCAATATCCTTACGAAGTTATATCAGGATGCACTGACTTGAAAATTTCTGTATATATATATATATATATAAAGGTATTTTGAAATACCTCTAATTTAATTAGAGGCTTATAGCAATAATTAACCAAACTTTCTCGGGAAATCATCATTCGAACACTTAACCTTAAATTTCTCAAGGATCAAACCGACCATCAAGTCAGAGGAGGGGTTCAAATTGTTTGGCAACAAATTACAATTTAATACACTTGAAGGAAGTGTTTATTCTCAATTCTCGCTGAGCTGCCTCCGCTTAGAACAATTTTCAAGTGTATTTATCAAACAATTGTTTTTGTTTTTGTTTTTTTAAATGTCAAACAGTTGTTAGTATAACTATCTATTAACTATTAAGTGAATTTTTTTTTTAAAAAAAAATATTACAATAACTAGTTTGTAATCCCCCAAACCAGTGGAAATAGGGGCTTTTTTTCACTTTTTTTAATTGGTGTTTCAAGATTAAATATTTAGTCCATTTGACTAAATATTTGAAAGTCAACTATTTTAAAACCTATGAAAGTACAATTTTGCCCTCATTACTATTTAATTTAGCTAAAATGATTATCTTAGTTTTAAATTAAAATAAAAAACAATAAAATTCTCAATAATAAAATCTTAAATAAATATATTACAAAATAAATTTAAAATAAATAATTAAAAAATCCATTAATTTTTTTCTTATTTTGTATTTTTTTTTCATAATGGATTTTTATTTAACTAAAATGATTATCTTAGCATTAAATTAAAATGAAAAACAATAAAATTCGCAATAATAAAATCTTAAATAAAAATATTACAAAACAAATTATGAAAAAATAATCATTTAAAGCTAAAATAATCATTTTAGTTAAATAAATATCCATTATGAAAAAAAAAATACAAAATAAGAAAAATTAATGGATTTTTTTATTATTATTTATTTAAGATTTTATTATTGAAAATTTTATTGTTTTTCATTTTAATTTAAAGTTAAGATAATCATTTTAGCTAAATTAAATAGTAAAAAGGGTAAAAGTGTACTTTCACATGTTTTAAAATAGTTTACTTTCAAATATTTAGTCAAATGGACTAAAGTGATAAACATGGAAAGACATTTATTAATGTGACAAATCGTCAAAAAAGTGAGACTTATGTGAAATTCTACCTTAAAATTAAAAACATAATTTGGTGCATGAATTATAAAGACATACCTGGGTTAAATTTCTACTTGTTAATAATATATATATATATATATATATACAGTCTCAATCTGGTCAGTGCATCATAATATAACTTTATCAGGATATTGAGTGTGAGTCACTAGTCTTGTCAAAACGAGTGGCTTACATTCAATATCCTTACGAAGTTATATCAGGATGCACTGACTTGAAAATTTCTGTATATATATATATAAAGGTATTTTGAAATACCTCTAATTTAATTAGAGGCTTATAGCAATAATTAACCAAACTTTCTCGGGAAATCATCATTCGAACACTTAACCTTAAATTTCTCAAGGATCAAACCGACCATCAAGTCAGAGAAGGGGTTCAAATTGTTTGGCAACAAATTACAATTTAATACACTTGAAGGAAGTGTTTATTCTCAATTCTCGCTGAGCTGCCTCCGCTTAGAACAATTTTCAAGTGTATTTATCAAACAATTGTTTTTGTTTTTGTTTTTTTAAATGTCAAACAGTTGTTAGTATAACTATCTATTAACTATTAAGTGAATTTTTTTTTTTTTAAAAAATATTACAATAACTAGTTTGTAATCCCCCAAACCAGTGGAAATAGGGGCTTTTTTTCACTTTTTTTAATTGGTGTTTCAAGATTATAACCACTTTAATAACTTATGTTTTAAAGGCACCAAAATAAATGACTTCCAAAAATGCCATTACTTTACATATTTTTTATTATATTTCTTACTTTAACTTTCTCCTACTTTTATGTTGTCTGAAATCTACTTTTCTCTCTCTAACTTTAAAAGCTCTGTAAACTGAAATCGAATCTAACTACATCTCCAACTCCAACTCGTGGTCGCTGAGAACAAATCGGAAGGAAGTCTTTTTCTCCTCTTCGTTTACAAATCAAGTTAAGGTAATCCCATTTCTTGTGTTGTTTTGGTTTTAAATCTTCCATTGTTAAAGTTGTTGAGGTAGTTAGGTTGAGTTATACAGTCTGTGAAATTTCAAAAATCTCGGAAATGTTTTCAAAAGTCTCAGAAATGTCACCAAAAGTCTCGTAAAATGTTATAAAAGTATCGGATCATTTAAAGGAAACTAATAGCTTATTAAAAAGTCTCGGACAAAAGTCTTGGAAAGTATTTCAAAAGTATCAGAAAGTATTTCAAATGTATCAAATAAAAGTCTCGGAACATGTGATAAAAGACTCGGAAACTAATAGCTTATTCAAAAGGCTCGGAAAGTATTCAAAAGTTTCAGATAAAACTCTCGCAATGCTTATACAAAAGTCTCGGAAACTAACCTAAGTCTTGGAAACTGTTACTGTTCATCTTCTTCCCCAATTTCAAACCCTAAAACTTACAAAATCAAACCCTAGGATATAGATCTAACACTTCAACAATACAAATCGAATGAATACCCCAACAAAACACAATCAAATCTAACTTCAGAATGGTTTCAAAATTGTTACATACCTCATTTTTTACTGAGATCAAAACTCGCTACAATAGTCATTGGTTGTGGGAAACGCCGTAATCCTATTCGTGGTCCACCATCACAGTCGCCGTCACTGTCACGTGTTGGCCGATATGTCAACGGAACTTTCCCACTCTACTCTCACAACTCTCACTGTAAACTGAAAAGTAAAAATAAATACAAAACATTAAAAAAAAAAATTGAAACAAAACTAAATTCCAAATAACTGACATGGAAGTATTGTGGGGGTATTTTTGGAAGAAACCCATTTTTGGTGCCTTTTAAACATAAGTTTTTGTTAGAAGAGTAGACCAAATCCTGATAGATTCAGTCGAGAGGATTTCTAGGAGAGAAATATCAAGAAGAGTTGACCACATCCTGACAGATTCATTCAAGAGGATTTCTAGGAGTGAAATATCAGTTACTTTCCATAAATAATAATGTACATATGTAATTAGCTATAATTTAGATATAATCAGCAGTAAGTTAGGGATTAGCTATCAATTAGCTCTATAATTTACCTACCTAGTTGTGTATATATTCCTAGACTGTAATCATTCAGAATTATTCAATATAATTTACATTTTTTCCTATATCTTCATGGTATTAGAGCCAGGTTCTAACTCTGAAACCTAGGCCTTTCTTTTCTGCAATTATAAACGATCGAAGGACCTATTCCTTGTTCGTTACCCTATCCAGTTCTTAAAACATGTCGGAAACCTCTTCCTCTAACTTTACTCCTCCTCTGACTCCCACCAAAACTCTGCCTTTTCATGCACCAGCCTCTAATCACCGTTCGGTTCGAATTACTATGATCCGACTGAATGGAGACAACTTCATTCGTTGGTTGTAAGGTTTATAGTTTGTGTTGGCATAAATTTCATATCAAAATGTGTTTCTCTTGTAATTTTTAGTGGTTCGTATTGAAGAATTAAGAAGACGAAGGATGTCTCAACCACAATTCATTCAAGAAGCCGACTTTTAAGAGATTCGTGCATCATTGTTCAACAAAGGTATTAAAGGACCTCATATCTCTTACAAGGCTAGGCACACACACACACATAGCATTCTTGTGTGTTCCTTCATGATTAAACATCACTTATGTTTCACTTTCACACACTTGACAAAATATGCTCATGCATTCATACCATATTGGTAATATTTTGTTTATTGCATTTTCTAGGACTATGTCTGGAAATTAGCATATGTGTGTGTATTTGTGCTTGTTTGTTTTTGTATTTTTGTATGTGGACTTGAACATGTTCTTATTTGATGTCTTATTGAGTTCCAGTTGTTTTGGTTACTCATTCATGTAGTTTCGAGTCTAAACAATGTAGTTACGCTACTTTTCATTCTCATTCATTGAGTTGACTTCATCATCGTTTTTCGAGATGATTTCTCAACCATTTTTTGAAATTGTTAGTCATCGTCGTGCGTAAGAGAGTCACGGTTCGTAATCCAAAAACGGATTCAAAATCGAAGTTCGGATGCCCAAGATACGGGCTGAAGAACCGAGGGAGCGCACGAGAGGGGCTGCTGGCTGTGAGGCCACTTGGCCTGGCCGTGAGGGAGGCCGTGGGCCCCACGGCCAAGGGGGCTCTCTGCCCCCATGAGGCCCACGCACCCCCACGGCCTGGGGTGACGTGGCCTCACACCATTGGCCCATTTTGGTCCTTCTCTCTCCTCCTTATATCTTCCCTCTCTCTCTCCATTTGAATTTTTTTCAAGAAGAAAATGTTCTAAATCCCGTGTCCTCTCCTCAGAATTTTCTCTTCTTCCAAACATCATATCTCCCTCATCCGGAGTCGGATTTGAGTGATTCGAATTGGAGAACGTTTGTAATTGAGTCCTCTATCATTTCTGAGTGGTTTGGTAGCTGATTGATCAAGTTTTCTGGTGGTTGGACACTGAAAACCGAAGCAGCTGTCAAGTCTAAGGTATTGGACTAATCTTTGGGATTTCTTTCTTTTTAACCTTCAATTTGCTTGGGGTTTCTTCTTCTATATCTATGTTTATGTTTGGTAAAAGCTATTAAGAAAGATAGCTTGATTATCATTCTAATTGAAAGTCAATTTATAGACTAATGTTGACTAGTTTCTATGATTCTCGGTTTTACATATGTTTGTGAGTTGTATTGTGATTAGAATGGCATCTTAGGTTGTTTGGAACTTGATTGAATTAATTTTGTGATAAATGACCTTGAGATTTGATTTGATCCTTTGATTAATGAAATCTTGGATTATTGAATCTTGTTTGTGTTTTAGAGCAATCTAGGATTTGATTGATGAAAATCTTGAATCCTTGCTCTATATGTTTGGCTAGAATATTGATTGATCTAAATCTCATATTTCTAGCATTTTATTGTATATTGATAGCATCTTGAATTTGTTCTTCATGAGTATATTTTGATTCAAGTGTTGTATGTGTGAATGAAACTTTGAGCTTATGTGTTTTGATGTTTCACATGCTTTAGGTTTTATTCGTGTATTTTGCATCTAGACTTGATTACTTGTGATATCACATGTTTAGGTCTATTTGTGCCATAGAATGTATTGATCGCATGTTCTATGTTGTTTTGATTGTTTGCATCATTTGCATTCACATGATCACACTAGGAAGTCCTTGTAAAAGGCATGAAGTCTTGGTTAGAGTCGAGAGGACTCGGATAGCCAAGCAAGAAGACTTGCCTAGAGTCGGGATGACTCGGATAGGTAAGCAAGGAGTCATGGCTAGAGTCCGGAGGACTCGGATAGTCATGCATGGGAGGCTCCCTAGAGGCATGAGTGTCTCGGATAGGGAGTTGGCTATTGTATTGGTAGGCCTAGGCGTATGGTTAGACATAGACTTCGATAGAGCGGGGTACACGGGAGGTGTATGCACTCTTGAGGAATTTCTAATCTACCATCGATGTTGGTTTTGTGTGATGTCCAATATATGGTGGTTTCGCATCATTGAGGGATTTCACACTTTCCAATAGGGTTGGGTAAGCTTAGACTTCACTAGGTTGGGTGAGCTAAAGATTGGTCACTTTGTGAATGTTCTATGTTTACTTTCCAATAATATAGTACCCAATGGTTGTAGTTCAACCCGTGGATGTTTCCTCCTTGGAGGTTTTACCACGCTAAAAAATCTCTTGTATTAATTCTTCCTATCTCTATCTCTTATATTTTATTTGTACATTTTATTATCTTGTTTCATAATATTCACTTATGATGTATTGTGAAGCAAGACTTTGTATAGTGTGATTAGTGAATTCATTTTATTGATCAATTTTATTTCTATGATTCTTTTGTATATTGTATTTGTGTATAGTGATATTTGATCACTCTTGTAACTCATTGAACATATAGTGAAATACAAGTATTCTTTGCTATTGTACTTATTTGTTTGTTTACCTCATACAACTTGATGATGTATGTAGACCATGCTTATATGATTACCTATTCATATTGTCTATGTATGTTGTCTTTTCTTAGTATATTTGTTGTATGTAAGGCAATCTTGAGGGACAAACGAAAGTTTGTTCAAGGGATTGAAAAATGCGTAAAAACCTATTCACCCCCCCCCCCCCCCCCCCCCCCCTTCTAGGTATGCCTTAAGCAATTTAACTACGTTTGTATACTTTCATTGGTCACTCTCTATGCGTATGTACATTCATGGGCATGACAAGATTGGTTACCTGAATGGTGAGAAACCTGAACCAGCCAAAACCAGTCCCCAATATGAGGCAAAAAATTCGATGGTCGTGGCTTGGTTAGTCAACTCCATGGAAGAGGATATAAGTGCAAATTATTTTGGCTATTCAACAGCCAAAGATATATGGGACAGCCTCAACCAGATGTACTCTGATTTAGGGAACCAATCTCAAATTTACGAACTGCAGCTGAAGCTTGAGGAAGTCAAACAAGGGTCAAACAATGTTACTAAATACTTTTCTAGGTTGAAGAGACTGTGGCAGGATCTTGATATGTTCAACAACTACAAGTTGAAGGATCCGAAGGATTGTGCCCATTTCTAAAAAGTAGTGAACAATAGCAAAATCTTTCGATTTCTCGCTAGGATAAATGTTGAGTTTGATGATGTCATGGGGAGGATTATTGGGAGATATCCCCTTCCTTCTATTAATGAAGTGTTTGTAGAGGTTATAAGGGAAGAAAGCCGAAGGACAATGATGTTGGCAAAAAAGAAGTGTTGTTAACTCCGGTGGAAACTTCGGCCCAGGTCTCGCAAGAGCCTCTGTCTACAAGGCTTATACTCATAGATTTGAAGAAAAGCCTAAGGTCTGGTATGACCATTGCAACCACCCACGTCATACCCAGGAGACTTGCTGGAAGCTCCGCGAAACACTAGTCAATTGGAAGCCCCGAGAAAAGACCTATTCAGTTCCCTCTGCAGCCAACTCTACTGAACAAAAGTACCTTAGAAAAGAACAAGTAGATCAGCTCTTGAAACTCATCAAACCCATTTTCGGATCTAGTACTTCATTCCCTAGAGGTTCAGTTGCTCAGACAGGTAATTTCCCTACTGTTTTTTCTATTCAACTCATTTCTGCAGCATGGATTGTCAATTATGGTGCATCATATCACATGACCAGTGTTTCCTCCTTGTTCATAACCCACTCTCCTTGCACTAGGAGTCAGAAGGTTAAAATAGTCGATGGAAGTCTATCTCCTATTGTAGGGAAGGCTCTATCCAAATTTCTGACAATATAGTCCTCAATTTTGTTTTGCATGTCCCTAATTTGTCCTACAGCCTTTTATCTACTAGTAAGTTGTCCTAAGACTCTAACTGTTCTATCATCTTTTCTCCTATACATTGTGATTTTCAGGAAAAGACTACGGGGACGACGAATGGCAGTGCTGACATGCAGGATGAACTTTACTACTTTAAGGTTTCCTCGTTTGATAATAAACCTGTTCTAGGATTAAGTTGTGATGTTAGTTCTCCCCCTGTATTAGAACAGATTTTAATTTGGCACTATAGATTAGGGCATCCTAGTTTTGCCTATTTGAAACATTTGTTTCCTCATTTATTTCAAAAGCTATCTTATAAAGAGTTTCAATGTGATGTGTGCTATTTTTCCAAAAGTCAACGCAAGTCTTATGCATTTAAACCCTATCGGACTTCAAAACCTTTTTATTTGATACCTCTAAGGTACCTACATCTACTAGTAAAAGATGGTTTGTCACCTTTATAGATGATCATACTAGGTTGTGTTGGATTTATCTGCTAAACATAAAATCTGAAGTTGAAAAAATGTTTAAAGACTTTTATAAGATGATTGAAATTCAATTTGAAACCAAAATCAGCATACTACGTACTGATAATGGTACCGAATACTTTAACAATTATCTTAGCAATTTTTTAACTCAAAATGGCATTCAACATCAGTCCATATGTAGGAGTACCCTTGAACAAAATGGTATAGCCGAGAAAAAAAACAGCCATCTCTTAGAGGTGAGTCGAGCTCTTACGCTCTCCATGAACATACCACAATACCTTGGGGGGGGGGGGGGGGTGGGGGTAACCAAGTTTCCTTTCGGGTACTCCACCATGAGACTCCTTTAAACTGTCTTAAAAAATGTTTCCTGTTATAATATGTGTGCCACAATACCTTGGGGGGGGGGGGGGGGGGGGGGGGGGGGGTGGGGGTAACCAAGTTTCCTTTCGGGTACTCCACCATGAGACTCCTTTAAACTGTCTTAAAAAATGTTTCCTGTTATAATATGTGTGGCTTTTTACCACATGTGTTAAACACAAATATCTCAACAAAATATCACAACAAATATCACAACACAAATATCACAACAAAATATCAATCACACAAATATCTTCCCCTGATCCACCCACCGCCTCTCTCACTCTCACCTGATGCCACCCACTTGTACACCCTCCTTTGCCTATATATATATATATATATATGTTTGTCTCTCTTGTAAGTTGGTTGTTAGAAAAAATATAAAATATCAATACAAATAATAAATGCTCTGCTCTCTCTCTCTCTCTCTCTCTCTCTCGTCTCTCTTGTTTAATTCTTCTCTCATTTCTCTCTTACTTATTTATTAATTGTTCTTCAATTGATCTTCATCTGTCTATTTCTTCCTTTTATTTTACAACACGTTATCAGGACGATCGTATGTAAGTAAAAATGATCCCTGATGGGTGATTAGATTACATCTCAATATTCTGAATCTGTATATATTCCGTATAAACTGGCTTTTGCCGACAACGGAACATATATATATAGTTTTGAATTTATTCTCTCTAAAATCTCAATATTCTGAATCTGTATATATTCCATATAAACTGGCTTATGTCGACAATGGATCATCTATTTATTTACGGAACATAATAGGTGAGCTCAGCCTCCTGGAATTGTTTATTTTTATGCACATAAATAGGTAGGCTGAGCCTTCTTGAATTGTTTTTTATAGAACATATATACCGTTCTAGAACTGTTTATTTACGGAACATAATAGGTGAGCTCAGCCTCTTGGAATTGTTTATTTACAGAACATATATACCGTTCTGGAACTGTTTATTTACTAAACATATGAGATTGGCTAGACCGACGAACCAGAACTTAAAGTTTCTGGAATTATGATATTTAAGTCGGCACGGTTTTGAAAGCCGATGAGAACCTAGAATTTTGAATCCAGTGTTATATACATGAATGCCATACGGCATGGTTTTGAAAATCGACAAAAACCTGGAATTCTGGATCCAGTGTTATATTCATGAGTACCATACTTCATTAATTGGAACCTAGGGTTTCAAATCCAATCAGAATCTGAAGTTTTCTGAATTTTATATATGAACTTATAGTTCATGGTCGAAACGGAAGTTCAAAAAATCATTATAATTCATGATTTTATTTTATCTCATATATATAAAGTGATATATTTACATATCATTCATTTGAGAAAAGGGATTTTACACATCCAACATGATGTTGTGAGTATTATAAAAATGATTTAAGATCCTAAAGTTTAATGAAATTGGAAATAGTATTTTATCTATTTCATACATGCTTGATACTCATAAAGAGCGGTATTCAGAGAAAGATTTACACATCCAACAGGATGGTGTGAGTATCATAAAAGAGATTTAAGATCTTAATGTATAATGAAATTGAAAATGATATTTTATTCATTTCATACACATCCAACAGGATGATGTGAGTATCACATACAAAATTTAAGATCCTAATGTATAATGAAACTGGATGTAATAATTTATTCATTTCATTCGTGTTTGATACTCCTGGAGAGCAAAATCTAGAGTTGCTGAAAAAGGGAATTATGAGAGCAATAGTCTACTTGACAGTAGATGAACTTGATGAACATGTGAATGTAATGGGTGTTGGATCATCAGATCATCTGTTTTGGTATCACCAAACCCCGATCTGGGTTTGCTTCTGGGTTAGTGGGTTTCAACCCAAACCCATCGCCTCCTCGGGTCAACGCCACCTCGTCAGTGGGCTTCGTTGGTTTTCACATCAGCCCAATACGTTTTACGACGACGATCAGAGATCGTCGGTCATGACCCATGATTTGGTCTAGATCGATCACAGCTAATTTTTGCTCTAGGCCATTTTTGGAGAATTTGATATTCTTCATGGACTATTTTGCAATTATTTTGGGTCATTTTGTAATTTTGATAAAATTTTGGATAAATTTATAATTACCAAAACTTATTGGTGCAATTTGCAATTTTCAAAGAGTTTTGGGGTTGATTTATAATTAATAAAATTTTTGAGGACCTTTCCATGATTTTACAAAATCAATGGCAGTTTTGTAATTTCTCTAAAAATAAAGGGGGAATTATTATCATTTCAGATGAGGTATAAAATGGCATTACACATAATGTCCATAAAATTCATAGAAGGAAAAATATATGTCTTATTGAGAGTGCAACGACTCATATAATCCTGCAGAGTCAGAAAATATTTTATGAATTCAACTTTGCTGAGAGCAAATGTTATTGATGTATTAGGTCCAACGGATCTGATAGAAAGCTCTGGAAGAGCCATGATATTGTTATCAAACAATACTAAATTATGTATCAGGTCCAACGGATCTGATAGAAAGCTCTGGAAGAGTCACGATATTGTTATTAAACAATACTCAATTATGTATCAATGATACTTGATATTATTTAAAGAACAACATAAAGAAATATGTTTAGTTCAAAAGCATATAAAGTTAATACCATATCAGATTCAGCGAATCTGATTAAATGCTCTAGAAGAGCCACAATCTTATTACCAGACAGTATTAAATTGTGTATCAATGATACTTTATATCATTCAATCAGAATATAAAGAAATCTGTTTAGATCAAAGACATATAACTTTATTAATGTCATATTAAAACTATGAATAAAAAAATAGTGTTGAATATCTTTGCATGATTCAGGCCAGAAACTCATTATAGAAAAGTTGTGTGATTTATCATCTGGATTATATCACTGATCAGAAAAGGGGATATATGTGGATATATTCATCCACCAAATAAACCATCTCATTCTAAAGTTGGTTTTGAATCCCTATCATTCAAGGGGATATATGTGGACATATTCATCCACCAAAAGAACCCTTTCATTATTTTATGGTTCTAGTCGATGCATCTACGAGATGATCACATGTTTATGTATTATCAAACGTCTCCAGTTGGGATCGATGTTCAACATCCATTTTTCGTATATACACATAATCAGAATGGGTGAGTAGAATCACTTATCAAATGTTTCCAGGTAATTACGAGAACTTTATTATTTCAATATAATTACCGATTTCTATATGGAACATTCTATGTTACATGTTGATGCAGTCATCTATTTCTCACTTATAATCATTATTTACCATTACAACTTGTAATTGGTCATTGACTTGCTCACATTTTTAAGATATTTGATTGTGTAATATATCTCCTTATTTCATCCCTATCATGATCTAAGATAAGAATTCTATATCATTATGAGATTAATTTTGATTTTGATTAATCTCTATTAGATCATTTAAACTTCTGAGAATTTATATTTTTATGCACAATCTATATCATTATATTGATTAATTTCCAGATGGAAAGTTTCTCCAGAAAGAGTAAATGAAAAGTTACTCTTATATAAAATAGAGATACCAGTTCGGTTCTTTATATATAAATGTGTCTCATTTCAAATCTTTGTATCACTCAAATATGAAAGATAATTAATCATCAGATAATTTTTAATATGTTACTTGATATATTAAAGGTAACAAGATTTTATAAGTTGTCATCTCATAAACCCCGGCCGGGTGATTGTTCTTAAAGAATGATCAGAGTAAATGACAATAAATAAATCATCTGATGCATATCATAAGTTTATGAACCTTTTTGAAAGGTATTGTTATCAAGATCCTAATGTAAGCAAAACTCGGGTTATAAATAAATCCACTTTCTCTAAATCAACTCTGAAAGAGTCTGATATATCTAATGAGACACAAGTCTATGAAATGACTAAATCCATTGTAATGGAAGAAATCTCAACAGAGATTCAAGTATATTGAAATTGAGACAATTTCTATAAATCATATAAGAGAAATGTGGAATCATAAAGAAACAATCATTGATGATGTATTTTTATACACAGTAGCGCTACTAAAATTATAAATGATAATTATGATATTCATAATATCAATGATTGTATACAAAAGGCATGATTGGCCTAAGTGAAAATAAGCAATTCAAGAATAATTGACTTTATATGCTAAACATAAAGTATTTAGACCAATAGTACTCCAGACACCTGGAGATGTCAAATTAGTTGGATACTAATGGGTCTTTATACGGAAACATAATGAGAAAAATGAGATCGTGAGATATGGGGCACGACTCGTAATACAAGGTTTCTTACAGAAACTTGGTATTCACTATTGATGAATACGATTACGTTCCGAATTTTTGATAAAATTGGCTGCCTTTGAAAGGCTTGAAATGCGTCTTCAAATGTAATAATAATTTATCTATATGATTCACTCAATGCAGATATTTATAATCCCGGAAGGATTTAAAATACTAGAAGCATGTAAATCGAGATCTCGTAATCTGTATTTGATGAACATACAAAAATCCTTATATGGATTAAAAACAATCTGGACGGATGTGGTATAACCGTCTCAGTGAATATCTAATAAAATAAGGGTATAATAATTATATTATATACCCAAGTGTCTTCGCAAATAAATCAGAATTCGAATTTACTATATTCACAACATATGTTGATGATATGAGTTTAATTGGAGCTCCTAGAGAGCCCTTGAAAACTTTTGAATTTTTGGTAAATGAGTTTAAAAATGAAAGACATGGGAAAGGAAATATTGTCTCAACCTGAAGGTTGAGCATGGATCAAATGGAATGTTTGTCCATCAATCATAATATGTTGAAAAGATTCTGAAAAGATTCCATATGGATATTACTCCATAAAGCAAGTATTTGCTTATACTCCCTCCCATCATTTATGATGTTATTTCATTTCATGAAATAAACATCTGTATACCTCAGTTTAGCAATCTAGAATATTGCTTTAAAATAACTTTTATCAAGGGGAGCGTCCCATCAGGGGGAGCATATCAAATGAATTATATTAATTATATTGGGGCATATGTGCATTGTACTCTTTTCCCTTTCAATCAGGTTTTTCATCCCATTGGGTTTTCCTGATAAGGTTTTTAATGAGGCAATTCTCCAAGCACACCCAAAAATCATTTGATCCACAAAATCATCATAAATATTACATTAATTCAATATATCATCGTATATATGTTATTTTGATTAAAAATATCATTGTAAATATTACTTTGATCTTGCTAATCATTGTATATATATTACCTTGATCTAAAAGATCATTATAAATATTACTTTGATCCGACAAATCAATGGATATCTTTGCTCAGGTTTTTATCCCACTGGGTTTTTCCTAGCAAAGTATAAATGTGAGAAATGTTTTGAAGAAAACATTAACTATTGTTATATTTGCATTGTACTCTTTTTTCCTTTGATCAGGTTTTGTCCCACTGGGTTTTCCTGACAAGGTTTTTAACGAGACAATCAGGGGGAGCAAAGTTTAGAACGGACATATGTGCACTATACTCTTTTTCCCTTCGATCAGGTTTTATCCCACTGGGTTTTCCTGACAAGGTTTTTAACGAGATAATTTTGAGAATGTCCAACATCACAAGATCTAGAAGATCATTGTATATATTTTACTTAGGTTTTATCCCATTGGGTTTTTCCCTAGAAAATTAATACATGTGGTATAAATCCAAGGGGGAGTGTTATAATATGTGTGGCTTTTTACCACATGTGTTAAACACAAATATCTCAACAAAATATCACAACAAATATCACAACACAAATATCACAACAAAATATCAATCACACAAATATCTTCCCCTGATCCACCCACCGCCTCTCTCACTCTCACCTGATGCCACCCACTTGTACACCCTTCTTTGCCTATATATATATATATATATATATATATATGTTTGTCTCTCTTGTAAGTTGGTTGTTAGAAAAAATATAAAATATCAATACAAATAATAAATGCTCTGCTCTCTCTCTCTCTCTCTCGTCTCTCTTGTTTAATTCTTCTCTCATTTCTCTCTCACTTATTTATTAATTGTTCTTCAATTGATCTTCATTGTCTATTTCTTCCTTTTATTTTACAACACTTCCCTAATAATAGGTTGAGTACTTCTCTACCTCTTAAAGTATTTAGGTTTACTGGTTTTGTCCACATCCCTAATGTTTTTCGTTCAAAACTTGATGCATGTGCTGAAAAATATGTTTTTAATTTATTGGGTATGCTCCCAACAAAAAGGGTTACAAGTGTTTTAATCCTGTTACAAAAAAGACACATGTTAGCATGGATGTCTCTTTTGTGGAAAACAAAACCTGGTTATCAAAACTCATCCTCAGGGGGAGAGTCAAATAGATGATGAGTTTGAAAGGTTTTGGGACACTAGTGTCCTTGTTTTACCAAATACCAACTTTCCTATTAAAGAAAAACCAAATTTAAACAGGGAAACAGACTCTTTCATAGACCAACTAGGAACTGGTCAATTTCCCAACTCTACTGAATCTTTTCCATGGGGAGAAACCCTACAAGATAAGGATCATATTGATCTCTATCCAACAAAGGAACTGCAGGTTTATACGAGGAGTAAACCTACAAGTAACAGAGAGCTTCCGCATGTGGTACAAAACCAATCGATCTCCTCGAGTCCTGTTCCTGAATCGAATGTACACCAATCAAGTAATTCTACTAATCTTGATCTTGATTCTCCTCTTACTTTTACACCTGTAAACCACTCTATTCCTCCACCAATATTAGATACAGACCTAAACATTCCAATAGCAATTATAAAAGGAGTTAGGACATGTACTACACACCCTATAGCCAAGTATCTCTCTTACTAAAAACTGTCTAGTACATAAAGAGCTTTTACTTCTAAAATATCTCACTTAGTCATTCCTAGAAACATATAAGAAGCCTTAGGACACTCAAGTTGGAAACCTGCGGTTATGGAAGAGATGAGTGCACTCAGTAAAAACCAGATCAGGAAAGTTGTTAACCTACCCAAGGGAAAGAAAACAGTGGGGTGTAAATAGGCCTTTACCATTAAATGCAAGGCTGATGGGTCTGTAGAGAGACATAAGGCAAGGTTGGTGGCTAAGGGGTTTACTCAAACCTATGGTCTTGATTATCAGGAGACCTTTGCACCCGTAGCCAAAATCAATTCCATTTGAATCCTCATATCTATGGCAGTGAATCTAGGTTGGTCCTTACACCAACTAGATATTAAATATATATATATATATATATATTTTTTGAATGACAATCTAAAAGAAGAGGTATTTATGGATCCTCCACCCAGTTTTAAGGAAGAATTCAGAAATGACAAAGTATATAGACTGGTGAAATCCCTATATAGATTGAGATAGTCACCGAGGACATGGTTTAAAAAGTTTGGAAGGTTTTGAGAAGGGTTCGGGTACAGTCAAAGTCAACAAGACTATACTCTTTTCTTCAAACATTCTAGTGGAGGGAAGAAGGCAATCCTAATTGTTTATATAGACAACATCATCATGACCGAAGATTATGTTTAAGAAATTAGAAGGCTGAAAGGGCTGCTAGCTTAAGAATTTGAAGTTAAGAACTTAAGCAATTTAAAGTATTTTCTAGGGATGGAGTTTGCTCAGTCCAAGAAGGGATTTTTGTTTCCCAAAGAAAATATATCCTAGACCTGCTAGGAGAGACATGGATGATATGGTGCAAGGCCGTTGAAACCCTAATGGAACCAAATATGAAATTAAAGGCTATTAAACCAGAAAATCAAGTAGACAGAGAGCAATATTAGAGACTAGTGGGTAAGCTGATCTACTTAGCACATACCTGACTAGACATTTCATTTGCAGTCAACATGATGAGCCAATACATTCACCGGGACCACAGCATTATGAGGCAGCCATGAGAATTTTGAGATACCTAAAAGGGACTCCAAGGAAGGGACTTTTGTTTGCTAACCAAGGTCACTTTCAGGGTGAAGTCTTTACAAATGTTGATTGGGCTAATAGTATAACAGATAGGAGGTCTACATCCGGGTAGTGTACTTTTGTTAGGGAAAATTTGGTGACATAGTGAAATAAAAAACAGGGGGTCATAGCTAGAAGTAGTGCCGAGGCAGAGTTTAGGGCAGCAGCCCTTGGGATTTGTGAGATAATCTGGATAAAATGGCTTCTCGAAAATCTAAAACTTCATGTTTCCTCACCTTTAAAACTATACTACGACAACAAGTCAGCAATTGTCATAGCTCACAACCCGGTTATACACGATAGAACCAAGCATGTGGAGATAGACAAACACTCATTAAGGAAAAAATAGATAGTGGGCAAATTTGTATGCAATATCTACCTACCTCAGAGCAAGTGGCAGACATACTCACTAAGGGCTTACCAAAAAAACAGTTCAATAAATTGTATTGCAAGCTGACCATGAAACACATTTTTCCAGCTAGTTTGAGTGGGGGTGTTGGAAGAGTTGACCAAATCCTGACAGATTCAATGAAGAGGATTTCTAAGAGAGAAATATCAGTTACTTTCCATAAATAATAATGTACATATGTAATTAGTTATAATTTAGATATAATCAACAGTAAGTTAGGGATTAACTATCAATTAGCTCTATAATTTAGCTACCTAGTTGTGTATATATTCCTAGACTGTAATCATTCAGAATTATTCAATATAATTTACCTTTTTTCCTAAATCTTTAGTTTTTAAAATGGTGATAGTGTTGAAATGCCACCTCTTAAAGGTGCTATTTAATTTTTGAACTCCTCTGAACTATGTGCGGACATTGTAAAATATAACGCAATCGCCATTGGATCTATGTTTGAAAATTTATTTGTATTCTTCTAATTATGCTTTCAATGCTTTAATTTCTTCAAGTGCTTGTTATATCAAATGTTGACATCGATTTTTGGACGATTTAGTCAATAGTGACACGTATGCAAACAGACGCCTAGTGCAGTTTGTGAAATGTGACCAGGTCACCTTACTGATAGGTGTATGAATTGATGAATGAATGATAAGTGAGGGGTGAATGCATAAATAGTAAAGACACCAAGATTTTTACATGGAAAACCCTTAAGAAGGGAAAAAACCACGGTCATCGTAACGACAAGAAAAGATCTTTCACTTTGTAAGGGAGATTACAATTTACAAGTGATGATTACCTCTGTTTTTCCCTTTGCTTGATACATGTGTTTATATAGGGGTTAGGGTGTTGCCCTAGCCCTTGGTGTGCAAGCAAAGCTTATTAATGGGTGAGATCCTAGGGGATCGTATCTTGGCGAGATTCTTGGCGAATTGAGTATGCGAGTATCTTCATTCCCTGTGGGAGTATTCCTCTGAATATTTGCATTTATTACTGGATTTGTCTATTGCTGGATTGTAGGTGATCGCTTTTCATAAATAGGAAATTGAGTTTCGCAATGTTGAAATCTTGTTTTGTTAATGATGCTTTATATTTAATGCGTGGGTGGCGATTTCGAGTCGATTTGCCTGTTTGGGGTTTCTCTGGCAAGCAAGTTCCTTTAGGGTGCGTTTGGTACACAGACGGGACGGGACAGGACATGACTGGACACAATGGGACAGGACATATTGTTTTGTATTGTGTTTGGAATGCCTAGGACAAAACAATCGAATGTACTGTTACCCGTTTGGTATGGCTAGGATAAGACGGGACAAAAGGTTCAAATGACCAAAGTGCCCCTATTGTGCTATCTAATGTTTGTTACCACATAATAGTGACAAATGAGACATGATAAATCAATATTTGTTTGATTTTGTTGAATAAATATATTTATATATCATATTTAAAAATTATAATAATATTGTGTTTGAAAAAATAATAGAAAAAGGAAAAAAAATAGGTTTTTTAAAAAAATAATTTATTAATATAACAAAATTATATATTTATATAACAAAATTAATTTGTTTATATAACAATTTTTTATTTTTGAAAAAAAAAATAGGTAAGTTGGATCACCATCTCGGCGGTGGAGATCCAATTTAAAAAAATAAGAAAAAAAAATAAAATAAAAGAAGAACATTCATCAATTTTCCAAAATACAAAGAACATCGAACAAGAACACACCATCATCATCAATTTTCCAGAAATCATCACCATCTCCAACCATCTACACCCTTGAATCCAACCAACCATCACCCACTATCAAATATAACCAAAACCCAAACCCAAACACAACCACCACGGCACCACATCACAAATCAGAGAATTCCAATTACTCTTCAAATTTGTACAAGACCTTTCCTCAACCACTTGTTGCTCATCCTCAGAACCACCACCAAACTTGCTATAATACTCCACCAATTGCTATTCACAGGTGGTTCAAATTATCAAGTGTCAGTGCATGCTCATGTGTTAAGAATATTTTCGGTTTATTGTGGTTGGCTTTAACATAGGTAGTGTTCTTCGACTCTTGGAGTAATTCATGATCTCAATATTTGAGATTTTACAAATAAGTTTTTTTATTATTATTATTTTGAAATTGAAGCAAAAGATGGTAAAACGGCACCGGCCTGAAAGAGATCTATGATAGGAGAAGTGACTTGTTGGAATCGAAGCAATTGGACGGTGACAAAGCCGTAGCAAGCTCCCAATCCCTGGAAAATCATGGCCATTGGATTTGCAGAAGAACGAGAGATTGTTTTTTATTTGTAAAAGTGAGAGAGAAGAGAAATGGTTTGATTTGCATCTTGGTATTGTCTCAAATTTTTTTCAATATTTTTTTTTCCAGAATCTTTTTTTTTTTTTAATTTTCTAGATTTTTTTTAATTTTTTTTGGTTGAAAAATCGCTGATTTGGTGATGTGGTTGATTGAAAAATATGGCAATTTTCCAAAAAAAAAAAAAAAAAAAATTTGTTTTCATTGAAGAATATGGATTATTGGATGAGATTTGTGGTTCAATATCAACAGCTTCTGATATGATGGTCGAACAAGAAAGGGAGATGGGATTCAGAGGAGAGAGATTCGATGAAGGAGAGGGAGAGATTTGTAATTTTTGAAATTTTTAAAGGGAACAAAGGTCATTTTCACACTTGTCCCATGTCATGGGACAACTTGGCCGAGACTCTAAGGTGGGATAGATTTTTGTGATTTTTGTCCCACCTTGTCCCACACAAATGTCACGCCAAACGTGAGACAAGAACAAATTGTCTCACGTTGTTCTGTCCCATCCCGCATACCAAACGCACCCTTAGTGGGCGACTTGATCTTCGCTCGTCAGTTCGCCATTGCCTTGCATGGCCCATCAAGATGACGTGGCCTGATGTCTTGGAAATTTGGTTCCCTGAATTATGGACTCCATGCTGATGTATCAAACCAAGTAAAATTAACCCAAACATCAAACTTCTCATATGGGAAGATAGAAAGTGTTGGTGTGTGACATGACGAAATGAATGACCCTCTAAATTGTCGTATGCCAAAGTAATTGAGAATTGAAAGGTAAATATTTAGGGAGGGTGCCAGAAGGTTTATTTTGAAAACATTGGAATTGTTCCACCATGTTTGCTGTTTGAGAGATCTAGATGTTCAAGATTCAAGAGTCCTCCAATTAATGTAAAGGTTATTGAGCCATTGAGTTTGTTATAATCAAGAGATAAAATTGTTAGATTGGTAAATCTTAAAGAGAATTAAAAATTCTAAGGAAGAAGAATAGAAGAAGATGACCATAGGTGATAGGTTATAGGTTGCAAAAATACATGTTCATAACAATAAAATAATATAAAAGACTATCAAAACCTATAAAATATACATTATCAAAGAGAATATTAATGAATTTAAAGGATAAAAAACTTATCGTAAAGTTTTGGACCTTTTTTGGTTATTTGTATTATTTTTATTATTTTTTTAAGTTTGTTAAAAACATATATTTTTAAACAACTAAAAATGAAAGTTTGTAAAAACATTTGGGTACTTGTGGAAATTAATTCAAAGGGCATAAATGTAATTAGAAAATGAGTAATGATTAATTTCAATACTAATTCAAAATTTCAAATGCAGGACAATAAATACAGCATTTCAGCTTGGGCCTTCCTTAAAACACAACAACAGCCCAACAAGCTCATGCGATCCATTTTAAAAAGGAAGGTATTTTGAAATACCTCTAATTTAATTAGGGATAATATTTACACAAAGTCCCCCTGAGAAAGATCGTCCAGGAATAGCCATCACCATTCGAACCCGTAACCTTGATTTTCTCAAGTATCCAACTGACCACCAAGGTCATAGGAAGGGTTCAAGTTTTATTTCAGCACAACTATAATTTAATACACATTCGTAGTGGTGTAAAAATGTGCCGGGCCTGGTGGGCCCGTCATGGCCGGCCCGCTAAGGATGGCAGGCCATGCCCGACACAGCCCGTCTGTTTTGCAGGCCAAGCCAGGCACAGCCCCCATACCTGGCACGAGCCATGTTTGGAAATGCGACCTGACATGTCGGCCCGACCCAGCTTACCAAGTCAGCGTGCTACGCTCGGCTTACCAGGTCAATGTGCTCCGCCCGCCAGGGCGACCGTTCAATTTTTATTTTTTTTATTTTTACCGTTAACTTAACATTTTTTTATGTTTTTTATTTTTTTGTTGAAAAAGTTGATCGTTGTTGACATCAGCAAACGGTCAAATTTTTAAAAATGGCTAAAAATTACACTTTGCGCCCTCATCTCTTCTACTTTATATTTTTACCCACATTTCAAATTTTTCTATAAATACCCCCACCCATTTCAATTTCCATACATTTTCTCTCAATCTCTATTCTCTCATTCTCTCCATTCTCCAACTCTCCATTACTCTCTCTAATCTCTATTCTCTACACCATTTTATATTTTAATAATTCCATTCTCTCTCTCTCTCTCTCTCTCTCTCTCTCTCTCTCTCTCTCTCTCTCTATTCTCTACACTACTAATCTACTAATCTACTATTCTAAATTTCTAATACTATAAATACTAATATTATTCTCTAATCTCTCCACCAAAGCTCAAATGTATCTTTTTCCTTTAAATGTTATTAATTAATTTTATGTTTTAGTTTTTAAATTTTATATTTATACTTAATATATTTAAGCTTAGTTATTAATTTTGATATTTATTCTTATGTTTTATGTATATTTAATATTTATGGCTTTATGCTTAGTATATTTATGAGTTAATATTGTATGCTTTGTTATAAATTTTAATATTTAATCTTAGAATCTTAGATTTTAGTAAATTTATCATTTTATGAATTTATGTCTAGTAAATAATTTTAATATTTGTATATTTTAATTTATGCTTAGTATGGACAATGATGATTTTGATCTTTCCGAACCGACTCAACTGACAACGGGACCTTCCGCCTCCACACCAACATCACGTCCCAAAGCCAGAAAGTTGACATCTGTCGTATGGCAGTGTTTTGACAAAGAAGAAATACCAAACCCAGACGGTAGGATCACAACAAAATATCGTTGTAAGTTTTGTAAACTCTTATATACCAATTCTAAGTCGGGAACCGGTCATTTGAAAAGGCATATGGACAAAGAGGAAATAGGAGTATATAGCACTTTTTTAATTTTGAATTGTACAAATATCAAACTTTAATAACTCTTGTTTTAATAGCACCAAAAATGAAATTTGGACAAAAATATCCCCCAGCTTCTTTTCTTTTCTCTTGGGTGTCCTCACCTTCTTCTTCCTTTTCCAAAACCTCCATTGATGGAGCTTCAATGGAGGTGCCACCGTTGACCGGTGAGTTGACCGGCAAAACCACCGGGAAAACGTTCGTCGAGTGCCAATAATTGTAACCGAAGTGTTCGTTTTCATTTTCGAGTTGTGTAGAAAGAGAAACGAAGCAAAACACAAATCGTCGCGAATCTTCATTGTCCGATTTATGACGATCCGTCGCGAATCTGATGAAACCGATGGCACCAACGAACTCGGCATCGTTCAATCTTCCAGATCCAACTATTTCCAGAGTCAACCGGCGCCGTCGTCGGATCGTCACTGTCGCCATTAATGGAGGTCGAACAGAATAAGTCCCGAACAAATTTGAATTAAGTCTCGAAAACGCATGAATAAGTCTCGAAACGCATGAATAAGTCTCGAAAACGCATAAAAAAGTCTCGAATTTTCGAGAAAAAAAATAAAAAGGAAAAGAGCAAGTGGGGGTATTTTGGTCTCATCACTTACTTTGGTGCTATTTAAACATGACTTATTAAAGTGGTGCTATTTGCACAAGCCCTCCCCCAAAAAGTGCTATTTAATTTTTGGCCCCTATGGACAAATGCATGGCTCGGCATAGACAGGTATACACTATAACCTAGACATAACTACAACGGAACCCAGACGAGCCCGTTACCACTCCGTGTATGCTAGAGATTGCACTCTTTTTCCTCTACCAAGTTTTTATCCAACTGGATTTTTCTTGGTAAGGTTTTTAATGAGGCAATCGCAATAATGTAATACTGAAAATCCAAAATAAATAAATAATTCTTCATTTCGTATTTTCATAATTTCATGTACTTTTAATTTTCTTTAATATTTTATCTTTATTTATTCTTTGAATTATTTTATTAAATAAAATAATAAATCTATCTATTTTCTACATTTTTTTATTACACTAAAATAATAAATAAGATAGACAATTTACAATTAAAATTACATAATTTAAACAATAATGCTAAACATCCCACCTAAAATCCCACATTCTTCATCCCACTTACATGTGGCATGTGAGGTGTCAAATTGTGAGTGGATACACATTAATGACACCTACCCCATGTATCCACTCACAATTTGACACCTCACATGCCACATGTAATAGGATGAAAAAAGTGAGATTTTAGGTGGGATGTGTAGCATTACTATAATTTAAATTGTTTAAACAATATTATACTGTACTACAATTAAATTAAAATATTTAAATTATTAAAAAAAATATATTGTTGGCCTGCGTGCCGGCTCGGCCCGGCCCGCTGGCACGGCACGTGCCCATGGCACATGCGGGGCCCCCGTTTTTGAAAACGGGTCGGGCCTGGCATGGCACAGCAACTTGCTGTGTCGTGCCAGGGCGAGCCCGTTTTCAAAAACAGGCTCCTTCGGCCCAGCACAAATGGGCCGTGTCGGCCCACATTGCCACCACTACTTAGTGCTTGTTTGGTTAAGCTTTCTGCTGCCTCAAAATGTCTACAAATGTCTATTTGAGTTTTTTTTTGAGTTGTTTGGTTGAGCTTTTGAGATTGTCTATTTTAAATTGAGTAGAGGCTAGTAAAGTTTAAACCTCTACTAGGCAAAACCTCATGGGGAGGTGCTTCTTCAAATAAACATTTTTAAAAAAAAATCTACCTACCAAACATTTATAAATTTTTTTTCAAAAACTCTATTTATAATAAATCTACTACAAGTAGATCTTTTACCAATAGAGACTTTTCAAAAGTCTAACCAAACAAGCTCTTATTCTCAATTCTCATTGAACTGCCTCGCTTAGAACAAATTTAACTATAATAAATTAACCCAAACATCAAACTTCTCATATGGGAAGACAGAAAGTGTTGGGGTGTGACGTGATGAAACGAATGACCCTCTAAATTGTCGTATGTCAAAGTAATTGAGAATTGAAAGGTAAATATTTAGGGAAGGTGCCAGAAGGGTTATTTACTCATTTTGAAAACATTGGAATTGTTCCACCATGTTTGCTGTTTGAGAGATCTAGATGTTCAAGATTCAAGAGTCCTCCAACTGTATAGGTTATCGAGCCATTGAGGCATTGAGTTTGTTATAAGCAAGAGATAAAATTGTTAGATTGGTAAATCTTAAAGAGAATTAAAAATTCTAAGGAAGAAGAATAGAAGAAGATGACCATAGGTTATAGGTTATTTGAGATTTTGAGTATACAATGATTGGTTGATGGAAAAAGAATTTTCCTCTAATTGTGTGGTGACAAAGAAGAAAGAATATAGGTTTATGTTATTTGGATATCAAAGTAATTTATTGGTTATTTTAGTAATAAGATATTTAAAAAAAAATGGGTGTGGAGAGACACTTCATGGCCTAAATTGAAATGCTTCATGATAGCTAAATATTACATGATAAACTATAAATAGAGGAAATAGGAGTATATAGCACTTTTTTAATTTTTTTTTTTTTTTTTTTTTTTTTTTTTTTTTTGAAGGAAAACAGCAGATTACACACAAGAGCGGCAATCCGCCATCACAAAGGGAGCAACACAAGGAGGAAAATCCTCCAGCCAAAACATGTCCTCAACGCAGGAGAGACCGTTTTTAGCCAAACCATGGGCTACACAATTAGCCTTTCTAGGAACAAAGTGTACAGAACAACAATGCAACCTATCTAATAAAAGATGAATATCAGTGATGAACGCGCCCACTTCAGAGCAGAAAGAAGACCTGGAATTGATCCACCCAACCACTACTTCAGCATCTGACTCAATCCGACAGGGATACAAACCCGAATCTCTAGCCAGCTGGAGCCCACGAAGAATAGCCCCTACCTCCACAACTTGCGGGGAGAAGGTAGCAACTATTTTTTGTGAACTAGCAGCCATGACCAGACCATACGAATTACGAATCACTAAACCAAACCCCACCAATCGGTCAGCCGAATTAATATCAGCGTCACAATTAATCTTGAAATAACCGGGATCAGGCGGGACCCACAACGGATTACGGACAGGACTCAACGCCAGTCCCCTGACATTCAAATCACAGGCTTCCTGATACTCACTGAGGAAGAACCTCGCCCAACTAACAATCTCCACATCCTTGTCCACGAGAACCCCATGAACTGCAGCA
This sequence comes from Acer saccharum, assembly GCA_030490815.1. Taxonomy (NCBI): domain Eukaryota; kingdom Viridiplantae; phylum Streptophyta; class Magnoliopsida; order Sapindales; family Sapindaceae; genus Acer; species Acer saccharum. The sequence continues at coordinate 21,956,995 of CM059877.1, read as the reverse complement.
TTTCGAAGAGACCAGCATTTCCACAAACACACACAGAGAAGGCTGAAGCACTTTTTTAATTTTGAATTGTACAAATATCAAACTTTAATAACTCTTGTTTTAATAGCACCAAAAATGAAATTTGGACAAAAATACCCCACAACTTCTTTTCTTTTCTCTTGTGTGTCCTCACCTTCTTCTTCCTTTTTCCAAAACCTCCATTGATGGAGCTTCAATGGAGGTGCCACCGTCAACCGGCGAGTTGACCGGCAAAACCACCGGGAAAACGTTCGTCGAGTGCCAATAATTGTAACCGAAGTGTTCGTTTTCATTTTCGAGTTGTGTAGAGAGAGAAACGAAGCAAAACCCAAATCGTCACGAATCTTCATTGTCCGATTTATGACGATCCGTCGCGAATCTGATGAAACCGATGGCACCAACGAACTCGGCATCGTTCAATCTTCCAGATCCAACTATTTCCATAGTCAACCGGCGCCGTCGTCGGATCGTCACTGTCGCCATTAATGGAGGTCAAACAGAATAAGTCCCGAACAAACTTGAATTAAGTCTCGAAAACGCATGAATAAGTCTCGAAACGCATGAATAAGTCTCGAAAACGCATAAAAAAGTCTCGAATTTTCAAGAAAAAAAATAAAAAGGAAAAGAGCAAGTGGGGGTATTTTGGTCTCATCACTTACTTTGGTGCTATTTAAACATGACTTATTAAAGTGGTGCTATTTGCACAAGCTCTCCCCCAAAAAGTGCTATTTAATTTTTGGCCCCAATATGGTGGAAACAAATATTATAAGATAAACTGAAATATTACATGAAATATATATATATAAATATATATATATATATTTTGGTCTCGAGCATCCCAGACCTTGTCCAGGCACCCATTAGCCTATCCTCCCCAACTGCGTAACTCGCCATGGCCTATATGTTGGATCGTGGGGTATGACAAATAGGAAACCCCGGGCCACACTCTTGACCCCACAAGAATGCAAGCGGTTAAATTAGAACTCGCCCCCGACTGGGTAGGATTCGAACCCCCGACGTTAACCCCATGTCCGTCCTTCCACCAGTAGAGCTAAACGCCCTGAGGGATAGCCACAATGTAATTACCATGAGTAGAACTAAGGACTTGGGTATTTAATCCCAAGCCTTGGACCATCAAGGCAACCACCAAGATACGCATGATATTATAGTGTTGCATTTCATTGTAATGATCTTACATAGGAAACACCTAAAATGGAGAAATTGCATTACAATAAAATAATATAAAATACTATCAAAACCTATAAAAATATACATTATCAAAGAGAATATTAATGAATTTAAAGGATAAAAAGCTTATCGTAAAGTTTTGGACCTTTTCTGGTTGTTTTTATTATTATTATTATTATTTTTTTAAAAAAAGTTGGTTAAAAACATATATTTTTTAAACAACTGAAAGTGAAAGTTCGTAAAAACATTTAGGTACTTGTGGCTATTAATTGAAAGGGTATAAATGTAATTAGAAAATAAGTAACGATTAATTTCAATACTAATTCAAATGCAGGACAATAAATACAGGATTTAGAGCTTGGGCCTTCCTTAAAACACAAGAAGTATGAACCCAAGAGAGCCAAGCTCATGCGATCCATTTTCAAAAGAAAGGTATTTTGAAATACCTCTTATTTAATTAGAGGGTTAATATTTACACAAAGTCCCCCTTAGAAACATCCTCAACATCCTCAACAGCCAGCCATCAGTCGTCGCCATTCGAACCCTCAACCTTGAATTTCTCAAGTATCCAACTGACCATCGAGGCCAGATGAAGGGTTCAGTTATATTTCAACACAAATATAATTTAATACACGTGTTTTCAATTCTCATTAACAAATTTTGATCACGATTTCGTCTTCCTTCTCTCCCAACACTGTAACAGATAGTAAGAATCCTTTCAAACCGATCACGCAGAAATGGCGGGAATTGAAAGGATCGCAGCGGATAGTGGAGAGATATTCAGGAGAAGCGTCGTATTTCCAAATACAGGAGGCGGAGGTGGTGGTGTTGTAAAGGGAGAGAGTGGAGGCGCCGTTGATCGCGGCTAGGACGTAGGAATCGGGTCTGGATAAGATCCAACAAAGGTGCTGGATGCCGAGCTTTGGATAAGGGTCGGGATCAATCCAGAGGACGACGGAGTGGAGAGTAAGTCACGGCGGAGAGTGGAAGGAGTCCAGCGGATGGAGGTGAGGAAGGGGGAGAGAGAGTTGGCGGTGGTGGAGGCCGGAGGAAGAGTTGGAGAGAAAGAGACTGGAGAATGGAGATCGAAGAGCCGGAAGAGAAGGCCAAAAGCCCCGAGGGACTTAAATCTGCGGATCCAAAGTTGTTGCGACTGGGCGGACCTGGAAGCATGTAGTTGCAGTCCCAGGTGTCATGACATATAATCCGTTTTTAAAATTATTGTAAAATAAACTCTTTTTTTGGTATGGAATTACTATTATCTCCTTCCTTACTCATTTTATACTTCTCGTTCTCTGATTACTGATTTTCAGTGTATCTCTTCACCTTTCTCCTTATTCTCTTTCCACTGTATTCTTTATGCTATGTTTGGTAAAAGGGAGGGAGAGTATGAGAGATGGATGAATTAAGAGAGAGAGAGAGTAGGAGGGATGAAGAGGGTAACATTTATCATTCATGTTGTTTGGTATTGAAAAAAAGGTTGAATAGATTGATTGGTATTTAATTTTGAGTGTATTTGTCAAATATTTTACATTATTGTAAAATACGTAACATTACGTATTTTAAATAAAATTATAAAGAAATTACGTAATTCTAAAGAAATCCCACTTTCTTGAGAAGAACGGCATCACTAATAAAATTAGTTTATTTTAAATAAAATTCTTAATAAATGATTTATAAAATAAGGAAAATTATAAGTAATTATCTATAACTATATTCAATTTTAATAAAACAATAAATACATAATATAAAGGGTGTCGATATTGACAACCATAAAACTTATTAGTACACCCATATTTTATTAAAAATTTAATTATAAAAATATTTCAATAGAAATTTACCAATAAAAACAAATTACTTTAATTAAAAATAAATCAAATACTATATACGTTCATTAATTATACACATATCTTTAACTATATTTCCTTATTAAAACAAACTTACCTAAAAAAAAAAAAAAAAACTTATAATAAACCCTAATTAAACTCTAATTTTATTTCAAGTATCAAACTTTCTCATCATCACATGATTATCATATCGTTTTTGTCTTTCTTTTATGTATAGTTATGAACTCTATCAATAAGGTTTTTTAACATAGTTGTATAAATAAGAGAATTTCAAATTGAAAATCTCTTGACCCCATATACGGTTCCACATATTCCCTTTTATAAGGTTCCTACATTCGAAATATTTCCAAAAGTAAATTAGATCATCATTAAAAGAGGATTTGATTCCAAAAATATATGATTTTTTTTATTAATTGAGTGTGATAATAATTTAAGAGTGTTTATAGATAATATATATTAAAATGAACATATGTATTTCAATGAAGGTACTATTGGCATTAGGATGAATGTTTATAGTAATATTTATTTTAGACATGGGTATACTTATAAAAATGAATGTACTAATAAGTTTTATATATGTCAATATCTGTACACTAATATAAATTTCGAAATCAGATTTTGTTTTTATTAATAAATAAAAAAGGTATTTTGAAATACCTCTTTTTAAAGTAAAAACAAACAAACAAACTTCCCCTGTGATTTAGGATCATCACAGCTCGAACCCTTAACCTTTAAATTCTCAGAGGACCAGTAGACCAACGAGACTGGATCAAGGGTTCGGTGTACACCTAAGATTTTATTATAATGAATACTCAAGTGTGGATTTAGCTAGACTTCCATATTTATACGTAGTTATGGGGACAAAGATATTATCTTTTAGATTTTGATTTTCTAAACTTTGATATTTGCAGACATTTTGATTGAAATCCAATAACTAACAATTAACTTTCTAATTAATACAAAATCGGTATAGCAGCTAAATCCAAGTAAATAGAAGGTAATTTTCAATTTCCATTGAAGAGGCTTTTTCGAAAATAATTGGTATACGAAGTTGAGCCAGCCCATCACGGGATTGTTAAAATAATACGTTGATGGTTGGAATTAAATAACGTTCCTTGTTTTTGTACACTCGATTAAATATTTAAAAAGTTTATGATTTATACGATACTTTTTATAAAGCATAATTGAATTTGAGAATCTAATTTGTATTATCCATACTAAATACTGAACACTAATTTAGGGGTCGTTTGATTTTTTATCTAAAGAATGAACAGTCTGAATTTCTCTAAGACTGAATAAGGATTGAAATATGAATCTGAATGCATTGTCAATATGTTTGTTTTTTAAAAATAAAATTGTTTGAAAATAAATAATTTTATATTTATACTTATACTAATTAAAAGAAGTAATTTCACATGCACTATTCTTTATAAGATTTTGTATGTTCTTTTGCAAATAAAGTTCAATTTAACAGAACAAAAAATTCATCAAATGATATAATTGTGCATGTTCTGCAAATAAAGTTCAAGTTCAATTGATTGTCAATAAAAAAAAAAGTTCAAGTTCAATTTTACATGTTGTCCACGTTTTCGGTGTATATAATTCAGGAAACCATTTTTATTTTTTTTTGGTTTCCTAGATCATATGCACCAGAAATCAAATAAAAAAAAATGGTTATTAATTTATATATATATTATATTATCAGTTCGAACTGACAAAAGTAATATCAGTTTCTTGCATGTGGGCCACTGAATTTAAATACTTTGACTTGGCTGTATACACTTGTCAGTCAAAGTATTTAAATCCAGTGGCCCACATACAAGGAACTGATATAACTTTTGTCAGTTCGAACTGATAATAGAAAGACTGTATATATATATATATATATATATATTCTCAATGCGCACTAATGGAAAAAAATCTTAGTACATCCAAATCCAAACGTTGGTTTCATCCAATGGTTAGATTTAGTTCTTTAAAAAATATATATTTATATATATTAAAAAAATAGATATACATTAAAGAAAAAGATACATAGTCTTCAAAAATTATTTTTTTCATTATCAACAAATTAAAATCTTCACTTTCTATAATAAAAAAAATAATAATAATCTTTACTATACGTATTTTCTTCTCTCTTCAACAATAAAACTACTTTTCTCTCCATGTCAATTTTCTTCTACAACAAATAGAAAAAACAAACAAACAAACAAACAAACATGGGCGCGTGATAAAAAATAAAATTTAAAAAAAAAAAACACATATATATAAAAGAAAACTTCAATATGATATTTTCTGGCTAAGAAAGAAAATGGTATTTGTTCATTGGTTCCATGTAAAAGGCATATATCTAGTAAATGATTATTATTATTATTTTCTGAAATGCGTATATAATTTTATATATTCTAAAGAGAATAAATGTATCAGAATGCAAATTCACATCTTAAGTGTTAAGTCCATCATACTATTTAAAAAATAAAATAAAATAAATCTACCATGTTGCATTAAATTCAATATCATAGTTTTTTGAAAAAAAGGCATCAAATTATTGTTTTAGTTTGTTGTAGAAAAAATTTGGATTGTTCAAGATCTTTATCTTCTTAATTAATTTATTCATTGGTTCATCAAAGTTTTGTTAATATTATTATTATTTTTTGTTGCAGAAGAAATTTGATATGGAGAGAGAAGTAGTTTTGTTGTTGAAGAGAGAAAAAAAATAAGTATAGTAAAGATTTTTTTTTTTTTAATTTGTTGATAATGTAAAAAATGTTATAATACACGTGGCTTTCCCACCACCACTCAAGATATGGTTCTTGCTGAAGCTTGCTCACACATGTGGCCTTCCCACCACCACTCAAGAGCTTACTTTGTTCACTATATATATATATATATATATATATATATATGCTCTCTCTTGTAAAAAACGAGATGTTGCTCATCCAATATCAATAAAAGCTTAACATGTTCTCTCTCTCTCTCTTTCTCTCTCGTTTTTCTCTCTTCTTTATCTGATATCTCTCTCATCTTATTATTGCTATATATCTCGCCTCTCTCATCTCAGTTTCTCTCACTCTATTTCTATATCTCATCTCTTATTTTATTAATTATTTCATCTATTGTTCTTCATTAATTTTATAACACGTTATCAACAGGATACTGTTATTTCCAGAGCCTGAAGCCTCTGAATTTATTACCACTAGAACCTGAAGTTCTTAGATCTATTACCAGAACCTGAAGTTCTGAATTTATTATTACTAGAACCTGAAGCTTTTAGACTTTTATTTATTAATACCAGGACCTGCAATTCTGAATTTACTTTCATGTATTTTATTTTTACACAATTTACTTTCTCGTATTTTATTTACTTTTACGCGATTTATTTTCTCGCATTTATTTATTTATACGCTGTTATGAGATTGGCTAGGCCAACCTACCAGAACCTGCAATTCTGGATTTATTTATTATGCACTTTATTTATATGTATCTATTTATTTATCTGTAATTTATGAGATTGTCTAGATTTACTTTTTTCGCACTTATTATTACGCATTTTATTTTGTGGTTTTTATTTAAACAGTTTGATCACCCATCCAGAACTTGAAGTTTATGGATTTATTTATCATTACCGGAACCTGAAGCTTCTGGATTTATTTATCATTACCGGAACCTGAAGCTTCTGAATTTATTTACTTACAAATATTCCTTTATAGATCTGAAGGTTTAAATTCCTCGGATTTCTTGAATTTTTGTCAGACCAGAAGTTCTGACTCCGATTGTGATTTTCAGATAACCAAAAGTTGTAATAATGTCAAAACTTGCAAATTTGAAATTTGCTGCACTAGAAGTGCCTGGGGACAACTACGATCTGAAAGCCCAATACCTAACGGTCACAGAACTAGAAGTTCTATGACAAGAACTAAAAGATCGATTTGATAACCAACCCGATGTTGCGATACCAAATGCTAGGTATCAGTGTCAACATTTACGTTTTCAAGATTATATATCAGTCTCTGAGTATAATTCTGCTTTATTCAAAATCACTACACAGCTGAAATTGTGTGATCAGGATGTAATCCGAAATCATCAATAAAAGCAAATAGTAAATTTTCCCCTCTTTTTCACTTTATCACATACTGTTATTCTCTCGTTCTTCTTCATCTTATTTCTGTCATATTATCTGTTATTTTAATTTTACGCATCTATTTAATTTTATGCAATTTATGTATCTGAGTATGCCAACTAACCAGAACCTGAAGTTTCTGGATTTGTATAAATTATGTGTTGAGCCTAACTAGGTCAATCGTTAAGTTTCTGAAATTTAAACCAAGCTCGGCTTGACCGACTAACCAGAATCTAAAATTTCTGGATTTATCATTATAATATTTAAGTTGGCGCGGTTTTACAAACCAATCAGAATCTGAAGTTCTAAATTTTAAACTTCAATAAAAATATGGAGTTCTGGATTCATTATTATGTATATGAATGTCATGCTTGGGACCTGAAATTCCAAAATTAGAATTCTATATAGAACCTGAAGTTCTAATTTTGAATGCGAAATATTGAATCTGAACTTGAAGTTCTAATCAGACTTGAAGCTCTGAATTCAATTTAAATTGTGATATTAAAACTTTTCTGTCAAAGTTTATTAGAACTAGAAATTCTGAATTAGATCAAGTTACGATTCTTTCATCTAGAAAGTCAATTTGTAATTTCTATTTAGAACCTGAAGTTTTTTGAATTTTATGAACCTGGAGTTCATGGTCGAACCGGAAGTTCGAAAAATCAATATGATTCATGATTTTGTTTTATGAAGTGATCTATTTTCATATCTATATATTTATACTTTTGATCACTTTGTTTAATATGCACTTTATTTTTCTTTATTAATATATATGTTTTTAAACGGTAAATTAGGTGATATTAAAAAGCAAGATACAAGAGATATATGTCTAGCCGATAGTGCAACGACACATACGATTTTGCGAAATCAGAAGTACTTTCTGAATTTAACCCTGCTTAAAGCAAATGTTAATACAATATCAGGTCTAGCAGATCTGACATAAGGCTCTGGTAGAGCCATGATATTGTTACCAAACAATACTAAAATATGGCTATCACATAGAAACTATAAAAGATGAGAATATTGAGTATTTGTGCATTACTTCTCATGATTCAGGCCAGAAACTCATTATGGAAAGGTTGCATGCTTTATCATCTGCTTTAAATATCACACTCTTATGAGAGGTGTAGAAGTTTATACAATTATGAACCAGAAGTTCTCAGACCCAAAAATATTTATGCTTTGGCATAACCGTCTTGATCACCTCAGGATCTACAATGATGTGTAGAATCATTGAAAATTCTCATGGACATCCATTAAAGAACCAGAATATTCTTTTATCCCATGAAAATTTATGTACTGCATGTTCACAAGGGAAATTAGTAATAAAACCATCTCACTCTAAGGTTGGTTTTGAATCCCCATCATTTCTACAAAGAATTCAAGGGGACATATGTGGACCTATTCATCCACCGAGTGGGCTATTATGCTATTTTATGGTCCTAGTTGATACATCCATCAGATGGTAACACGTTTGCTTATTATCAACATATAATGTTGTTTCTTGCAAGGATACTTGCACAGATTATCAGGCTTCGGGCACATTTTCCCGATCATCCGATTAAGTCAATACGCCTTGATAATGCTGATGAATTTACTTCTAAGACATTTGATGAATATTGTTGATCAATTGGGATTGATATTGAACATCCAGTTCCACATGTTCATACTTAGAATGGATTAGCATAGTCACTTATCAAGCATCTCCAGGTAATTGTAAGAACTTTATTATTTCCAGACAATTACTAATTTCTAGATGGAGACATTCTATTCATCTTTGACCCACTGCTTATCATTTCTCTACCATTCTAAGATTTATGATGATTTTGATTAATCTTTTATCAGATCATCTATGTTTCTGATAGTTTATCTTTTTACGCACGACCTGCGTATTATTATATTGATTAATTTTCATATCATTATAAGAAAGGGTATTTTCTCTAGAAAAAAGGAGTAAATGAAAAGTTACTCTTATACAAAATAAAGATAACAATTCAATTCTTTATATATAATAAAAGTGTTTCATTTTCAGTCTTCGTATCACTCAAATACGAAAGATAATTGATCATCAGATAATTATTAATCGGTTACTTGATATATTAAAAGTGACAAAATTTTATAAGTTTCTATCTCATAAACCCCGGCAAGGGGATTGTTCCTGAAGAACGATCTGAGTAAAATGCAACAAATAAATCATCTGATGAATATCATAAGCTTATGAACCTTTGAAAGGTATTGTTATCAGGATCCTAATGTAAACAAAGCTCGAGTTATAAATAAATCCACTTTCTCTAAATCAACTCAATAAGAGTTTGATATATCTAAAGAGACACGAGTCTATGAAATGACTAAATCCATTGAAATAGAAGAAATCTCTACAGAGATACAAGAATATAAGAATTAATAAATTTCTATAAATCATACATGAGAAATGTGGAATAGTGAAGAAACAATCATCAGTGATACATTTTCAAATACAGTAGCTACTGAAATGATGATTATGAAACTCATAGTATCGATGATTGTAGATAAAGGCATGATTGGCCTAAATGAAAAGAAGCAATTCTAGAAGAATTGACTTCATAAGCCAAACATAAAGTATTTAGACCAATAGTTCTCCAGACACCTGAAGATGTCAAACTAGTTGGATACTAAAAGGTCTTTATACGGAAACGTAATGAGAAAAACGAGATCGTAAGATATAAGGTACGACTCGTAGTACAAGGTTTTTTATAGAAACTCGGTATTCACTACAGATGAATACGATTACGATTACGTTCTGAATTTTTGATAAATTTGGCAGCCTCTGAAAGGCTTGAAATACGTCCTCTAGACGTAGTAATCATTTATCAATATGGTTCACTCAGTGCAAATATTTATAATCCCAGAAGGATTTAAAATGCTAGAAGCATGTAAACCGAGATCTTGTAATCTGTATTTGATGAATCTATAAAAATCCTTATATGAATTGAAAACAATCTGGACGGATGTGGTGTAACCGTCTCAGTAAATATCTGATAAAATAAGGGTATAATAATTATATTATACACCCATGTGTTCTTCATAAAGAAATCTGAATCTGGATTTGCTATTATAGCAGTTTACGTTGATGATATGAATTTGATTGGAACTCCTGGAGAGCTCTTGAAAATTGCTGAATATTTGAAAAATGAATTTGAAATGAAAGACCTAGGGAAGACAAAATATTGTCTCGGCCTGGAGATTGAGCATAAATCAGACGGAATACTTATCCATCAATCAGCATATATTGAAAAGATTCTGAAAAGATTTAATATGGACAATGCTCATCCATTAAGTACCCCCATGATTGTTAAAAATCTTGATCCTAAGAAAGATCCATTCCGGCCACTTGAAGATGGTGAAAAGATACTTGGTCCTGAAGTACCATATCTTAATGCAATTGATACTTTATTATATCTGGCTCAATGTACTAGACCAGATATCGCATTTTCAGTGAATTTGCTTGCTAGATTCAGTTCATCACCAACTCAGAGACATGAAATGGGATTAAACATCTTTTTCGTTATCTTCATGGAACGAAAGATTTAGGATTATATTATTCAAAATCTAACAACTTTTCAGGTTTAATTGGTTATGCTGATGCCGGGTATTTATCTGATCCCTATAAAGCCCGTTCACAAACGGGATATGTGTTTACACATAATGGCACAGCAATCTCCTGGCACTCCATAAAGCAAACTCTTGTTGCTACATCCTCTAATCATTCTAAGATCCTTGCACTTCATGAAACAAGCCGAGAATGCGTGTGGCTAAGGTCAGTTATTTATCATATTCAAAATACTTGTGGATTTCCATTATCTACAGAAATGCCTACACCGATATTTGAAGATAATGCAGCTTGTATTGCTCAAGTTAAAGGAGGATATATTAAGGGAGATAGAACCAAACATATTTCTCCTAAATTCTTCTATACTCATGAACTTCAACAAAGCCGACAAATTGTTGTTAAACAAATACGGTCTGCAGATAATTTGACAGATCTGTTTACCAAAGCATTGCCTATATCAACTTTTGAGAAACTGGTATATGGAATTGGCATGCATCGGCTTTGTAAATTACATGATTGATGTTGAAATTTTGTTCAGGGGGAGCAAAATTTTTGAATGGACATATATACTGTACTCTTTTTTCTTCTACCGGATTTTATCCCACTGGGTTTTACCGGAAAGGTTTTAATGAGGTAGTTCTGAACACGTCCACACCACTTGATCTAGAAGATCATTGTATATATTTTTGCTAAGGTTTTGTCCCACTAGGTTTTTCCTAGCAAATTCAAATACAAGTGGTGGAAATCCAAGTATAAATATGAGAAAAGCTCTGAAGAAAACATTAATTTTGGACTTATATGCATTATACTCTTTTTCCCTTTGATCAGGTTTTGTCACACTGGGTTTTCCTGACAAGGTTTTTAATGAGACAGTTATGAGAACATCCAACACCACAAGATCTAGAAGATATTTGTATATATTTTTCTGAGATTTTTGTCCCATCGAGTTTTTCTTAGAAAATTAATACAATACAAGTGGTGGAAAATCCAAAGGGAAGTGTTATAATACACGTGGCTTTCCCACCACCACTCAAGATATGCTTCTTGCTCAAGCTTGCTCACATATGTGGTCTTCCCACCACCACTCAAGAGCTTACTTTGTTCACTATATATATATATATATATGTATATATATATATATGCTCTCTCTTGTAAAAAACGAGATGTTGCTCATCCAATATCAATAAAAGCTTAACATGTTCTCTCTCTCTCTCTCTCTTTCTCTCTTGTTTTTCTCTCTTCTTTATCTGATATCTCTCTCATCTTATTATTGCTATATATCTCGCCTCTCTCATCTCAGTTTCTCTCACTCTATTTCTATATCTCATCTCTTATTTTATTAATTATTTCATCTATTGTTCTTCATTAATTTTATAACAAAAAATAATTTTTAAAGACAATCTTTTTCTTTAATGTATATCTTTTTTTATAAATATATATTTTTTAAAGAACTAAGGTTTCTTTCCATCAGTACACACCGATGAGAAAATGACTATATATACATATCAGAAATTTTATGTTCATCAGCCCCCTTGGATTAATACAAGGATTGTTATCCTTATCTTTTCTTTTTATAATTTTTTTATAAAAAGGTGTATCCTATTATTTTCTTATTTTCTTTTCTTATGTATATATACATATATATTTTTTCTATTGTAAGTTCGACCTGATATAAATTATATCAGGACGAAGAATGTAGACCATAGATTATGGAAAAGTTTTAACAAGTGCACACACTTTGAATTAAAGTATGTAAATCTAATGGGCAACATCCATGGCCCCATTTTTTGACACAATTTTTGACACAACTTCTTGGCCATTGGATCTTGTTTCTTTTAATGTATATGATTTAATCTCTTTTATCTTTCCTTATTTAATGCAGACATTGTCTCTCACCTATTTAATACCAAAATGTGGACCACAAATTATGGAAAAGTTTGTAAATCCAACGGTCCACATTTTTTGTCCTGATATATTTTATATCAGGACGAAATAATAATAATAAAAAAATTGTATATGTGTATATATACATACATATATATATATATATATATATTGACAAAATGATGAATATGAATGAAAAACCCCATTTAAGATTTCCACCCCAGACCCTTGCAAAGTCAGGACCGACGCTGGATTCATCCATGGCCATCTTCTTTCATTGTTTGACAATTACTTCCATTTTTCCCAATTTACAAATATCCTCTTAAGGGCCATCCATATTTGGTGTCTTTTAAAAGCTAATCTTGAAAGTTAAATACACTTAAAGACCCAATATAATTAAGAATGATTTTTATTAAAACTGTTGAAGACCCAAAAATAATGAAAATGCAGCATCTTTAAAAAATAATAAAATGAAAAAGCAGTTGAATGATCCAAGATGAGGAAGAAATATTCTGTCAAATAAATAAATATTGATTTCATTTTTAAGCATCTCAAAGTTTTACTATTCTATAGAATTATTAATTCTTTCCAGGTTTACTCTTTATTAACTTTAAGAGTTGAGTTTTTTTTTTTTTTTTTTTTTTTTTTTTGGAAATATTACGATAATTCGTGTTTTTAGGGTGAGGTGGGGACTCGAACTCACAACTTCGTGATGTGGGTGTGAAAAGCTTAACCACTAAACCAACCTCATATTGTCACAACTTTAAGATTTGGATTCAACAAGAAAAAACAAGAGACTAAAAGGAAAAGAAATTAAAAGGGAAGGGAAATAAGGTTATTTTTGTAATTATGGGAGGTGTATAGAGAAATTTACTGAGATTTGAATTTATATGATGGGTGTATTGAAAAATTGGGTGTGGCAAAACATTTGATGGGTAGCATAATATTTTCGAAATAATATTTTGGTTTTATAAATGAAAAGAGTATATATATTTTTTTTTTAAAGTAAAAAAAAAAAAAAAAAAAAAAAAAAAAAAAAAGGTATTTTGAAATACCTCATTTTATATGAAGACAATGAGACAAGTATCCCAAAGATTCATGAATCACAAGCTCGAACCCTTAACCTGACCCTCAACGGTCTGGCAGACCATCGAGGTTGGAGTAAGGGTTCACAATTTAATTCCAAAGATTTGTTTGTAACTAATACAAAAGTGAAGTAAAGTGTAATAAAGTGAATACCGTACAAGGTAATTTTCAATCCATCGAAAGAGAAAAATTTGTGTGGGACGGTCTCACCACATGAACTGTAAAACTGTCCAATGTAATTATGACATATATTCAACTTTGTAAATGCATTGTTAATGTATAGTTATCAAAAAATAATAATAAATATTTTATTTAGTTTATTTATTTATTTTTAATTTTCAAACATTTAAATTTTGCAGGCTCTTGATTAAAATTCAATGTCTAATTTTCACTCCATTAACAATATAGTTCCAACAACATGAAGTTGATCCAGTGGTATGACCTTCACATTTACACGGCTACACCATAAGGTTGTGGGTTCGAGTCCTATCCTCCTTCTGTAAACCCCGAATTATTTTAATATTAAGAAAAAAAAAAAAAAAAAACCAAAGCAGTTCTTGTATTATAGCTAAATCTAAATTTTAAAATCTAATTTTTTATTTTCAAAGCCAATTATGTTATTGTATTGGGCGATTTTACAACGATGTGGTGAGACGGTCATCCTACACAAGTTTTTCTCCTCAAAGAGCCTCCTACAAAATAATTGTTAGACAAAGTTGAGCTGAACCATTAATAATAAATCTCTCACAGGATTGTTAAAAAATAAATATCTAAAACACTAGACTTTGAATTCTCGAATTTCTTCGTTCCATACTTTTCCTCCGGAGGTTTTTTTTTTTTTTTTTGGGGTTTTTTTTTCTTGTATTTACCTATTATAGAGATGGTGTGATTTGATATATATATATATATATTAACAGTATCATTCTTAAGAGAAAGACGGAGATTCGGGATAGAAAAGAACAAAAAAGTTTATTGAAAAGAAATCTATGCCGGTTGAAGCCTTGAAGGTGAAGTTTATTGATAAATCAAATTTTAAGTTCTTTAATATTTCTTTTCTAAAATTCTCAATATCCGTTTTACATCTACTATATGAAAATATCAAATTTTCATAATTATTTTAAATTAATGGTGTCATTAATTCTCCTAATTTGAGAAACTTTTACTTTTGTCTTAATTGTGAGAGTCACTTCGAATTTATATTTAAGACTGTTTAGGTTTGCACCGTTATTCTACCAATTTGGAAGTAACGAGTATTACAACCTTATTATGTAAACAACTTGTTTTAAAATAATTTATTTAACTCCAAAAAACTTTTGTTTTAAAAAAATATTACATTAATTCGGGATTTGGGGTGGAGGACAAACTCGAACCCATATGTGTGAGGGGCAAACCACTAGACCAATTTCATCTTGTATTTATTGATTAATTTAGAATTACAATAAGAAGCAATTACACGATGAGATGATGTTGGTTCGGTGTTATACCCCTAACACCTACACAACTAGATTGTGGGTTCGAATCTTCCTCCTTTATAATAATAATAATAATAATAATAATAATAATAATAATAAGCAATTACACGAAATCTACATGAGGTATGCCTATTCACAAGCATAAACAATTTTTCTGAAAATTGATATTGAACTCTTCTAGGCCATGTTTATTATATGAGATGAGATGTAATAGACTAATAGAACTAAATATGTCATACTTGCATGTTTGTTGCATGCATGAGATATTATTTTTTTAATCTCATGCAAGCTTTTTATCCCATATTGGTAGGACTAATTAGTCGCATTATTTTAATTTAGGCTATATTTTTTAACTTTTTATTTTTCTCTTTTCAATTTATTTTATTTTTTATGTGATTAAATTATAAATATCTTTTAATAATTAATAAAATATTTTATTTTAAACATTTTGAAAATAATAATATTCAATATTTACAAATAAAAATAAAAATTATTTTGTTTAAAATTGGTTTTAAATATTTAAATAAATGATTTAAATATTTTAATTTTTTTTAAATTTAATTTAAATAATCATTTTAACCGGTCTGATTCTATGCAACCATTTTATCCAAGTGATGCGGGGCTATTTAGTCTCTTCTTATTTTATTTTATTTATTAAAATTTTATATTTATTTAATCTATCTTATCGTAATATTTAAAAATATTTAAAAATGTTATTTTCTTTAAAGTTAATTTTAAATATTTTTATTTATTTGTTAAAAATAAAAAAATAATTAATTTAATTTAATTTTATATTAATTATTTTCACATTGTATTAAAGATATGATAAAATTATTTTTTATCTAATTTCATACCACCTCAAACAAGAGACATGACTATTTTAATCAAATCTTTTACAGCACCAAATATATCACAATACTACTTTAGTCCAATCATATCCCATCTCATCCAATCCAATCATCTAATCTCATACTATGAAAATAATCACATCCCATCGCACACACTAAATGAGCCCTCAATGTTACTTAAACTTAACTACTGAATAGGAATCGAGGAATTTGATATGATTTGAACTCCTAACCTCATTGATTTGAACGTGTGAGTATTTAAATATTTTTAATAAATTATATTTTATTAAATATTATTATTAGATATTCTAACTCTTTGTGACCCAACATCACCTCTAAGCATGTGTAATGCATATCCCTTTCTAAATTAGTGGTGGCCTAGACCGCCCGGTGGAGATTCAAGTCTCAACAAACGTATTTTAAAGTATGTATGAGGAGTTTTCTCCAATTACCGTCCAATTGCCCAATGTTACTTGGAGATAAATAATGCTCATTCTATATAGGACAAAATCTAATATTTATTATAGGTTGGACCTTTCTTAAACGCAAGAACGGCCCAACACAAAGCACATTGCATCTTAGGATCCATTTTAATATCTTTACAGTTGCTTATTCAATTCATCGTCTATATCAGACTTAATAGATCACTAGCAATGGAGGAGGAATCGATAAGAGAAGCTTCAACAGAGGTTTCTTGTGAGTTCAAAACCCTAATCAACTCAGATGATTTGGACTCCCTCAAGCAATTGCAGTATCTCATGTACACATCCTCTCTCTCTCTCTCTCTCTCTCTCTCTCTCGATTTGTTATTTACCTTTTACTGAAAATGAATGTTGTTGAATTTGTTCTCTAGAGCTTACAATTTTTCATTTTGAGGCTTTAATTTCTAGGAATTGTTAAAATATTTCATCGACAGGCTTGTAACATGTTAATTATAGTGCTGGTTCACGTTTTTTTTTTTTAATGTAGGATGTTAAAATGTTACAATAGGATCATGAATATTCAGTTGTAGTGTGAGATTAAAATGATATTTAGTTTATTATTATTAGGGATAATTACCCCAATGGCCATCGAATCGATGACACACTATCAAAATGGCCACTGGATTGGAAAGTTGTTCCAAAATGGCCATTTTTGGCGAACTTTGTGACACTAATGGTCATTCCATCCAATTCCATCTAATTTCATATAATTCTATCCAATGAGTGGCATTTTGGTAAATAAGGGGATGACATTAATTTTTTCAATAAATGACATTTTGGTAAATAAGTGGATGACATTAATTTATTTTAGATGTTTTTTTGGAAATCAATTTTTTCTTTTTCTTAAAAAAATAATAATTATATTTAGTGTATGTATATATTTACACACACTAAATATAATTATTCTTTTCAAAAAACAAAAGAAATAGTTTAGATCAATACACGTGTTTCTTCTTTGTTTTTTAGATTTTTTAGATTTTATAGCCTTAATCTTCTTTAAAAAGATATATATATATATATATATATATATATTTGAGATATGCTATATATATACACATACTAAATATAATTATTCGTTTCAAAAAACAAAAGAAAAAATTGATTTTGAAAACGAATGACCCTTTAATTTAACCCAAACATCAAACTTCTCATATGGGAAGATAGAAAGTGTTGGGTGTGACGTGACGAAACGAATGACCCTCCAAATTGTCGTATGTCAAAGTAATTGAGAATTGAAAGGTAAATATTTAGGGAAGGTGCCAGAAGGGTTATTTTGAAAACATTGGAATTGTTCCACCATGTTTGCTGTTTGAGAGATCTAGATGTTCAAGATTCAATAGTCCTCCGATTGTAAAGGTTATTGAGCCATTAAGTCTGTTATAAGCAAGAGATAAAATTGTTAGATTGGTAAATCTTAAAGAGAATTAAAAATTCTAAGGAAGAAGAATAGAAGAAGATGACCATAGGTTATAGGTTGTTTGAGATTTTGAGTATACAATGATTGGTCGATGGAAAAAGAGTTTTCCTCTAATTGTGTGGTGACAAAGAAGAAAGAAAATGGGTTTATGTTATTTGGATATAACAGGAATTTATTGGCTAAATATTACATGAATTATAATATAATAGTGGAAATGGTAGGAAATGTCACCTTTTTGACCGGTTTTTGTAAGAAAGTCACTACTTTAATAACTTAAGTTTAAAAGACACCTATTATAGTGAACGGACAAAAATGCCTTTACTTTACACATTCACTTTCTTACTTTGAAGTTTTATGAGATTGTTGTGATGTGGCACATAATTAAAACAATTGAGTCCACGTTAGCATGTTTTGTTCGGTGAACCTCTTGGAGGAAAGAGAAGAAATGTGGTAGACAACTGTAATAAAATATCTCTGATATTAGAGAGTGAGGAGAGCTGGTTGGTTACACAGAGTGAGTGAAAGTGTTGTAACGTGAGAGTTTAGAAGGGTGTGTGCTCTGTATTCCTCTTTTGTATTTGGTGTTATTGTATGCTGAGAAGCTGAGAGAAAGTGAGTGAGAGTACTGATAAATTGTACAAACACTGTGTAATTCTTTCTCTGATTCATAATGGACTGATCTTTGCTCTTGCTGGATGTAGATTGTCATTTGACAATCGAACCAAGATAACTCTTTGTCTCTTTCTTCTCCTTTAATCTTTCTTTACTTTCTGTCAAACTTGGTTGCTGCAATTTGTTGACAGATTTTGAGTATAGGAATCGTTACAAATTGGTATCAGAGCTTGTGTTGTTTCGATTATAGATTCCTAGGGTTATCATTACTCAAATCTGGTAGCAGTTGGGATAACAGAGCATTGTGAGTTGCAGTGATGTCAACTAAGTTTGAAGTTGAGAAGTTCACGGGTTCAAATGATTTTGGACTCTGGAAGATAAAGATGAAAGCTGTTCTTGTCAAAGAAGGTCTTACAACTGCCTTGGAAGGTGAGGACAAGTTACCTGCGTCAATGGATGCTGCAGAGAAGAAAACATTACTGGAGAAAGCTTACAGTTCTCTGATTCTTGGTTTGGGTGACAAAGTCCTGAGAGAAGTGAAGAAGGAAGAATCTGCAACAAGTATTTGGACTGAACTTGAATCTCTTTACATGTCTAAAGCTGTTCCAAATAGAATCCATTTGAAACAACAATTTTTTGGTTTCACTATGGATGAGAAGAAATCTATAGCAGATAACATGTATGATTTTAAGAAGCTAATACAAGATCTTGAAAGTCTATCTATTGAAATAGAAGATGAAGATCAGGCTGTGATTTTACTAAATTCACTTCCCAAATCCTATGCTAATTTTGTTGATACCTTGAAATATGGTAGACAAACTTTGAAATTAGAATAAATAAAAGTTGCAATTAATTCTAAAGATGTTGAGAACAGGATTAGCAGAAAATCAGATGCTGATGGATTAATGGTGAGAAGTAGACCAGATAAAAGGCAATGGAAGAGGAATAACACCGGGAACAACAGATCAAGATCTAAATCTAAGCCTAGACATATAAAATGCTACCATTGTCGCAAGGAGGGTCACATTAGGCGTGATTGTCCTGAAAGAAAGAACAAGAAAAGACAGGAACAAGAATCTAAAAATGGTGATGCTGATGTTGCTACTGAAGGATATGAAAATGCAGATGTGTTAGTTGCTTCTGATCAGGATACTAGAATGGAATGGGTTTTAGATTCTAGATGTACTTTTCATATGACTCTAAACAAGCAATTGTTTGATACTTTTTGGACTCTAGATGCAGGTAGAGTTCTAATGGGGAATGATGCTTGTTGCAAAGTAACGGAATTGGTACTGTGAAGTTAAAGATGCATGATGGTGTCATCAGAACTCTTTCAAATGTCAGATTTGTTCCTGATCTTAAAAGAAATCTCATTTCTCTTGGTGTTCTGGATGCTAGCGGTTTCTGTTACAAGGCTCAAAATGGTACTCTCAAAGTTACAAAGGGATCATTGGTGGTCATGAAGGGAGAAAAGAAGAATGGCTTATACTTGCTCAATGGTGTTGCAGTGACAGGTTCAGCAACAGTATCTTCTTCAAAGATTGATGATAAAACATATTTGTGGCATAGAAGATTAGCTCATGTTAGTGAGAAGGGTCTAATGGAACTTAGCAAGCAAGGTTTGCTGTGTGGAGACAAATTAGACAAGCTGATTTTCTATGAGCACTACATATATGGCAAGAAGAGTAGAGTCAAATTTAATGTCGGTAAACATTGTACTAAAGGTATCTTAGACTATGTTCATTCTGACTTATGGGGGCCTTTAAGAAATCAATCTCTTAGTGAATGCAGATACTTTATTAGTATCATTGATGATTTCTCTAGAAGGGTGTGGGTCTATTTTTTGAAAACAAAAGATGAAGCTTTTGGGAAGTTCAAAGAATGGAAAATTATGATAGAGAATCAGACAGGGAAGAAACTGAAGAAGCTAAGGACAGACAATGGTTTGGAATACTTGTGTGGTGAATTTGACAGCTACTGCAAAAATGAAGGTGTTGTGAGACATAAGACTGTAAGGAAGACCCCTCAACAAAATGGTCTAGCTGAGAGGATGAACAAGACCATTCTTGAAAGGGTAAGAAGTATGTTATCATGTGCAAACCTATATGTTAAGTTCTGGGCAGAAGCTACTCATACAGCTGTTTATCTGATTATTAGAACACCTTCTTCAGCAATTGAATTCAAGACACCATTAGAGAAATGGACAGGCCATCTGGTTGACTATGGTAACTTGAAGATTTTTGGATGCACAACTTATATTCACACCAAAGAAGGAGGAAAATTAGATCCTAGAGCACTGAAATGTATTTTTTTGGGTTATCCAGATGGTGTGAAGGGATATAAGTTTTGGAATCCAGCTACTAGAAAGTGCATAATTAGCAGAGATGTAGTGTACAAAGAGGATGAATTTGTTGGTGTGCAAAGTAGTGTTGAATCTGCAAGAAGTTCTTCAACTGAAGTTCTTCAAAGTATTGTTGGTGTGCAAAGGATATGTCTTGCTTCTTTTAATGTATAGGATTTAATCTCTTTTATCTTTCCTTATTTAATGCAAACATTGTCTCTCACCTATATAATACTTTATCTCTCCAAAATATTATTATTGTATAAAATTCTCTCACCTTATTTAATTTTTTGTCGTTTATTTATTTATATTTTCTTTTCTTTTTTCTTTTTGATCGCGCTCCAAATGTTCACATTTAGCGCTCCCTATTCCTAGCTTTTGTGTTCGTTTCCGAGCACTTTTGTGTATATAATATGTGTTTTAGCTATGTGTAGGTAAAAATCCCTCAGAGTGGGTGTTAAAACCTAAATAGAAGAAAACAGGGGAATTCAGGGGCAAATATGTCATTGTGGAGAATCAGGGGTCAAAGTGTATCGGGAAAGTATTGAATATTCTGTGAATAAGGAGAAGAGCAGGGGTGCATATTGTAATTGACCGCGCAAAGCACAGATCAGCCTGCCACGTCACGCGCTAAACGGCGTCGTTTTGGGAGGGTTCGCGTCAGCCTGACGTCACGTCGTCTTCAAGCTGCAGCCGGGTCACCTCGACCTGCGACGACCCGACCCGACTCGAGTTCGACCCGGTCGTGACCCGACTTCAACCCGACCTATTCCAGCCATTTTTCGACGATTTTTCCGACCGTTCTCCGCCCAGATCGGTAGCCGGTCTCCTCCCGGTCATGATGGACCCACTTTGAGCCTCCCATGCAAAGTTTTCACTCTCCACCAAATCCTTCAAACTCCATGGCCATGCGAGCTCGCAAGCTTGGGTTGGCGGCTTCTTTCCCGCGTTCCAGAACGTCCAAACTCGCCGGGAGACGGCGGTTTCATGCCGCGGGAAGAAGCCAGCCGTCCAAAAGGTTCAAGCTCGCGGGAAACATCAATTTTTCCAAGGCGACTTCCGGCGGCGGGCATAAGCCCGCGAGGCAGAGTGAATGAGCTCGCCCAACTGGCCGACTCAAGAGGATTTTCATATATTTTGGGATATTTTGATCCCCATTCTTGCCCTATACACTTCCCACTATATATACATCACTATTTCCTCTCTTTTAAAGGGTGCACCACCCAACTTTGCTCCAAGAAACACTTTTCTTGGATTGATCATCACAAAAGAGAAAGAGCAACTCCAAGCCTTCCATGGGGGATTTTCCTCCATGGAAAGCCTTCCATGGAGAGTAGAGATGCAGAGATAGGAGAGGCTTGGGTGTCAAAACCGAGCCAAGGGAGTTTCATAGCAAGGGAGACCTATTGGAGGCTTGTCTTCAAGGGTTATTTCTTCATTTACTCATCTCTTGTATTTCTATTGATGTATAACCCATTTGGGAATATTTGTAACCTACACTTATGTTAATATATGTATGATTGTTCTTATGCTTTGATTTGGTATTGATTCATTCCTTAGCTGTATAGTGATTAAGCTCTTTTTATGATATTCATATGTATGGATGATTATGTGTTAATATGTATGATGAATGAGATTAGGAATAGATTAAATAATGATTAGGAGTAGTTGTAATCAAATATCTCATTTGTTTATGTATGTTGATGTATGATTTACTATGTATGTGTTTAGAGTGATTAGAGTAATTGAGAGTTGAGTTTGTGCTCGGATTTCCATTCCGGGTATAAATTTAGCTATTAGCTATATGGAATGGAAATAGCTTAGGTGTGCATAACTATGCCACTTTAGTTTTGGTTCATAAGTTCTTGTGCTTAATGGGTCTAAACCCTAGACACAATCACTTTTCCGATTGGAAAGTGAGTACATGATTTCGGGAATTCCCTAATCAAGATTTCAGGGCAATTTCCTTAATCAAGAGAACGAACCCTTTACTGAATTAATTGGATTTACATGATAAACAATCCACATAAATTGCATAGTGTGTTTGGTGAACCGATTTCCCATATGTATTATATATCTTGCTTATCTCCAAGCCACCTTTGTTTTCGTAGCTAGTGTGTCTTGTCTCTAGGAGTAGATTAACTTAATTAGGAGTAGACTAATTAGATAGCCAAGACACCCGGCTACATTTCTACCTTAGTTAATTAATTTACATTTCCGCACACACCACACCGCATTCCTTTTTACATGCTTTAATAAACACTAGAACTAGATACAGTTAACAAATCCATTCCCTGTGGAACGAACCGTACTTACCGCTATGCGATCGTAACGATCCGTGCG
The DNA here is from genome assembly GCA_030490815.1 of Acer saccharum. Classification (NCBI taxonomy): domain Eukaryota; kingdom Viridiplantae; phylum Streptophyta; class Magnoliopsida; order Sapindales; family Sapindaceae; genus Acer; species Acer saccharum. The sequence goes on along the minus strand of CM059877.1, from coordinate 21,933,748 downwards.
CTTGCGGAAAAACATACGCGCCCCATTTATTTTACGATAGTTTATAGAACTATCGCGTGTCCCGTGTGCGCCGATCGAGTTATTGGCGCTGTCGGGGATACTTTATTATAGACCGTTTCGGGGCACGTCACTTTTACATGTTTATTTTTTTTACTTTACATGAATCCAGAACATCATTGGTGTGACTTTACCCCTTTCCACTCTCCTCTTTTATTTTATTTTATTTTTTTAATGTTTTTTTTTATTCTTTTCCTCTTTTGTCATTTCTTATTTTATTAACTTATGCGGTGTAATTTTGTAAAGTTGTACAACAAAATTATTTTCACTTGTATTGGTCTTGCATATATTTGTAAAGTTGAACATCAACATCATACATGACTTCATTTATACCAATATTTGTAAAATAAAAACTAGGTGCAATAAGTAATTCAATGAAAAACTACCAATGAATATATGACTTGATCTATAAAATTAATATAACATCAATAAAACAAAAGAGGAGAGTGGACAGGAACAAGTGATTATATGTATAAAATTTCTGGTTTTAGATGAAATAAATTGTGAAAGTCACACCATGATTTTCTAGTTTTAGGTAAAGGAATAAAAAAAAGGAACAAAAGCATGTAAAGGAAAAATGAGAAGAAAAGAAAAATAAATAAAAGACAATTACATAAGGTGAGAGAATTTAATAAAATAATAATATTTGGGAGAGATAAAAGTATTAAATAGGTGAGAGATAATGTCTGCATTAAATAAAGAAAGATATAAGAAATTAAATAATATCCATTAAAAGAAACAAGATCCAATGGTCAAGAAGTTGTGTCAAAAATTGTATAAAAAAATGGGACCATGAATCCTGTCCCTATATATATATATTGACAAAATGATGAATATGAGTAAAAGACCCCATTTTAGATTTCCACCCCAGACCCCTGCAAAGTCAGGACCTACGTTGGATTCATCCATGGCCATCTTCTTTCATTGTTTGACAATTACTTCCATTTTTCCCAATTTACAAATATCCTCTTAAGGGCCATCCATCTTTGGTGTCTTTTAAAAGCTAATCTTGAAAGTTAAACACACTTAAAGACCCAATATAATTAAGAATGATTTTTATTACAACTGTTGAAGACCCAAAAATAATGAAAATGCAGCATCTTTAGAAAATAATAAAATGAAAAAGCAGTTGAATGATCCAAGAATGAGGAAGAAATATTCTGTCAAATAAATAAATATTAATTTCATTTTTAAGCATCTCAAAGTTTTACTATTCTATAGAATTATTAATTCTTTCCAGGTTTACTCTTTATTAACTTTAAGATTTGAGTTTTTTATTATTATTATTATTATTTTTATTATTTATTATTATTTTTTAAATATTACAATAATTCGTGTTTTTAGGGTGAGATGGGGACTCGAACTCACAACTTCGTGATGTGGGTGTGAAAAGCTTAACTACTAAACCAACCTCATATTGTCACAACTTTAAGATTTGGATTCAACGAGAAAAAACAAGAGATTAAAAGAGAAAGGAAATAAGGTTATTTTTGTAATTATGGGAGGTGTATGGAGAAATTTACTGAGATTTGAATTTATATGATGGGTGTATTGAAAAATTGGGTGTGGCAAAACATTTGATGGGTAGCAATAGAGCCAGCCCCTATAAATTTCGAAATAATATTTTGGTTTTATAAAATAAAATAAAAAAAAGGTATTTTTTTAAGTATTATTAAAAATAAAAAAAGGTATTTTGAAATACCTCATTTTATATGAAGACAATGAGACAAGTATCCCAAAGTTTCATGATCATCAATCATCACAAGCTCGAACCCTTAACCTGACTCTCAACTGTCTGGTAGACCATCGAGGTTGGACTAAGGGTTCACAATTTGGTTCCAAAGATTTGCTTATAACTAATACAAAAGTGAAGTAAAGTGAAGTGGAGTGAATACCGTACAAGGTAATTTTCACTCCATTGAAAGAGAAAAACTTGTGTGGGACGGTCTCACTACGTGAACTGTAAATCCGTCCAATGTAATTATGACATATATTCAACTTTGTAAATGCATTGTTAATGTGTAGTTATCAAAAAGAAATTTTTTATTTAGTTTATTTATTTATTTTTATTTTTCAAACCTTTAAATTTTGCAGGCTTTTGGATTAAAATTCAATGACTAATTTTCACTCCATTAACAATATAGTTCCGACAAGATGAAGTTGATCAAGTGGTATGACCCTTACACCTACACAGCTATACCACGAGTGGCGGACTCAAGAATTTTAACTAAGTGGGGCACTTAAATGAAGTAAAAATTATATATATATATATATATATATATATATATAAATACTAAAAAATTAAGATCAAAATAAAAATTATATATATATATATATATATATATAATACTAAAAAATTAAGATCAAAATAAAATGAGTATTTTTTTATTAAAAAAAAACAAAAACAAAAATAAGTTTTTTATATAAAGAAAATTTTATGTTATAATGATTTTTAGATAAAATAAAACAAATAGAACACTTATTCAAGATAAACTAAATAATTTTACATTAAAAAAGAAATAAAAACAGGAAACACAATATTAAAAATAAATAATAACAAGAAAACAACATAAACAATAAAAAATATATAATATTTATTTTTAAAATAATAAGTTACAATCTAATTTTATAATAAGAAATTTTGTTTTGTATTTATAATGAATTCAATTTAAATTTATACAAAGATGTTGATTGATAAATATTACTAGACATGTTTTTTAATTTTTTATACTTCTAATTATTGGTAAATTATTGATTCTAAATAAATTAAAACTATAAAATAAAGAAAATACTAAGGATAAAATGAAAATGAATCATAATAATATATGGACTATTTTAATAAAATAAATTAAAATTTGTGATTTTAAGGTTTATTGATTTGATGTGTTAGGTATGTTAAACTAAAACTATTGGAAATAATAATAGATAATTTAATATAACTAAAATTTAATTAAATAACTACAAATTGAGAGTAATTAAGAAGTTGATAATGACCAAAAAGATAAAGTGGATTGTTTGTTTTCATGAGAGCATCTCCAATGCAAATATGCATTTTTGAGTTTCTAAATAGTGCTACATCAGCATTTCTATTTATTATGGGCCAACTTTTAAAATTTTTTTTAAAGAAATGCATATTCACATCTCCAATACAATTATCTAAAGTCAAATATGCATCAATTTTATGTCCAATCATAATAAAACAATTATTACATTCTCTCTCCTTTTTTATTTTACAATTAAATGAGGTTTAATCTTATTGGTGGAAAGAGTTAGAAATCCTAGTCAGCATTTCTAGGAGAGTTTCTAGAATTAGAAACCCAACTCCATATTCTCTAACTTTTTTTTGGCCACATCATCTCCATATTCAACTTAGATAATAGTATTGGAGAAGGTTTTTCTAACTTTTTTATTATCTTTCCTATGTGACACTCCATTTTCTCTAAATGCATAATAGCGTTGGAGATGCTCTAAGAAGATGAAAATTTGAGAAATAAATTGGAAAAGATAGTAAAATACATAAAAAATATTATTAAAATCACTGGATAAAATTGAATTTAAAAATAAAAGGTATTTAGTTTGCTTGAAAAATGAAAAAGGGTAGGAATTGAACCCAACACAACAAACTATTGTGGAATGGAGGTGACAAGCTGTGTTGAACGGTGAATTACTATAAAATGTGGTAATTAATATATTTATATATATAAATACAAAATCTTTTTTTTTTCCTTTGAAAATTTGAGGTAGGGCACAGGCCCCACCTGGCCTTAAGGTGGGTCCGCCCACACGAGGTTGTGGGTTTAAATTGTATCCCTTCCATCTAAACCCCGAATTATTTTAATATATTTAAAAAAAAAAAAAACAAACAATATAGTTCCTGTATTATAGCTAAATAAATATTAATTTCATTTTTAAGCATCTCAAAGTTTTACTATTCTCAAGAATTATTAATTCTTTCCAGGTTTACTCTTTATTAACTTTAAGATTTGAGTTTATTATTATTATTATTATTATTATTATTATTATATTACAATAATTCATGTTTTTTGGGGTGGTGTAAGGACTTGAACTCATAACCCCATAGTGTGGGTGTGAGATGCTTAACCAGTGGGCCAACCGGCCAACCTTATATTGTCACAACTTTAAGATTTGGATTCGACAAGAAAAAACAAGAGATTAAAAGGAAAGGAAATGAACAGGGAAAGGAAATAAGGTTATTTTTGTAATTATGGGAGGTATATAGAGAAATTTACTGAGATTTGAATTTATATGATGGGCGTATTGAAAAATTGGGTGTGGCAAAACATTTGATGGGTAGCAATAGGGCCCCCTATAAATTTCGAAATAATATTTTGTTTTTATAAATGAAAAGGGTATTTTTTTTTTTTTTTAAGTATTATATATAAAAAAAAAGGTATTTTGAAATACCTCATTTTATATAAAGACAATGAGATTCATGATCATCAATCAGCACAGCTCGAACCCTTTACCTGACTCTCAACAGTCTTGTAGACCATCGAGGTTGAAGTAAGGGTTCGCAACTCGGTTCAAAGATTTGCTTATAACTAATACATAAGTGAAGTGAAGTGTAGCGAAATCAAGTGAATACTGTACAAGGTAATTTTCAATCCATCGAAGGAGAAAAACTTGTGTGGGACGGTCTCACCACGTGAACCGTAAAACCGTCCAATGTAATTATGACATATATTCAACTTTGTAAATGCATTGTTAATGTGTAGTTATCAAAAAGAAATATTTTATTTAGTTTATTTATTTATTTTTAATTTTTTAAACATTTAAATTTTGCGGGCTCTTAAATTAAAATTCAATGTCTAATTTTCACTCCATTAACAATATAGTTCTGACAATATGAAGTTGATCCAGCGATATGACCCTCACATTTACACGGTTACACAATGAGGTTGTGGGTTCGAGTCGTATCCCCTTCCTCTACCTGAATTATTTTAATATTAAAAATATAAAAAAAAAACAAAAACAATACAGTTACTATATTATAGCTAAATCTAAATTTCAAAATCTAATTTTATATTTTCAAAGCCAATTATGTTACTGTATTGGGGCATTAAGCGATCTTACAACTATGTGATGAGACGGTCTTCCTACACAAGTTTTTCACCTCTTTAAAGAGCCTCCTGCCAAAATAATTGTTAGACAAAGTTGAGCTGAACCATTAATAATAAATCTCTCACAGGATTGTTAAAAAATAAATATCTAAAACACTAGACTTTGAATTCTCGAATTTCCTCGTTCCATACTTCCATCTCTTGGAGGTTTTTTTTTTTTTTTTTTTTGGTTTGTTCTTGTACTTGTAAATGTAAAAACATGTTACTCAGCCCCTGTACATGTTGATGGTTGGAGTAGCTGTAATATTTGGTTGGATAATGAACACTTAAAAGTGTATATTTTAGAATGTAGGAGAGAAAGAGTTAGGTTTTGACTTATATTCTTAAGCGAACCAAATATAAATCAGACAAGACTAAACTGATGTGTTACTTCCTAGAGATGTGGGATAACGTTTGGAGGTTGAAGGTGGTGTTTAAGGGAGGTTGAAGATTAAAGAAGAACTGAAAAAACGGATTCTGGAAGGAAGCGCAGCGCGTACCGCGGTGTAGACAAGGCACATGGACCACGGCACACGGAGCGATCGATTCCAGAGGATCAAGCGCGGTGCAAACCGCGGCGGAGGCAAGAGGCGTAGACCACTGTGTACACAACGGTCAATTCCAGAAGTGTTCCGCAGTATAGGAAGCGGGGTGCACACCGTGACCCATACTGTGGAGACGATGTATTTTGCTGAGATCGGGAATATTGCGTGAAAAAAGAAAGTTTATGTTTCTAGAAGTTCTTATGCTTGAAGGAAAATTATTTACTCTTTACAAGAAGACTTGTTATAAAAGGAAATAGTATTTATGTTGGAACAAGTAAGTCTTGTACGTTTAGGAGTAAGATTTCATTTTATCTTAAACTCACTGTAACTAGTATAAATAGAACCTTATAATTAGGTTGAAGTGTGTGGAGCAAAAAAAACACCATGTAATATCAGAGAGAGTGTGGTGAGGTCCAGGGAGACCCATGGGAATATCCGGGGAGGGATCCAAGGGAATATCAGTAGATCAAGTATAAGATCCATGGGTGATATTCAGGGGAGACCTAGGGGATATTGGAGGGTTCTTGGTGAGGATCTTGTGAGCATGGTTTGGGGTTAAGTGTGAAAGGGAATCCTGAAGTATATGGTTGAAACAATTTATCATATAGTGAAACTTTCTCTGTCGTCCTGACGGCCCGTGGTTTTTTATCCGATTTGGATTTTCCACATATATCTTGTATTGTGATTGGTTTATTTTCTCTAATCTATTTTTCTGTTATATCGACGTTATTAATTGCTATGAGTTATGGGCAAGTATTAGGCACGACGTTTCCGCGTTCATCGGTTCAGAATCCCCAAACAGAAAGAGGCATTTATGATTTACCTATTATAGAGATGGTGTGATTTGATCTTTTTTATTTTTTTTTATTTTTTTATTTTTTTATTTTTTTTATTTACATTTTACAGTATCATTCTTAAATGAAAGACGGAGATTTGGGATAGAAAAAAACAAAAAAGATTATTGAAAAAAAATCTATGCCGGTTGAAGACTTGAAGGTGAAGTTTATTGATAAATCAAATTTTATGTTCTTTAACATTTTTTTTTCTAAAATTCTCAATATCCTTTTTATATCTTCTATATGAAAATATCAATTTTCATAAGTTGACACCGTTAATTCTACCAATTTGGAAGTAACGAGTATTACAACCTTATTAGGTAAACAACTTGTTTTAAAATAATTTATTTATCTCAACAAACCCTTTTTTTTTTTTTTAAATAATTCATTAATTTGGAATTTGGGGTGGAGAATAGAAACAAATCCACAGGTGTGAGGGGCAAACCACTAGGGCAATTTCATATTGTATTTAATGATTAATTTAGAATTACAATAAGAAGCAATTACATGACTATATGAGATTAGTTCGATGGTATACCTCTCACACTTACACCATAAGGTTGTGGGTTCGAGTCCTCCTTCTATATAATATTTCAAAACAACAACAACAACAACAACAATAATAATAAGCAATTACACGAAATCTGCATGAGGTATGCCTATTCACAAGCATAAACAATTTTTCTGAAAATTGACATTGACCTCCCTTGGGCCATGTTTATTATATGAGATGAGATGTAATAGACTAATAGAACTAAAATGTCATACTCTCATGTTTGTTGCATACTTGCATGCATGAGATATTATTTTTAATCTCGTGCAAGTTTTTTATCCCACATTGATAGGACTAACTGGTCACATCATTTTAGACTATATTTTTTTTTAAGCTTTTATTTTTCTCTTTTCAATTTATTTTATGTTTTTATGTGATTAAAATATAAATATATTTTAATAATTAATAAAATATTTTATTGTAAACATTTTAAAAATAATAATATTCAATATTAACAAATAAAATAAAAATTATTTTGTTTAAAATTGGTTTAAAATATTTAAATAAATGATTTAAATATTTTAATTTTTTCAAAATTTAATTCAAATAATCATTTTAACCGGTCCGATTAGGGATGGCAAAATTCCCCGCGGGGACGGGGCCCCGTGGGGACCCGCACTTTTGGGGCGGGGATGGGGCGGGGATGGGGATAGATAGTCTAACCCGCAATGGGTATGGGATGGGGATGGGTTTTATACTCCCCACCCCGCCCCACCCCGCTTAAAATAATGCTTAGTTAAACTATGTAGTTTCAAAGAAAATAAATATATCTATATAAATATATATATATATATATATATATATATATTAACCCTAACTTTACATCTCTCCACCGTTATTTAACATAAAGTGACAAAACAAATTACTATTGAAAAAAACCCCTAACCACTAACTTCAACTCTAAGTCTCTAATCCTCAAACAACTCGAAGTTCACTATTCAAACTTAAACTTCAAACACAAGAGGACATACAATAAGTTTCTTTATCAAATAACTTTTAAAATTAAAAGTTTAATGACAACAGTTTTTTTTTTTTCAAGTTTATTACTTAAATAATTCTCAACTCTTGAATTAAGTTTAATTCGTTTATCACTACTTCAAGTAGGCACAAATATGTCTACAGATGCACTAGAAAGTGAAGATCCAATACTGATGCTATCAAGAGAAAATTGTGTAAACATAGAAGAACAACATAGGGTGGAAACAAACCTAATTGAATGTGAAGACGATGGCAACAAAAGAAAAAGAAGATGCACATCAGTTATGTGGGAGCACTTAACTAATAATTTTTTTTTTTTTTTTTGAATATAACTATCATATTCAATAGTTATATATTTGTTATTTAAATAAATATATATATATATATATATATATATATATATATATAAATGGGGTAAATGGGTGGGGATGGGGAAAGCACTCCCCGTTGTACCCCGACCCGCCCCAACCCGCTCCATCTATGGTGGGGTTTTATGAGGGGATGGGTTTTCAAAAAATAAATGGGGTGGGGTGCGGGGAAGGCCACCCCACCCCGAACCCGCCCCATTGTCATCCCTAGGTCCGATTCTATGTAACCATTTTATCCTAGTGATGTGGGGCTATTTAGTCCCATGTTTTTTTTTTTTTAATTTAAATTTTTTTTTTAATTCTTCTTATTTTATTTTATTTATTTAAATATAAAAATTTTATATTTATTTAATCTATATTATCATAATATTTAAAAATGTTATTTTCTTTAATGTTAATTTTAAATATTTTTATTTATTTGTTAAAAAGTAAAAAAATTAATTAATTTAAAAATAATTTAATTTATTTTTATATTAATCATTTTAACACTATATTAAATATATGATAAAATTATTTTTTATCTAATTTCATTCCACCCCAAACAAGAGTCATGACTATTTTAATCAAATCTTTTACGGCACCAAATACATCACAATACTAATTTAGTCAAATCATATCCCATCCAATCCAATCCAATAATTTAATCTCATCCCATGAAAATAATCACATCCTATAACACACACACTAAATGAGCCCTTAATGTTACTTAAACTTAACTACTAAATGGGAATCGAGGAATGTGATATGATTTGGACATGTGAGTATTTAAATATTTTTAATAAATTATATTTTATTAAATCTAATATTTATTTGAGGTTGGGCCTTTCTTAAACTCAAGAATGGCCCAACACAAAGCACATTGCATCTTACGATCCATTTTAATATCTTTACAGTTGCTTATTCAATTCATCGTCTCTATCAGACTTGGATCACTAGCAATGGAGGAGGAATTGATACGAGACGCTTCAAAAGAGGTTTCTCGTGAGTTCAAAACCCTAATCAACTCAGATGATTTGGACTCCCTCAAGCAATTGCAGTATCTCATGTACACATCCTCTCTCTCTCTCTCTCTCTCTCTCTCTCGATTTGTTATTTACCTTTTACTGAAAATGAATGTTGTTGAATTTGTTCTTTAGAGCTTACAATATTCCATTTTGAGGCTTTAATTTCATGAAATTGTTGAAATATTTCATCGACAGGCTTGTAACGTGTTAATTATAGTGCTGGTTCACGTGTTTTTAATGTAGTATGTTAAAATGTTACAATAGGATCATGAATATTCAGTTGTAGTGTGAGATTAAAATGATATTTAGTTATTATTATTATTATTATTATTATCATCTTGAAAACTTGTATGTTGAAGCAATGTAGTTTTCTTATTGACGCCTTTTGGAGTTTTGGTACAGTGCAATAGCTGGGAGTTTGAGTGGAAGATGTTGGGACTATTATTTAAATCAATAAGCTTGAAATCCGAATTTGTATAAGATTTTTTTGTAACAAAAAAGGACTGCATATATAACATCCTTCACTCGATCATGTTTCTGTAGGACCGATATTGGTAATGAAATTCTTGTTAGACATTCTGGTTATTTCTTTTGTATACCTTGCTTATGGAGCTACTTCAATCGAAGAATTTAGTTATCTTGGATGAGGAAACACCAACATGCTTTGTTGTTGTAGTTGGTATATGCGTTCGTCTCCAAATTCTATAATCCATAATTTGACATGCCTGTCAGAAAGTTACATTTCTATACTTGTCTTCAAATCTAGAGATCACACTAATTGGGTATTGGCGTCATATAGTTTGTAAGAGCATTGTATGAAGATGCCAACTTATGATTTTGAAGCATCCTGATATTTGATTTGCATGACAGTTGTGGGAAGAAGATGTGATCTAAAGCTAAGCTTCCCAATGATATGAAAGGTTATTGCAGGTGTAAGAACATCAATTATAGACTACATGTGACGTGATACCGACTTATGTTAGCTTTATCCTTATTGATGATTCATGGTCAAAAAGGAAATATAGTATTATATAATCAGTTAAGGAGTGTAACGGTGCTTATGATTTGAAATTTGAATTATTCTTGGTTCCATAGAAAAAAAGAATGAAAAAAGAGAGAGTACGTAAAGGAGAAAACCAAAATTCAAAGCTTAGTTCCTAAGTTATTACATGGAATTTAAATGAACGGATTTCCCCTTGCACTCTTTTTCTTTTTGAAACCTCTATAACCAGCAAGGTGATTACTGGTGTCTATATGACCAAAGTGATTAAAGTGAGTTTAATGTTTGGGTTTTTAGAGACATTGCTTCTTGTAAAGTTATTTTGATTCTTCTATGGGGAACTTGTTCACATTAAAAATTATGCTTGTCTCCATCTACATAAAGTAGTGACATACTTGTGATGGCTGGGAACCAAAATTGTTCATTTCCCCTGGCCTGGATATGCAGCTGGAGTTTGGTTATTAGTCCATATTCTTCTGTTATTTATTTATTTTTTTTTTCCTTTTCAGATTGGGAAGGTTGCAAGACAGCAATGCAGTCCTCTCTCATTTTAATGAGTATTCAGAGAATTGCTTTGCTGAGGTTTCTGGTGATTTTTCAAAAAATACCCGCCTCTTAAGATCTATGAAGTCAGACCTTGATTATATATTTCAGAAGCTAAGGTGTGTAGTTAGTACATATCGTTACTTTTGTTCATTCGTTTAACCAAGTACTTCATGTCTACTGTATAATTGTTGTTCTGTGTACTTTATTCGAACTTTCAAAGCATTACTTTGCTGAGGATGCAGCATCTCATTACATTTGGAGGTTCAAACACATCTATTTTAGATGTACGATGCAGTTACACTTTAGTCTTCTGTAAGGAGCAGTTTAGGTTTGCTTTATGTCCAGAACATGCTAATTTTTGTAGGATTATATGGTTGTGTCCAGTATCGGTATTTATTGGCCACAAATCAGGAATGTGCATTATGAGCTTCAGTTTCACAAGCACTACTTTGCAAGCTCATATTCAACCATATTCATTTACCATATGTGTTGTTTTTTTGACTTTCATAGAAAAAAATGTGTTGTTTTAGAATTCTAAATTTGTATTAAATGAGCATGATCCTAAAAACAAAAGAAAACTCCTTTATGTTAGTAGAACAGAAAACAGATGCTGCCAAACATGCCTAATTGGATTTTCTTTTTAGGAATGGTGTATTCCTCGGATCCTCTTCTATATTCATGCCTGGAATTACTGAACTAGCCATTTATCCCTTTTCAAATAACCCTTGTCTGCTAGAATTTTTCTCTATGTATAAAGGATCAGTTTAGGCTTAACTTCTATGTTTGCTGATGACAATGTGAATGATGTGTTGGAAACATGGAACAACTAAATGGTCAAGTACTAGAGATGATAACAAGAATATGGACTATGGAGGGCAATCTTGTCTTTGTTATTATTAGAACTCTAACTTTAAATTAATAAGCAATTATAGCTATTGTATTTTGAATTGAGAAAGACTATAAAACGAGCCTATGACATGTATCCCTATAATTTCACTGACTGACAACTTACAGAAACCTATAACATTGTACAATAGTAGTAATTTGCGAAAATGATGACAAATTCTAAATAATGCTTGGATAATACATACAGAATGAAGAGGTCATCCTAGAAGCTTCTCACATGCCACTAATGCATATTTCTTGAATTATGATCTCTATATATGTAAAATTTGGTCTGATGCTGATTAAAAATCTAAGTATTATGAGAAGATGAAATGTGTCAATTAATTTTTCATGATAAATTAGTAATTTGTAAATGGCCAGTATGATACTATACAATGCCCATCTATTTTTGCAGAAAATGAGCTCAATTTTTATTTATTTTTATTTTTTTCTATCCCATGTATAAAGTTGTACAAGAATTCTTTCTCCCTCTCTCTGTCTGTGGGTTACAGAGTTTAGGTTATCGCCTTGCTGGGAGGAAATGGATCTTATATATCTCAAAGAACTTATTGTAGGAATGGTTTTTTTTTTTTTTTTTTTTTTCTCTTCTTATTGTTTATTTATTTTAAGAACAAGAAGCGATTATCAGAGGTTTAATTTTCACATTTTTGGGTGAACTTCCAGTTGGGGAATGTTGATGTCAGTTTTGGGGTGTCTTCCAATGATATATGCGGGTTTCATGTCCATTTGTAGTGTGCACCCATTTGTAGTGTGCACTACAGAAATGATTAGAATATTGGTTTTGTTGCAACTGCATTGGCCAATGCAATAAGCCAACAGTTTCCATTCTAATATTCATCTATCACTCTTTATTGAAAACAACCAGTGAACATGCAAAATTCTTATTTGTTTACGTATGCTTACCTCTAAGTGAGTACCTCTTTATTACATCTTCTGTGCTGGTAGCCTGTTAAAAGATTTAGCTGTAGCCCGTTGGTATACCGTGACTGTTTTCTGTGTGTATGTGGAAGGTAAATCAATCACCTATAACTTTTCATTTGAGAGATTGTTTTATTGTCTCACAAACTTCATTAAAATTAAAGCTTCATTATGGAAAAGTAATGGTATTTGTGCAAAGAAGATGTTCATAGTTTTCAAGTCGTAGTTTCCATTAAGCTTATTGTCGGATTTTAGAAAGAAAGATTTAGATTAAAGTCTAAGACAAGAAACATGTGTGACCATTTGTATTGTTTTGGGTGTTAAAGATCCATTTATTCATTTGGTATGTGATTGTTGTTCTATTGATGTGGGTGTAACCACATTTCATTTGGATTAAGAACCTATTAGTTTGGTTTGATGTGTTTTGTATCGGTCGAGTCTTCTTCAGCCGGTTGTTTTTCTACTCATTTTTTGACATGTTTGGTTTAACAATAACTTTCTTTTTCATGAAAGGACCATTTCATGTATTCCTCCACCTTATCCCCAACCTCACAAATGAATCGAAATGTTCTTCATACTGGTGTGTGTTGCAAGTAACAACTTTACTGTTGATCATAAAGTTAAACTCTTGAGATTCCTTCTGGCATCTTCTTATCTGTGTGTTGAGTTTAAAATTTAGTCGTATTTATGAATTGCCTGATTATTATTTCATAGTAATTAAGGTTTGATTCTAGAATGGTGCTTTACTCTTATCTACCCCTCTCAATCTGTGTGCGTTTTTGTCTCTTGAATACTCAGGAGCATGAAGGCAAAAATCATGGCTACTTATCCAGATGCATTTCCAGATGAATCAACAAGAGAAGCACTAGACCAAAGACCAGACCTTGAAATGCCTCAATAACTATGTTACCGACATGTAATCATGCTATCTCTATGTAATTTTTACATTGTTTCATAGTCATTTCGTGACAGGTTTGTCACATTATTTGGATCCTAAATTTTTCAGGAAATTTTATTGATGTCTAGCATTACTCATGTTCAGGTGAAGATATGTTTGCTGCTGTGTTTTGAGTGTAGGTTTGTACATTTCCTCTTTATTAATGTAAAGAAAATTATTAGTTTTAGATCAAAATCAAGGTCCAAAGAAATTCATTGCTTGCTTTCTTGGTCGAACTGTAACAATTGGATACAGAGTTCTCACAGAACTTTACTCGGTGAGGAACAGTTAGGTGAACTCTTGTGCCTTTGGTAGGTACGCCTTGGTACGCTCATCGCGGAGTGCAGCCCTTAGGACCGGTATCCTTTCCCTCAAGCTATCAATGATGGCTTAATTTCGTTCCTCAGTCCTAAAGTCCTTTTTTTTTTTATAACAGAAAGTGTATGAAAACGAAAGTGATCAAGTGAAAAGTGGATAGTAATTTGGGTGTGTTTCCATGGCTGACTGTTTGCTTCTTCAAGATTTCGATTTCAATTTCAATTTAGAAATTAGAATTCAAAGTTGAGAAAAGATACCTGTTCAATAACTTTTTTTTTTTTTTTTTTTTTTTTTTTTTTTTTTTTTTTTTTTTTTTTTTTTTTCTTCAGTTTATGAGATTGACGCTGGGCGATGTATATCCAAACAGTTGGGATCTCCATGGAGGTTTAATTGCTCTTGTTTTTAGGTTTAAATTTACAACACAGTATTTACTAGAGAAAAAAGAAGCTGATTTATTGAATTATCACACGTTAGCAAACAAAATACAAGACTACTCTGAACAAAATTCACCTAAAATAAATTATGTGAATAACCAGAAAAAGGTCAATTAAAGAAAACAAACTAGTAGCAGTTCTGATTTTGACAACATTATTGCATTTTTTGGAGCTGAATTCTCTTTTGAAATCACAAAACAAAGTATTTTGACTGGCATAATACACCATCCATTAAACATTTATAGCTCTCTTGCTTTGTAGGCAGAACTCCATCTGCACCAGAGAGATTCAAAATCAAATATCAGAATTTTAGTAGAGCATTCGCTGTTTTATTCTCTCAAAACCAACACAAAATTAGCATTCTTCAATGTCAAAAGACTCAAAGTCTCAAGTTATATAACACAATTAAGAAAATAAGACCTGCTGCAGAAAGACACTCAAGTCTGAAACCGAGATCAGTACACTGTGTGACAAAAATCAACTCAATGGGAAAAATAATACAAGCTCGCTGCTACTGGTAATCTTCAATATCATTTAAATCTAACATATGTTAAATGTCTATGAGAACCCGTAGAATTAAAATCATGACAGAAATTAGCAACAAAATCCTTTCACTACAGCTGTTTCAAGACCCTATCGTAAACAATCAAGGACAAACACTCACGAGGATGTTCAAGTTAAGTGGCAGGTACCGCCTAAGTCATCAAGAACCTGAGACCAAAATCAATCTTCAATAAGTTTCTGCCAAATGTTTTTAGCTTAATGGTTATTTGCCCCCCACATGCAGGAAGTTTAAAGTTCAATTCATACGAGCAAAGGCCTTTAGTGAAGAAGGTCCGAATTTCAAGCAATGTGAGGTGAGGGCTTTGGAATAGACAGCGAATACTCCACTACGTAACAAATTATAGTCAAATCTAATGTCTAGAAGAATAAACACAGCTTAAACATTACTCATTAAATAGATTTGAGTCAGACTAGGTTCAACTTGGTACAAGATGCAACCATAGTCATGTGATTTGAAGAACCTTGATGAAGACCTTCATGCGGTTTCATTGCATCATTGGTCTTCAAAAAGATGATCTTTTCCCTCACCCTTTGATTCAACAGTTGTCAAAAACCAAACCTATACTTTTTCAATTTTTGCGAAGATTCTAATTTTTCGATCCTAAGCCTTCATTGTGTAGTTCCTCTAAATGGTCGAAACCATACTTTAATACTTAAATTCCACCACAATTTCCTATTCTCAAATCTACCTAAAGCAAAAAGACTAAACAAATTCCATATTAAAATCAAACAAGTCTGTAGTAAAGAAAAATATTATCAAAATTCAAAATTGGATCATTCATCAAATGAATGAAACCATACTTTAATACTTAAATTCCAACACAATTTCCTATTCTCAATCTCAAATCTACCTAAGGCAAAAAGACGAACGATTTCCATAATTAAATCAAACAGGTCTGTAGTTCCAAAAAATGTTAGTTAAACATAGTAGTACCAAACAAATTTCATTTCATTACGCTGAATCAAGCATTACATATCAATTATCAAAATTCAAAATTGGATCAATCACCAAATAGAATTTAAAATACCCAACTGAATAACAAATTAAGTCATCACCTGCAATCATCTGAGCTTCTCATTGCCAGCGCTCCGCCTTGTGGCTTCCCTGATATTCTCAATGTAGCCTTCAATGGGCGGCGTGAGAGTAGCCATAAACCTATTAACCGGAAATGGGGTCAAATCAGGCACTAAAGCCGCCTTCTTCAAATCTTCAGGCAATGCCTCAATAGCCTCCTTCTTCGACTTCAACAAATTGGTCTCAGCAGCCTGTCTAGCCCTAAGTTTCCTCATCAAAACCCTACTATACTCCTTAGCAAGCCGTTTCCCATCCTCTACCGTCAATTCATACTTTGGAATCTTATCGACATCAACCAATCCAAGCGTAATCAAATCCAAACCAGGCGTCCCCATTATCATCGGCTCTTCGGTTATACCCATAGAAGCTTTTCCTCCTTTTTTCAAAATGTCGATTTCTCTCTGCCTTTCTTTGCTTATCAAACCTAATTTTTCTCGTTCAATCTCGCGTTTCTTGTCCTTGGGAGTGAGGTAACGTACCGGGGTGGGGGCGTTGAGGCACTGTTCGTAGAGCTTCTGCTTCTGGTCGGGGACGTGGGGTTTGGCTACTGCTCCTGATTTGGCGGAAGAGTCCTTTTTGGTGGTGATTTTGGAGCGCTTCAATGTCTGACCTGATTTCAATTTGGCTTTTCCTTTGGGTGTGCCGCTGGCAGAGCATTTTTGGAGGAGTTGATGAGCCGAAGACTGTAGAGGTTTGGATTTGGTGAGGCTCAACATGATGATGATAAGAAATCCAAATGAAATGAGAGTGGTTTGGTTTGGTTTCTAAGATTTATCAACTACCTTTTTTCTGCTCGATTTCATTGACCGGAATCACACTGCAATATGGAGAGGGCCTAGGGTTTTACATATGCAGTTTTATTTTAAAAAAAAGTTTTCTAATTTACACTAGGAAACAATTTTATCAAAAATTACATTGAACTCCCATACCTTAGCGTTGACTGTTATATTTAACTGTTGACTTTTTCAAATGGTTAAAAAGATGAAACTACCCATTATAATTATAATTAGAAAAAAAAAAAAAGAGAAATCAATAAAATGAAAAAGAAAATAGTTAGAAATCTCTACCGTCTATCTTAGATTGAGATCCATCAATATTAATTAAAAAAATTAAAAAATTAATTTTTTTTTCTCAACCGTCCATCTTTGAGATGGATGATGAATATATATATATAAAAGAAACTGACGTTTAGATCTCCCCGAATGGGGAGGCTCCAGCCTCCCATGTTTTGTGAAAACAAAATGGTTTTGTAAATTGGAGAGGCCTGAGGCTCCCTACCGTTGATTTGGGGAGGCTCGAGCTTCTCCCAGTGGAGAGAGATCCATCTAGATCGGTGAAAATCCAATCTAGATCTATGTGATGAATGATTGAGATCCATCTTCTTTTATTATTATTATTATTTAATTTCTGATTTTTTTTTATAGATTTCATATTTAATTTCTGATTTTATATAAATAAGGATAATCAAATTTGGTCCAACTCTAATAGTAGGGGGCATGAGTATCAAGTTTTGAAAAAGTTGTTTTTGAGTGTAATTTGAAAAACCTCAGGTAGGTAGCAAGTAATACTTCATAAATAAATAAAACAGGGAGGAGCCCATGAATTACATGGTAGTAGCTTCTCCTTTGTTGTTCATCAAAATTCGCACTCCAATTTCGATTGAATTTGTAGGGATTTGTCGTCGAAATGCTCGGTGGATTGTACGGGGACCTCCCTCCACCTTCCGATGATGAGAAACCCACCACCTCCTCCTCCGTCTGGTCCAGCAGCGCCAAGATGGCGCCACCCACTCTCCGCAAACCTTCTTCCATGTTCGCGCCGCCTCAGACCATCCTCAAACCCCAATCCAAACCCAAAACCCTCAATTCCTCTTCTAAAATCCTCGTTTCGTCTTCTCCCGCAGTGACGCCGTCCCCCGACGACGTGGCGCCGCCGCAAACGGCGCTGGTCGGCGTCACTTCATCGGTGGTCGAAGAGTACGATCCCGCCAGGCCAAACGACTACGAGGAGTACAGGAGGGAGAGGAAGAGGAAGGTAATGGAGGCCGAAATGCGGAGAGAGTTGGAGAGGAGGCGGCAGGAGGAGGAAGAAAGGGAGAAGAGAGAGAGAGAAGAGAGAGAACGAGAGCGCGAGAATATCTCTGCTTCGAGGATTAATATATCCGGTGAGGAGGCCTGGAAGAGACGCGCAGCAATGAGCGGTGGAGGAGGAGTGCCGAGGTCTCCTTCTCCTCCGCCAATTACGGAGGCAGGAGGAGGGTTTACGATAGGGAAGTCGGAGACGAGCGGGTTGGGATTGGGAGCGGGTGGGCAGATGACTGCCGCGCAGAGGATGATGGCGAAGATGGGTTGGAAAGAGGGCCAAGGGCTCGGAAAGCAGGAGCAGGGGATCACCACGCCTTTGATGGCTAAGAAGACTGATAGGAGAGCTGGTGTTATTGTCAATGCCAGCGAGACCAAATCCGATAAGAAGGTCAAGAGTGTCAACTTCAATGGGGCACCTACCCGGGTTTTGCTGCTTAGAAACATGGTATCGATCATGCCTAATTCTTTGTTGCAATTTATTTCATTGATGTTTGTTTATGAGTTAATAATGACCTTGATACTAATGCTATTACCAGCAAAACAAACCCACTGAAGTGAAACAAACACTAACTGAGACATTTCTATATGTTAGCTCCTACTAGTTCAAACACCAACTGAGACTAACTGGGTGGTTGTTTAATGTTTTGTAACACCTCTGTGAAATTTTGTAATTGTTGAAGTTGTGAAGAAGCATGATCCAAGTAGGAACACATTAGGAGCATATATGATTCAAGAATAACTCCTACTAATTCAAAAGCGGATATTAGCTTGATGAATATATGGAATCTTAAAAACCATTTAGAATTGGTGAGTAACAAATGGGAAAGAGATTGATATCATAAAAACTTCTTATGTAATTATAGGAATTGGCATTATAATTGGAGGTTCAGCGTTTGTGGATAGATTTTGATACTTTGACTTGCCTCTTGAAAGAATATCATCTTCGAAGTCATGAATCTCTTTAGTTAAGACTCAAATTTTCCTTGTGTGCATGTGTATCACAACTCACGTATTGGTTTCTTGGGATATTAGGAGTTTTGCAGCTCAATTTGGATATGAAGTAAAATGTTGACAAGAATTTGAAGTGTGATGATAGGAAAGCATGCCTTTAAAATTCCTTTTGGTGTCTCGGTTAGCTATGACTAATTTGATGTCCTTGTAGAGTTGAACTTGGGCTGGTATTCTTCTACCCAGCTAAAGCGCACCTTAAGACCCAATGCTTCAGGAGTATATTTTCTCTTCTAGCAACTAAAGGAGCAGGCTTATGGTTGACCATACTTCAGGCTAGGTCCAACCCAAATTTCACTTTCACTATAGTAAATGTTTCATATTCTTAAAATTTTAAAAGTTGTCTGAATTTATCTTGGTGAGAGTTAAATGTGAACTTATCTTGGTGAGAGTTGAATGAAACTATGATTCATTTTATATTTAGTATTTACACCTTTATGTACTAAGGTACAATTCTGGTGTGATAAAATTTAGGGTTAGTAATAAGTACTTACTATTTGCTAATCAGCTAATGAATAGCTTTACTGGCTTTATTGGGCTGAACTGGGTATCTAAACTCTTTCTTTTTCTTTTGGCCAAGCTTGGCTTGATAAAATTAGCTTACAAGGGGCAATCTGGGTTTGAACATGATTGTTGATTCCAGATGGTGGTCTCTCCAGGCTTCTAGTTTACTAGAGAGATGGAATAAATAGTTTTGACGATTGCATAACTGATTATGCATGGCACTAAAGTTATCTTAAATTAGCAACATTGAAGTTTTTAGCTTCTTTGTTTATCTCCTTTCTTTTGATGTTGTTTTAAATGGTGGCATGCTGGTTGCCATATTTCTTTCCTTTCCTTATCCTCTTGATGCATCTCTATTTGCATATCAGAATATTTATCCTCATTTATTTAAAGAATCTGTGGTTTTGAGCAATTATTAAGTACTCTGATATCCTTTTTATTATTTGGAAGGGCATAAGTGGACAAGGACTAAATATGTAGTAAACCTGTAGGTAAATGCTAGATTGAGCATCCTCCCATTTAAATTACTGATTGAGGTTTGTCAATTTAGACATGCATATAATGAAGTTTAAATACTGATACATTTCCAGAAGTATAATTAGGAGGCAGCAATTACTGGATAGTGCTGTTGTTTTGTCCGAGTCTATTTTGAGTTCTTGACTCCTGTATGTGATATATGTTTATTTATTCTTCTGTTGAGTAGTTTCAATACTCTTAAGGGAGGAGTTAGCCTCCTATTGTACATTGTGAGCTTTGTTCATCTTAGCTAGGTTTTTGGGATAATGTATTCCCCATTTGTATCTTCTTCTTCTTTTTCTCACTTCATAGAAAGTTTCTATTTCTATCAGAAAACAAAACATATCCTGAACAGTTTAATAGATTTAGTGTCTCTATTGAGTGGGACAGGATTATGCATATTCATAGCTCTTTTAGTAAACCTTTTAATATAAAATCAATATATTGTTTTCTTGAAAAATGTGTTCTTAAATTATGATTTTAAGATGTTATAAACAATCTGAAAAATGAAAAAAATATTTTATAAATAATCTAGCATGCCATTCTATAGTTTCTGTTTGAACTACATTATGCTTGTTTGTAACAGATAATCAGTATATTCATGATATCATGATAACATTATCATGGTAACCTAGTGACTATTGCCTGTTTTATGATATGGGTTGATGAATGGTCCTATCTTTTAAGACTGTCATCAATTACAGTAGCTGGTAGCGGACTAGCAGCCACTGCTGAAGTTGCTTTCTTTTCCTAAATTGGGTTTTGTTGGTCTTTTTGTACTAAACAACAAGGTTCATGATTTGCAAAATTGATTGTTTATTGTTGCAAGTCTATTAATCCCTATAAGCTGGAATAATGTTTACTAAACTGGAACTTTAATCCTTAATGACAGACATCTTTTCAAAGAATCTGTACTCTTTTAAAAAAGTCATCAAATTGGATTTTCTCTTAGGATTTTGTTTGACTGAAGTGGAGAATCATTTAGGATCCTTAGTAAATTTAATTTGAGGGTGCTTGCTCTTACCTTCTTGCAGGTGACTCAATTGTGGTTTCTTTTTCATGCTGAAATCCATTCGACTCTTTTAAACAAATCATCAAATTGGATTTTCTGTTAGGATTTGATTTGACTGAAGTGGAGTATCATTTAGGATCCTTTTTTATTTAAATTGAGGGCACTTGTGTAGATTTAATTTGAGGGTGACTTGGTCTCCTTTTTCATGCTGAAATCCATTTGGCTCTTTTGAATTTATTTCACTTATAGCACAATTGAATCGGTATTCTCTCATGCTCATAGCACAATTGAATTGGTATCCTCTCATGCTCGTAGCACAATTGAATTGGTATTTTTTTTATAGTTATATCAGTTTTATTAAAATAAGAAAAAATGGGGTGTCTCTAGTTTCTATTAGTTTATGGCCTCAGATGTCAGTTTTTTTAGAAAAGCTCACTGCCATATATGACCTAATGTAATTTCATTTTACTGGTTGCTTCTGTTTTACCTTTTTTTTTTTTTTTCTTCTGTTTCTCTACAACCGTTTGATGTCCAGTAGTGGATCAACTCGGTGGAAATTACAATCTGTATTAGATCTACATGAACATATATTATTGTCATGCTTATTGCCTGTGATGCCTTGTTGGGAGATAATGGAGATTGAAGCTTACTATTGTGCTCTAATCATATAGGTTGGTCCTGGTGAGGTAGATGATGAACTAGAAGAGGAAGTTGGGTCTGAGTGTTCCAAGTATGGCATAGTTACCCGTGTTCTCATATTTGAGATAACAGAACCAAATTTCCCAGCTGAAGAAGCAGTGAGAATCTTTGTGCAGTTTGAGAGATCAGAACAAACAACAAAAGCATTTGTTGACCTTGATGGCCGGTTCTTTGGTGGTCGGGTGGTTCGTGCCGCATTTTACAGTGAGGAAAAGTTCAGCAAAAATGAGTTGGCTCCGATGCCAGGGGAAATTCCTGGTTTCACTTGAAGTTACAGAAAGTTCTGTAATCAAGGTAAATCTCCCTCAAATTGGGTTGATGATAAAGTTAAGAAAACTAAGTTAGTGTTGTCACTGTTGTAAGTTAGTGACAGTGACAAATTGGATTTTTATTTTAGTGGAGTAGCTTTTTCATTCTTGTGTGTTGGCTAAGATCATGCTTGTAACGAAAACTATGGACATCTAGGGGATTTTCCGACCATTTTTCATCAAACTTTAACAGTTATCCTGCTCATAAATCTTTCATGATACGATTTTGTTGTTTTCAATTTGGGCTCATTGGCCCGAATATTATACGTTTGCTTTCATTCCTAGGAAGTCTGACAATGTTGGGGCTAAATTGCTGTAATCTTTTAGCAGATGCTTTGAAGAACTTTCCCCCGTTGAATACTTGAACAGATGCATTTTCCTGTGATTTCTAAAATTGAAGTCATTCATAGTTGGATTATTCAACAAATAAACAGGAGAGAGTTAGTATATTGGGGAGAAATCTCTACAAAATGGGTTCATCACTGAGATCACCCAACACTCCCACATATAAAAAAGTTAACATGCTATCCTTCATATATGTATATTTAGTTGGTAATGAGAGCTAATAAAACTAAAGTGGACGGCGCAGAGGTGAGGCTGCAGGGGTGTTCTGGTTGGATGCCCTCATTTCCTGCAAGTAAAACTGCTGCTGTGCGGAAGCAGTTGTCGTTGCTGTGGTGGTTGTGGGGTGGGGACAAGGACCACTAGGAAGTCCGCCATATAAGTACAGTGCAAGTGGATTGTCAGCTGAGAAACTGGGGGAGGAAGTGGTGGTGGTGGTGGTGGTGGTGGAGCCAGCAGTGATGTTAATGCCACTGATGTTGGGATCTCCTCTGTGTGAGACGCGGTGTGGGGATGCGGTGGTCGAGCAATCCCCACCACCGATCACGATGCTGCTGCTTGTAGTAGGAGTTGCGACGCCGCACACAGGGCAAGGATTCATCGACTTCAAACCATAATATATATAAGACACAAAAATAATGCAGTCAGATACTATTTGATTAATGAGAAAATGCTTTAAAAAAAACCAAAAGATATTGTTATTTGGTTGGACTACTACCAAACATAAGAACATGAAAACACATTAGTCCAAAACAGACCCAGATAAATAAGTGAAACTCTGTTTGGTTACTAAGAAACAGCAGTTTTTAGATAAACCCAAGAAGAAAGAACAAAAGTAAAAGCTGAATCTTCTGTGTTTTAGCGATCCCAACACAACAAAACGTGACAAAAAGTGGCCAAGTTTCCATCTTTTTCCGAAACCAAAGTTGGTATATTTTCTTTGATTTTCCTAGAAACCAACCGACATGAAACATCAAAAAGAAAAGAAAAGATGAGTGGGGCTTACAAGAGTGGCTCGGTAGGTGGTGCCATCAGGTTCGATGACCCAACCAGCCTCCCTAGCAAGCTCACGGAGGACTTCATTGATATCAGCTCTTGGTGAGAGATGGTAACCTCCCCATTTTCTAAGACCATGAAAAATCTTGGTGGTGATTGCTCTTCTCTGTCTCTCTCTCAACTTGGTCCTCTCTTTGTCAATCTCACTCCTCACTCCTCCTCCTCCTCCGCTTGATGACGACCTCCCCACCGCCGCCGTTACACCTTCCTTCATCTCTCTGTCTCTGTCTGTGTTTGTGACTTGTGAGAGTAGTGTACTTGAGGGGTATGTGTTGGTTTATATGCTTGTTTTGCATGATGTATGTAGATAGAGAAGGTAAATGGGGGTGAGAAAAGTGTGTGTCAGTGTGTGTAGAGACTGCCAGACTGGAGAGAGAGAGAGAGAGAGAGAGATGATGTGATGATCAGGTCTGACACGCTATGAATCTGATCATTGATGATTGATCAGACTGCTGATGATGAGTTGAGGAGTGTTTTCTAATTTTCTTTATTATTCTGATTTTTCAACAACTTCATCTTGCACTTGCACCCATTGTCCAATCTGTCATTACGAAGGAAACTATATTTTGGTTAGGGGTAAAATTAGGGATCACAATTAAGATTTCAATTAATTCATTGCTCAACTTGAATACTAACCCATTGACAAGATGAGGTTGGTGGTTAAGTCCCTCACACACACATACCACGAGATTATGGGTTCAAGTCTTTCTCCCGTCTCATAAAAACCCCGAATTATTGTAATATTTCAATATATATATATATATATATATATATATATATATATACTAACATATTAAGTTAAAACTTGAATAAAGAATGATGTTGAATCTGATGATGGTTATTTTTTTTTTGTTATTATGTTATTTTTTCTGCTTTTTTAATTAAATAAATCTCATAGAGTCATAGATATGACGAAGATCCATCTCTTTATATATATATTTTTTATTTCTCTCAATTTTGGTTTTTAATATAAAAAAATTAATTTCAGTTTGGAGGGTAGAACAGTAATTTTCTAGTTAATGAAGAGCATAATTGTCTTTTGCATCAAAATTTTAACAAAAGTTAACGTTATGTGGTGGGATAATGTGGAATATGACAAAATAGGTGGTGGGATAATGAGGAATGCATGACTTGCCGTTGGGGCGGACAAGATGATGGGTGTCTGGACGAAGTCCGGGATCCTCAATACCTAAAAAATAAAATAAATAAAAAATCCCTGAAACTACATGGAGAAAAGGGAAACTAAAGGGTTGAGAATATGAGATTTTAATGTTACAATTTATTTATTTATTTATTATTATTATTGGATTTGAATCCTCTTTTCACCTTTTAGTATTCTCGTCAAAATCATCTATCTTTTTGTAGTGTAAAGACATAAAAATTAATAAAAATAATCAAGATCAATGATTTGTTATATTATACATGTGACAATAGATTATAAAGGTGGAGACAATATGTGAGGAGAGGATCCATGTGAGTATGTGACCATATCCATTATTATTAGGGGAATTATCATTTGAGTCCTTATGTTTTTTTGAATTATCTGTTTTTTAATTGCTTATACATTTTTCATTGGTTTGATCCCTATGCACATCAATTTGGTCCCTCTAACCAAATTTTTGACGGTCAACTATTACAAAAAATGTTGAATGACTATTTTACACAGAGACATTTATTTTCTTTTAAAAATAAAATAAAATAAAATTTACAAAAAACAAAAGGAAAAACAAAAATAGAGAGAATAAAATAAATAAAAATAAAAACAATTTTCAGTTTTAAAATAATTTAACATTTAATCTTAATTTTTTTAAAAGAAAAATAAAAAAACTGTAGTCTGAAAATCATTATTTCAAATAATAATAATAATAATAATAATAATAATAATAATAATACTGTTTTAATTAAAAATCATTATTTAGAAAAAAAAAATTAAAAGTTTGAAGAGATCTTCAAACATTTTTTTTTTTGTATAAAAAAAAAAAAAACAAAACAAAAAAATGTTTAAAAAATTAGAAGAGATCTGGATTTCCTGATCTCTTTAAATTTATTATTTAAAAAAAAAAACAAAAAAAAGCTTTTGAAGAGATCTGAATTCCATATTAGGTGTTATTAATTAAATTGATGCTTTTTTTTTTTTTTTCCATCATTAGACGTTTCTATTCATTTGGAATTTTTTTGTCTCCAAGTAAATCAATTAGGATCCTTTTTCTTATTTCTCATAATTAAAAATTTAAAAAAAAAAACAAATTAAAAAGTTTTTCACCGTACAATGTAGCTTGCCCATTAGTATTGCATTTAGGTTAAACCAGCTAATAAGATGATTGAATTTATATCTAAATCGAGATGTTTTTCATTGATTATGGTACATTTACATGATGATATTAGTTGGAAGTATTTATAACACAACCTTAATTTATGTGGTAAGCACTTGAGTGATTACTTTTAATTAATTATTTGGAACAGATTCAGCTAATAACAACTAATTATAGCTTCTATAAATTGCAAATTGGATAATAGATTAATAGGGCATGTGGGTCCTTTAAAAGCTCACCCATCTCAACATTATTTTTCATATATAAATCGTTAAAAGGTTGTATGCCGTTATTTATTCTTAAAATTTGTGTTTTTTGAGGTTTTTCGTTTTTTTCTTTTCAACTAATTTTAGATAAAGATAAAATTGCAATTAATGATAAATCTTTAAAAAAGAAAAAAAGAAAAAAAAAAAGAGGCACAATGTACCATATGATATGATGTAATTTTTTTTTTTAATAGTACAACAACTACCAGGACCGGCGAGATTGGGCTCTACAAGCACAGCCTAGATCACAGCTCCCACGAACGGGGAGATAGCACTCACACAATTGTGAGAAAACACCACACTTGGGAGTAAAGCCAATGTGGACAAAGAATATATATACACAAATGGCATGCCATGAGTTTGAACTATGGTGGTGGATTTCTCTCAAAGAGAGTCCAGCCACCGTGGCAAGAGCCCATTAACATATGATATGATGTAATTGTATTAAGTAATTGAAAATCATTTAATTACAAAAAAAAAAAAAAAAAAAAAAAAAAAAAAAATCCTTAATTGACCGTTAGTTAATCATGGCGGAGAAGTAATATTGTACTTGGAGATCAGGTGTGATCACGCACTTGATCCACTGGCGGTGGAGTTTTAATTTATTTTTTTTAATTTATTTATTATATATTTTTTTAAATGTTTGATTTTTTCTTACAAATTTTCTTTTTCCTTCTTGATGTTTGCTTAGGAAAAAGTTATGAAGGTTTGGAAAGAAAGTGAGGGTGTGATTGATTATTTGATTGTGAAAGGGTAAAAATGGAGGTATGATCTCAATAGAATTATTTCTAGAAAAATATATTTAAAATTATTATTTTACTCGGTAGAATTTTTTTTTTTACTCAATTTAAAATCCAAAAATGAAAATTCAATATTGTTTTCCTATTTTCAGAGTTTGATCTCCAAAACAGTTTTCTTATTGTTTTGATCTCTTCACTTTTATTCAGTTTTATTCTCATTTGATTACTTCACATCTCTTTCTCGTTTCCCGTTTCAAAATTTCTAAGGAGAGGAATTCAAAATGAGTAATATTAAAATAAAATGGATTGTCTTTCGATTTTATTTTATTTTATTTTATTTTAAATAGAGTGTCTTTAGAATAGGAGTGTCAAACGATAAAATGGATCACTTTTGTTCAGTTTTATTCTCTATTTTATTTTTATTTGATTACTTCACATCTCTTTCCTGTTTCCCATTTTAAATTTTCTAAAGAGAGGTATTCAAAATGAGTAATATTAAAATAAAATGCATTATCTTTCAAAATTTATTTATTTATTTAAATGGAGTGTCTTTAGAATAGGAGTGTCAAAAGATAAAGAGGATAATTTTGGAAAAAGGAAGTGTCTTTAAAAATTTAAATATTTAGAATGAAGTGTTTTAGAGATGAAGTGTAAAAAGAAAAACATTAGATTGTAAGAATAAGCTCTCCCTTCATTCAAAATTCAAAACATTAGTGTAGTAAGATATTTTTTGGGTAACTCGTAATTCTTTTTGTTTTTCTTTTTTTTTTTTTGAAGGAAAGAAAACTTTATTAAAAGAAACTAGCAAAAACACTAGTCTGGACAGTCCTCCAAAATATACTGCTCCACACACAGAGGGTAAGATTTCATCCATAACTGATCCTCAACCGTAGTGAAGCCAACCTGGAAAGAGTATGAACAACAAAGTTTGCTGTCCTAGGAACATAGCTAACCAAACAACCCTCCCTACGGCGAATATGGGTGACCCTTAATTCACGATTTAGAAAATGAATTTATGATCCGAACCCACAATTTAAGTAGTAGATGTGTAACACTAGACAATTTCATTACATGAGTTATCTGTTTAACTGTTGTGACTAAGCTATAATATGATTACATATTTACAAGCCTCAGTAGTTAAATGGTATAAATTTGAAAACATATTATCTTGAGTAGACCTGGCAATGGGTCGTGTTATTGCAAATTGGTGTCGTTTCGTGTTTGGGTCGTGTCAAAATTGCTCCACCCAAACCCGACCCATTAGCTTAATGGGTTGAAATATATAAACCCGAAGCCATTTGTTAAATTAATAGGTAACCCGACCCAGGCTGTTACAAAATATTATATTTGAAATTTATTAAAAGGTTGAAAATAAATAGTACTGAAGTATGATTAAACTCATACAATCAAGTTCACTAGCTACTTTTAGAGTTTTAGGGTTAGGGTTAGGGTTAGGGTTAGGGTTATAATATTGTGAAATAATTGATTTATAGTTTTATAGTTTTTAATTTATAAATTTTTCCACTTTCAAAAGAAAAAAAAATAGAAATTTTTAAAAAATGAATTAGTAAAATATATTCTAACCATAATTATAGGTATTTTGTTTATATAAATTCCATAATGTGACTATACAAAGATTTTTTTTAATAACTTTCATAAACACATTAAAAAAATCCTTATATTAATGGGTTATCAAATTAACGGTTTTTTTAAAGGTGAACCCAAAACCAACCCATTATATTTCGTGTCTTAATGGGTTGACTCATTAACAACCCGATCCGATAAATTTGACCCACCAACCGTTATTTTCGAATGGGTGGGTTTAGGTCGTGTAATATTTTGTTGGTCTAATCTTGAATAGGTATTCAGACCGAACTACAACTACTTGATCTTGTTCAGTCTCTTGATACATGTTAAATAAAAAAAGTGTCAATTGAAAATAAACCAATAAATAATTTTATTTGCATTCTTGTTTAATCTATCTTTCAAGTTTCAATCAGAAATGCAGTCTCTTCCCAGACACAGATACCTCTCCCTCCTGAAACAAATCCATGCCCAATTGATCATCACTCATCAGCAGCCTCAAATCTCCATCTCTACTGTGCTAACCTCATTTTCACCCACTTTGATCCCCCAAACCTCTTTCACTTCAACACTTCGATACGTTGCACTCCACCAAAACACTCACTTGTTGCTTTCTGCAACTGGGTCGCAGAAAAAATCTCATCTTGTGATGATTTCACGTATGTTTTTGTATTGGGGGCCTGTGCTAGGCTTTGTTCAGTGTCAACACTGTGGCTTGGTTCTTGGTAGACAAATACATGCACGTGTAGTGAGAGTTGGTGCTACGTTTAACGTTTTGGTGCTAACTATATTGATTCATTGTTATGCTAGTAACAAGGATGTTGTGTCAGGAAGAAAAGTGTTTGATGAAATGCCAATTAGAAATAGTGTTACATGAAAATATGAAATGCAATGATAACTGGGTTTTGTTCACAGAGCAAAAAGGAAAAAGATTGTGCCTTTGAAGTGTTGCTGTTGTTTTTAAAGGACATGTTGGTTGATGTTTGTGTAGTGAAACATACTGATACCACCATGGTTTTTAGTTCTTTCGACTAGTTCTCAATAGGGTGTGCTTGAAAGTGGTGCTTGTGTTCATGGATATATAGAGGAAAAGAAGCGATAAGGTTTAATGAGGGTTTGTGGTGTCAAGCCTAATGCAGTGACTTTCACTAGATTGTTTTCAGTTTGTTGCCATGCTAGTCTTGTCGAAGAGGGACTTGGTTTGTTTGACAACATGAAGAGCAAATACGATCTTGAGCCTAATTTACAACATTATGGATGCATAGTTGATCTTCTTGGCAGGGCTGGGCACTTAAACGAAGCATACAAATTCATCATGGGGATGCCCATTAAACCCAATGCAATTTTGTGGCGGAGTTTGTTGAGTGCTTGCAAACGTTCAGGAGATGTCGTGATGGGTGAGAAAGTGGGGAAAATCCTCCTCCAGCTACAGCCAGCGTCGATTTCTAATGATTTGACTGGTTAGACTAGTGAGGATTATGTAGCTCTGTTAAACGTTTACGCTTCAGCAGGAAGATGGTAAGAAGTGGAGAGTTTGAGAAAGGAAATGAAGATTAAAATGATAGAAACTGAACTAGGCTGTAGTTTAGTTCAAACCACCAAAACACCTTAGATGGGTTTTAGATATTGAATCCAGCAAGCTATTTCAGAGTCTGATTGTGAAGATTTCGAGAGGAGATATTAGAATTTGATAGACAATGGAGAAGACAATTGTATCGGAGAGACAAACATGCAACATGTACAGAAATTGATTCATGGAAAATATGCTTTATCAGCATCCTTGACAGCAACTTGGTATGCAGTCATTGATTTCACTACTTGATCAGAATGGAATGCTGTGAAGCAAACGAAAGGGATTGAATGCGCTGAGAAGCTCATACATGCAACCAGAACATCCTAGGTAAAATCGACAACTATACTGATTGGCAATTTATCCAGCAGGTTTCACACAATCAAATGTAAGTTAAATATGGCAGTTTGACTCAGAATGTAGTCAACATAAAGAATAGGATTCTTTACATACTCTTGAGCCAAAAATAAATGCGGCATTTGAATCAAATCTTCAATGAAAAACCTTCTTAACACTAGGGTCTAGCTGTTTGTTAATTATGACTCTTATGTTGGGCTGGGAACCGGAAGGACTTACTCCCCCATGAATCCGCTTCTGCAGGTGCTCCAAGCTGCTAGCCAATCTTGTTCCCTGCTACAGCTGCTGCTTAAGGATTCGGCTGCATGTTATCAGCTGAAGAAATGTCTGCCAAACCGTTGTTGGCTATAGGGTCCTGAGTGGACAGAGGATCATCTGAGGGGGGTTGAAAAAAGTGATGATTGGGGTCGTCCTGTACAGGAACAGCACCATCTGCGGAGGAGTCAGAAGGCAGGTTCATTGTGGATAACTCTAGCATGGCATGGAACATAGGGTTCAACTGAGCAATTCTTTTGATAGACTCCTCAGCCATCTTCATCTGGAAAATGAAACAAAGACATCGAATGAAATTGCTAGAATAGTAGGTTTCCGCTGCCTCTTGTACGTCAAGATCTATAATACTCTATATAAAAAATGAGAACGGTGGGATCCTTTAATTGTTGGATTTCAGTCCTCGGCTTGGCTTGCAAGTCATCAGTTTACCTTGGCGAGTGCCTAGCAAAGGCTAGGTAGGCACTCTTATCGTGTTCCAGAAAAATTGCCTGCAAGAAAGGCACACTCAACTTTAAGAATGATACCGATGAATGACTTACCTTTGCTCTCATTGTTTCAACATCAGCTTTTAGAACTCTATTTTTAACAGCTGCTTCTTTGTATTTTTGGTTTATGTCTGTACTACGCTTCAGTAAAGATGAATTTTCGTCTCTTAATTGAGAAACCTACAAAAGACAATGCATAGGAATTCTTTTAAATTTTCTTCATGCTACCGAAAAAATGGAAGCAAAATCAAAAGGGTTGGAGAAAGAACCACACCTGTGTCTCAAGCTCAAGCTCAGTCAAATGAGCTTGCTTCCTTCTTCTAGAACGCCTTGCTGACTGTCTATTCGGAAGCGTTCTGTAAAACACTGTCTGAATTAATTTTATGAAACTAAGAATAACAAATTTTATGCAAACCTCCACCATAATACATTATATTCATTTGAAGATGCATGCAAATGTTAGATAAAATATGCAACTAATATGAGCATGACTCCCCGTTTATAGCTTAACGGTGTAACTCCATCATCGGTAATCACTAGGCTTGCAACATTAGCAATTGTAACAGCAGAGACCAAAATTTACCTCTGTACAGGTTTTGCATCAGCAGGGTCAATATTATCTGTCGTTGCATCACCATCTTCAGACTGGTCTCTTGAAGAGCCACCGCTTCCTGAACTCACATGAACGGTAGCTTTCGTTTGTCCATCAGCATCCTTATGTTGCGCAGCTCCTACATAGGTGATTAAAAAGAAAAAGAAGAAATTATTCTACTACTCATGCTAAACTGAACCATAAACTTGCACCGCACGAAACAACGCGAAAGAGAAGCTGATACATGATCCATGAACAATGAACATAACGAGTAAAACAGCTATCGTATCTGATACTAAATCCATAAAATCGAATATATAGACCACAAGTATATATGTAAATTCACCGATACAAACCTTTGAAAGTAGCTTGAGATCCTGATTGTGAATTATTAGAAACCTGCATACATGAAAAGTACAAAACTAGTGAGAACAGAGTAAAGTGACAATGTCAATGTGAGATACAGAGAGCCATGAATCTCCATTAAAGATTTCAAGCTTTTGGGAAATCTTTCACATCAAACCGTAGGCTTTCTCAATAATATAAATTGCCGATAAACATAGCTTTACGCCATCATCACAAACTTTAGATGTAATAACTATAATAATCTAAATTAAAATTTATCTGGCATCAACCATAATCCAATTTAAATCAAAAACCGAAAAAAACAAGAGATTGAGAGAACCAGAGGAACATCTACTAGTATAATAAAAATTAAAATAAACATGCCTGGATACATTCGGAATCCATGAAATCAATTTTTTGTTCATCCATAACTTGACTCTGTGTGAAAAATAATTTATTGATGTTGGTTTTGATTAAGTATATATCATTACAGTTTACTAGGGTTAATGATATATATATTAGGTGTTCAACTTATGGGAGTAGGAAATAAATTTAAAATTTCCAATTATAAAGTTATGTACTTTTAATAATTAAATGCAAGGGTTTAAATTACTGTTTACACTCCTTTTTAATTTTTTTTAATAACAATTTTAATGTGAATTAAAATTACTAAACAAGTCAGCAAAGTTCTAAAAACACTCAAAACTATTTTATTTTATTTTTGGAAAACATATTTTTTTTCCATCTTTAGTTTTTTTTTCCTTTTTTTTTTTTTTTTCCATCTTGGTAAAAGATTACTCAAAACAAGACAGCAATGTTTTCCTGTTGTCCAGTTCCACCAAATTTGAAATCAATTTTTTTTCAAATACCACACACGTTCAATCATCACCATCACTAGAAAATATATATTAAAAAAATTCTTTTTTCCAGAAAAATATATTTAAAATTATTTGTTTGCTAATTTTTTTTTTTACTCAACTTAAAATCCAAAAAAGAAAATCAAATATTGTTTTCCTATTTTCACAATTTGATCTCCAAAACAGTTTTCTTATTGTTTAGATTCCTCACTTTTGTTCAGTTTTTTTTCATTTAATTATTTCACATCTCTTTTCCATTTCTCGTTTCAATTTTTTTAAAGAGAGGTATTCAAAATGGGTAATATTGAAATAAAATAGATTTTCTTTAGAAATTTAATTTGTTTTAAATTGGAATGCCTTTAGAATATAAGTGCTAAAAGATAAAAGGGATAATTTTGGGGAAAAAAAAAAAAGTAATGTCTTCAAAATATATATATATATATATATATATATATATTAAATTTAAATGTTTAGAATGTAGTGTCTTTAGTAAAAAAAAAATATTGAATTATAAGGAGAAGCTCTTATGAGAAAAAAGAGATGAAAGTCTACTAGAATAAGGAGACTCGACGAATGGGGTTGTGAAAGCAATCTATGGAGGCCAGAGGCGAGTCAAATTGGTTTGGATTTTAGCCAAAACAATCCTTGACTCATATATACTCGGTTTTAATTTTTTTTAAATCAGAGCAAAAACAAGTTGACTCGAACTTGTCTTTTCTGGTTCGGTTTAATACTGTTTTGGACTCATCGAACATTTTACTTATGTTTTTAATTATACAGGCATTTTGGACCATGAATCGGTTTCTCAATTTAATAAAACAATCACATATAATAATATGTTTATATATAATTCAACAACTACAAATATTAAAAACTATATAATTTTTTTTTTTTTTTTTGACAATATCTATTAATCCGAGACCATATATTTTTTTGAAAGCTTTAATCATTAGTAGGATTCGAGCCGCTGACCTGGGAGTAATTTACCCAAGCCCCAAGCTCATTCATCTACCAGCTGAGCTACGAGCCTACGCCCCTGTTGGCTAAAAATAAATACATTTAACTTAATAATATAAACAGAACGGTCCATAGTTCATTCCATTATAATTTAAAATATAATCTTTAATACACATAATAATAACAATTATAATTGAATGTTAATATCATGGTCCAAATTGAAATTCATTTTTGTTCTTCCATTTCCAAAACAATAGTCATTCTTTCACTGTTTGTAAATATATATACATACATATATATATATATATATATATATATAGTCATTCTTTCACTTCGATAACAACATAAAATTGGAGGAAAAAAACAAAGTCCAAATTGAAGTTCATTTTTGTTCTTCCATCTCCAAAACAACAGTCATTCTTCTACTTCAACAACAACATAAAGCTTGAGAGAGAAAAAAAGAAAAAGAAACAAATGTTTAATACTTAAAAATGAAATAACAAGTAAAACACATACTGTATTAAGAAGGCTCGAATGCTTACCCTCAGGCCT
Organism: Acer saccharum; assembly: GCA_030490815.1. Lineage (NCBI taxonomy): Eukaryota > Viridiplantae > Streptophyta > Magnoliopsida > Sapindales > Sapindaceae > Acer > Acer saccharum. The sequence continues at coordinate 21,899,170 of CM059877.1, read as the reverse complement.
CATGCCTCACTTCTCAAATTTCATCAAATTAATTACATACTTGTCAATCCAATGCGAGAGTCTAATTCAATTTTAAGGTGTCTAATCCAATGCGAGAGTCTAATTCAACCATTGTCACTCACTCACTGCAACAAAATTAATTTTTTGAGTGAATTTAATTTGTTTGATTCATATACGTACAACTGGGTTTATGGTTATGGATGGCTTTGGATTCATATTTCATTTTTCACGTCCCACAATAAATTTTGAATCTTTTTTCTCTTTTTTATGTTATATATGCAACATTAGATACTGACATTATATGGTTAAACGGATATATTCTAAACTTTCTCGTAAGATATAGATTGAACGATAATATTATTAATGAACCGTGGTGTGATACAAAGGCAAACAATTCATAATGATCACATATACACAATTATTAATGAACCTTTATTCCAGGGATCCATTTAGTCACATATACACTGTCACACACGTTCTCTTGATCGTTGAAACATGATCAGTTTCAGCCTCGACAACAACGATGAATACTAGAGCAGCCACCACTACAAGAATAATTGCTATTCATGATAGTAAAAAAATCGCTATAAAAGGGTTTTGATGACGGTTTTGTATGCGTTGTTAAATGCAATGTAATAAAAAGTTTATCACGGTTTTTCTAGTTTATGACGGTTTTTAAAAACCATCATAAATCAATAATAGTTTTTGTTCATGATATATTTTCGACGATTTACAAACGTTATTACTTTATAATCGCGTAAAACCAACATTGACAATTGACTTCCAAATGCCTATTAAGAAAAGATTATATATATATATATATTCATTTATTTATTACGAGGAGATCCGACTTTATTTTTGGTAAATTTATAATAGTAAAGATCTCATTTATTAGGAAAGTAAGTGATTCTAGGAATCAAATTAATTCTCTTGTTTTTTGACCCACAATCAATGCTTAATTCCTTAATTATTTGATTGTATTGATTTTGTGTAATTTATTACTTTTCTATCATTAGAATTTAGAATCACATCAATATTTTTTTTCTATATCTGCACATTTTGTATAAATTTTTAATTGCAATATCAATGAAATAAAATTGATACTCTTTTATTACTTGGCCTTTATACAGTTTAAAAAAATAATAATAAATAAAATAAAATTAAAAATTAAAAAAAAACCTATGAACATCATAATCAAAATATACAAAACTCTATCACAAAAATTAACCCTAAAATACAAACTACTCTACTCAAAAACTATTTTAAAGTATGTGTAAATTTTCTTTGTTCAACTTCCTCAAGGCTTCCTTTTGAGTATACAACTGCATAGCATAAGAAACAACATGAGTAAGATTTGAATAATGATTTATTGACAAAAAAAAAAAAAAAAAAAAAAAAAAAACACTCAAACTACATTATAACATCAAATCACAATTAAAACTTATTTTAACAACAAAAGAATGAGAAAAATAAAAGGAGACTGAAACAAAATATTAATGAACCTCTTGTTCATGTTGTTATCAACTTTCTCGTTGAAAATAGAGAACACGATCTTCTGTTTTCCATAAACATTAAACATTCATGTTCAAAACACAAAAAGTGTGTTGAAGAAATTCATTGTTCTCTATCAGAGACTATAACAAATTCACAATTGATACATAAGAAAATAACCGATAAAAATAAATAAATACATAAAATAAAATAAAAAAATTAAGCACTCACCATAGCAAGATTTCTTCTTTTTATTTTCTTTTTGTGTAAAAAAGAAGAATGCGAGTGAGAGAGGAGAGAAAAAAATAAAGTGGGAGAGGGTAGAAAGTGACGGCTAAGGTGAGAAAGTGGGGAGATATATATTTTTTTAAATATGTATGATATTAACCTAAAGATATGATGTGGACAAACCTATGATATTAACTTGTGTCCACTTATTTCAATGACACATATAAAAAAAGTTATACCAAATAAAGTAATTAAAAAAAAAATCAAAATGACATATTGATTGTTTTAAAAGAAAAATTAACAGATTTTTTTTTTTTTTTAAAAATTCATCTTTTTAAATTTTTTTTTTTTTTTTAATATGTTGTAATATTTCAATCTAAGTTATTAATATTTCACTACAAAAAAAGAGATTGCATGACTACTTGTACTTTGTTGATTTTATTTTATATCGTAAAGTATTACGTGATACAAATTTGAGAGATTAAGAATTTAAAATTATTGTTTAGTATAATTCCACAAATAAAATAAACATCTTTCTTTATCACACTAAAAAATAATGTGATTATTACACATAAAAAAAATGTGATAAGTTGATCATCATTAATTAAATTCGTGATAACTTGATCACAGTTATGATAATGTGTGACAACTTGATCACGGTTATGGAAATGTGTGATAACTTGATCATGGTTAATAAAAATTGTGATCCAATTATGACATATTTAAAAAAACAGTGATACTTTTATGTCGGTTTTAAAATACGTCATTAACATATGACGGATTAAAAAGACTATTATAACTTGATCACGGCTAATAAAAACCATGATAAAATTGCGTGATGAAAACCTATTTTTCTTGTAGTGCACGATCGTATTCGTTAGCTTGCTGAGGAGGAGCTTGCTTGTTCTGGCCACCACCGCACCCTAGTGCCGAATTACCAGACAGTTTGCATGGGTCAAGTACAGCTACGATTCTGGCTGCACCAACTTGGACTTGGTTTGCCATCACCAAGCTAACCAAAGCCAAACACAATCCATGACTTCATGTTCGATAGACTCATTTTGTTCTCTTTCTATTTCTTCTTTTCAATCTTTTGTTGTGCTGATTATGTTGTCTTCAGTGAGAGCTTCTTTGTTGGGGGTATTATATATAGAGAGCTTTTAATTTGTTGGGAATTAGCTACAACGTTTTTGCAATTGATATCGGTACATGTTTTTTTGGCATAATTTGGTTATATATGTTTGGGAAATTTTCTATATATAGTCGATATTGTTACATAATAGTGTCTATTAGTTAGATTTTAACAAGATAATATATTTATTTAGTACAAATTCGGCAATCCATCTAGCTACCTGATTGAATTAGAAACTTCTAAGGTGTTTTTTTTTTAATTAGATTAGTAAATACTATATATTTTTGGGTTCAAAAATTAAATAGCACTTTTTGGGGGAGGTCTTGTGCAAATAGCACAACATTAATAAGTTTTGTTTTAATAGCACTAAAGTAGGTGATCAAACCAAAATGCCCCATTGCCCCAACTTATTTTTTATCTTTTTAAATTTCTACATCTCTCTCTCTCTCTCTCTCTCTCTCTCTCATTCTCTTTTTCTTCCTCTCCTCTCAGACGGACTCGCCTCAACAAATTTTGGAAAACGTCACATACATCAATAAGTATCCAAAAAAACACATTAATAAGTCTCGAATATTCATGAATTAAGTCTCGAAAACGCATGAATAAGTCTCGAAAATTCATGAGTAAGTCTGGGGTATTCATAAATAAGTTTTGAAATGAAACAAATAAGTCACGAAAACGCATGAATAAGTATCGAAAAAGCACAAGTCTCGAATAATCGTAATAAGTCTTGGGTATTCATAAATTAAGTCTGGAATAAAAGTAATAAGTCTAGGGTATTCATAAATAAATCTCGAAATTGAACAAATAAGTCTCGAAATTTAAAAAAAAAAAAAAAAAAAAAATCTCAACATCTACTACTGTTCATCTTCTCAGATTCAACAAACTCAAACCCAAACCCACCAATTCAAGATTCAAACAAATCCCCATTCAGATTCAACAAACTCGTCATTCACATCAAATTGACAACAAATTCACAATAAAAACTAAATTGAAAACTCAAAATCAATAAAACGAAATTAATATCTCAAAATCAACAAAATCAAATTAAAAAACAAAACCCTAACAAAAGACTTTTTTCCAGAAATGCCTTCAATCTCCACTGTTTTGTGGCCGAGAACTCTTGTCGACGTGCACCGAAGTCTTGCAGCTGCCGTCGAAGTCTTTGCTGTTGTCTGCGGCTGCAGTAGAAGTCTTGCGGCTGCTGTCGAAGTCTTTGCGGAGACTTTAGAAAACAAAGGTGAAAAAAGAAAAAGAAATAGAACTTGAGAGAGGTGAGATAATTTGAGAAAGGTTGTATGCCGTTATTTATTCTTAAAATTTGTGTTTGTTAAGGTTTTTTTTTTTTTTTTTTTTTTTTTCCTTTGCAACTAATTTTAGTTAAAGATAAAATTGCAATTAATGATAAATCTTTTTTTTTTTAAAAAGGCACCAATGTACCATAAGAGTATAAGATATGATGTAATTGCACTAAGTAGTTGAAAATCATTTAATTACATAAAAATCCTTGACTAACGGTTGACCGTTAGTTAATCGGAGAAGTAATATTGCACTTGGAGATCAGGTGCGATCACGCACTTGATCCACTGGTGGTGGAGTTTTTAATTTTTTAAGTTGGTTTTTTTTTTTTTTTTCTTTGTAAATGTTTGATTATTTTTTGCAAATTTCCTTTTTCCTTCTTGATGTTTGCTTAGGGAAAAGTTATGAAGGTTTGGAAAGATAAAAAGGTGAGGGTGTGATTGATTATTTGATTGTGAAAGGTAAAAATGGAGGTAAGATCTCAATAGAATTATTTCCAGAAAAATATATTTAAAATTATTATTTTACTCGATAGATTTTTTTTTTTTACTCAATTTATAGTCCAAAAATGAAAATTCAATATTGTTTTCCTATTTTCAGAGTTTTATCTCCAAAACAGTTTTCTTATTGTTTTGATCTCCTCACTTTTGTTCAGTTTTATTTTCATTTGATTACTTCACATTTCTTTCTCGTTTCCTGTTTCAAATTTTCTAAGGAGAGGTATTCAAAATGAGTAATATTAAAATAAAATGGATTGTCTTTTGATTTTTTTTTTTTTTTAAATAGAGTGTCTTTAGAATAGGAGTGTCAAACGATAAAATGGATCACTTTTGTTCAATTTTATTCTCTATTTTATTTTCATTTGATTACTTCACATCTCTTTCCCGTTTTCCATTTTAAATTTTCTAAAGAGAGGTATTCAAAATGAGTAATATTAAAATAAAATGGATTATCTTTCAAAAAAAAAAAAAAAAATTTAAATGGAGTGTCTTTAGAATAAGAGTGTCAAAAGATAAAAGGGATAATTTTGGAAAAATGAAGTGTTTTTAAAATATATATTTTTTTAAATTTAAATTTTTAGAATGAAGTGTTTTAGAGATAAAGTGTAAAATGAAAAACATTAGATTGTAAGAATAAGCTCTCTCTTCATTAAAAATTCAAAACATAAGTGTAGTAAGATATTTTTTGGGAAACTCATAAATTTTTTTTTTTTTTTTTTTTTAAAAGGAAAGAAAACTTTATTAAAAGAAACCAGCCAAAACATTAGTCTGGACGGTCCTCCAGAATATACTACTCCACACACGGAGGGTATGATACCATCCATAACTGGTCCTCAACCGTAGTGAAGCCAACCTGGAAAGAGTATGAACGGCAAAGTTTGCTATCCGAGGAACATAGCTAACCAAACAACCCTCCATATGGCGAATATGGGTGACCCTTAATTCACGATTTAGAAAATGAATTTATGATCCGAACCCACAATTTAAGTAGTAGATGTGTAACACTAGCATTAAATGTGTTATCTGTTTAACAATTGTGACTAAGCTATAATATGATTACAAATTTACAAGCCACAGTAGTTAAAAGACTTAAATTAGCTGTCAAATTTGGTGTCACAATTTGTGTCTAACCAACCAAATTGGGACATGTGTGCACATTTATGGAAGAAGTTGAAAAAAAAATCCATAAATGTGCACATATGTCCCAATTTGTGCCCAATTTTGTTGGTTAGACACAAATTGGAACATCAAAATTTGATAGTTGATTTGAGTTAGTTAAATGGTATAAATTTGAAAACATATTATCTTGAGTAGGTATTCAGACCAGCTGATTTGAGTTCGTAGTTAAATGGTATAAATTTGAAAACATATTATCTTGAGTAGGTATTCAGACCGAACTACAACTACTTGATCTTGTTCAATCTCTTGATACATGTTAAATAAAAAATGTGTCAATTGAAAATAAACCAATAAATAATTTTATTTGCATTCTTGTTTAATCTATCTTTCAAGTTTCAACCAGAAATGCAGTCTCTTCCCAGACACAGATACCTCTCCCTCCTGAAACAAATCCATGCCCAATTGATCATCACTCATCAGCAGCCTCAAATCTCCATCTCTACTGTACTAACCTCATTTTCACCCACTTTGATCCCCCAAACCTCTTTCTCTTCAACACTTCGATACGTTGCACTCCACCAAAACACTCACTTGTTGCTTTCTGCAACTGGGTCGCAGAAAAATCTCATCTTCTGATGATTTCACGTATGTTTTTGTATTGGGGGCCTGTGCTAGGCTTTGTTCATTGTCAACACTGTGGCTTAGTTCTTGGTTGACAAATACATGCACTTGTAGTGAGAGTTGGTGTTATGTTTAACGTTTTGGTGCTAACTATATTGATTCATTGTAATGCTAGGTGTCAGGAAGAAAAGTGTTTGATGAAATGCCAATGAGAAATAGTGTTACATGGAATGCAATGATAACTGGGTATTGTTCACAAAGCAAAAAGGCAAAAGATTGTGCCTTTGAAGTGTTGTTTTTGTTTAAGGACATGTTGGTTGATGTTTGTGGAGTGAATCCTACTCATACCACCATGGTTTGCGTTCTTTCGACTAGTTCTCAATTGGGTGTGCTTGAAAGTGGTGCTTGTGTTCATGGATATATAGAGAAGACAATTTACATGCCTGAGAATGATTTGTTTGTTGGTACTGGTCTTGTTGATATGTATTCAAAATGTGGGTGTCTTGACAGTGCTTTATCAATTTTCTGATGCATGAGAGACAAGAATGTATTGACATGGACAGCAACAGTAACTGGTTTAGCCATTCACGGAAGAGGAAAAGAAGCATTAAGGTTTTTGGATTTGATGAGGTTTTGTGGTGTCAAGCCTAATGCAGTGACTTTCACTAGCTTGTTCTCGGCTTGTTGCCATGTGGTCTTGTCGAAGAGGGACTTGGTTTGTTTGACAACATGAAGAGCAAATGGGATCTTGAGCCTAATATACAACATTATGGATGCATAGTTGATCTTCTTGGCAGGGCTGGGCACTTAAACGAAGCATACAAATTCATCATGGGGATGCCCGTTAAACCCAATGCCATTTTGTGGCGGAGTTTGTTGAGTGCTTGCAAACGTTCATGGAGATGTTGTGATGGGTGAGAAAGCGGGGAAAATCCTCCTCCAGCTACAGCCAGCGTCGATTTCTAATGATTTAACTGAGGATTATGTAGCTCTGTCAAACGTTTACGCTTCAGCAGGAAGATGGCAAGAAGTGGAGAGTTTGAGAAAGGAAATGAAGATTAAAAAGATAGAAACTGAACCAGACTGTAGTTTAGTTCAAACCACTAAAACAAAACACCTTAGATGGGTTTTAGATATTGAATCCAGCAAGCTATTTCAGAGTCTGGTTGTGAAGATTTTGAGAGGAGATATTAGAATTTGATAGACAATGGAGAAGACAATTGTATCGGAGAGAAACGTGCAACATGTACAGAAATTGATTCATGGGAAATATGCTTTATCAGCATCCTTGACAGCAACTTGGTATGCAGTCATTGATTTCGCTACTTGATCAGAATGATGTGAAGCAAACGAAAGGGATTGAATGCGCTGAGAAGCTCATACATGCAACCAGAACATCCTAGGTAAAATTGACAACTATACTGATCAGCAATTTATCCAACAGGTTTTACTTGATCAAATGTAAGTTAATAATGGCAGTCTGACTCAGAATGTAGTCAACATAAAGAATAAATGAGGAAAAAATCTTCAAGCATTCTTCAATGAAAAACCTTCTTAACACTAGGGTCTAGCTGTTTGTTAATTATAACTCTATGTTGGACTGGGGACCGGAAGTACTTACTCCCCCCATGAATCCACTTTTGCAGGTGCTCCAAGCTGCTAGCCAATCTTGTTCCCTGCTACAGCTGCTGCTTCAGAATTCGGCTGAGTGGACAAACCATTGTTGACTATAGGGTCCTGAGTGGGCAGAGGATCGTCTGAGGGGGGTTGAAAAAAGGGATGATTGGGGTCGTCCTGTACAGGAACAGCACCATCCTTCCTTGTGGATAACTCTAGCATGGCGGCATGGAACATAGGGTTCAACTCAGCAATTCTTTTGATAGACTCCTCAGCCATCTTCAACTGGAAATGCAACAAAGACATCGAATGAAATTGCTAGAATAGTAGGTTTCCGCTGCCTCTTGTACATCAAGAAAGGCACACTCAACTATAAGAACTATACCAATGAATGACTTACCTTTGTTCTTAGTGTTTCAACATCAGCTTTTAGAACTCTATTTTTAACAGCTGCTTCATTGTATTTTTGGTTTATGTCTTTACTACGCTTCAGTAAAGATGAATTTTCGACTGTTAATTGAGAAACCTACATAAGACAATGCATAGGAATTCTTTTAAATTTTCTTCATACTACTGAAAAAATGGAAGCAAAATCGAAAGGGTTGGACAAAGAACCACACCTGTGTCTCAAGCTCAAGCTCAGTCAAATGAACTTGATTTCTTCTTCTAGAACGCCTCGTTGACTCTCTAATCGGAAGCATTCTGGAAAACACTCTCTGAATTAATTTTATGCAACTAAGAATAACAAATTTTATGCAAACCTCCACCATAATACATTATATTCATTTGAAGATGCATGCAAATGTTAGCAAAATATGCCAACTAATATGAGCATGACTCTCCGTTTATTGCTTAACGGTGTAACTCCATCATCGGCAATCACCAGGCTCGCAACATTAGCAATTGTAATAGCAGAGACCAAAATTTACCTCTGTACACGTTTTGCATCAGCAGGGTCCATATTATCTTCAGACTGCTCTCTTGAAGAGCTACTGCTTCCTGAACTCACATGAACGGTAGCTTTCGTTTGTGCAGTTGATAAGTAGGGAATTCCAGGCAGTCCATTAGCATCCTTATCTTGCGCAGCTCCTACATTGGTGATTAAAAAAGAGAAGGACGAAATTATTAATTTACTACTCATGCTAAACTGAACCATAAACTTGCACTGCACGAAACAACGCAAAAGAGAAGTAGATACATGATCCGTGAACAATGAACACCGGCTTATATATGTAAAGTTTCAAGTGGGAATTATATCCTCCTTTTCGTTTCTCTTCGGATAAAAAAACATAGAAAATAGTATGGATGCATACCGTTAATAACAGTTGATCGTCTATTGTTTACTTTTAATATTAATAAATCGAATTTTACAATTTCTTCAAGTTTGAAATAGGCCAAGAACAAAAAATTGAATACTTGCCAAAGAAAAATTACAACTTAGCTGATAAATCATAATTTTAAGAGACAGCAAAACATAGAAAAACTTTGTTCATCCTTATCTTGCGCAGCTCCTACATAGGTGATTAAAAAGAAAAGGAAGAAATTTTTCTACTACTCTTGCTAAACTGAACCATAAACTTGCACCGCACGAAACAACGCGAAAGAGAAGCTGATACATGATCCATGAACAATGAACATAACAAGTAAAACGGCTATCGTATCTGATACTAAATCCATAAAATCGCATATATAAACCACAAGTATATTTGTAAATTCACCGACACAAACCTTTGAAAGTAGCTTGAGATCCTGATTGTGAATTATTAGAAGCCTGCATACATGAAAAGTACAAAACTAGTGAGAAAAAAGTAAAGTGACAATGTCAATGTGAGATACAGAGAGCCATGAATATCCATTAAAGATTTAAAGCTTTTGGGAAATCTTTCACATCAAACCGTATGCTTTCTCAATAATATAAATTGCCGATAAACATAGCTTTACGCCATCATCACAAACTTTAGATGTAATAACTATAATAATCTAAATTAAAATTTGTCTGGCATCAACCATAATCCAATTTAAATCAAAAACCGAAAAAAGCAAGAGATAGAGAGAACCAGAGGAGCATCTACTAGTATAATAAAAATTAAAATAAACATACCTGAAAACGTTTGGAATCCATGAAATCAATTTTTTGTTCATCCATAACTTGACTCTGTGTGAAAAATAATTTATTGATGTTGGTTTTGAATAAGTATATATCATTACAGTTTACTAGGGTTAATGATATATATATTAGGTGTTCAACTTATGGGAGTAGGAAATAAATTTAAAATTTCCAATTATAAAGTTATGTACTTTTAATAATTAAATGCAAGGGTTTAAATTACTGTTTACACTCTATTTTAATTTTTTATTAATGATGATTTTAACGTGAATTAAAATTACTAAATAAGACAGCAAAGTTCTAAAAACACTCAAAACTATTTTATTTTATTTTTGGAAAACAGATTTTTTTTTTTTCCATCTTTAGCTTTTTTTTCCTCTTTTGTGTTTTTTTTTTTTTTTTTTTTTTACTATTTTACAAACCCTGAAATATCTCAAAATAATTTTTTTTTTCTCACACACCATCAAACCCTACATCATTATCATCACCAATTTTTAATATATTAAAAAAAAAATGTTTTCCTGTTTTCCAGTTCCACCAAATTTGAAATCAATTTTTTTTCAAATACCACACACGTTCAATCATCACCATCACTAGAAAATGTATATTAAAAAAAATTCTTTTTTCCAGAAAAATATATTTAAAATTATTTGTTTGCTCAATAGAATTTATTTTTTTTACTCAACTTAAAATCCAAAAAAGAAAATCAAATATTGTTTTCCTATTTTCAAAATTTGATCTCCAAAACAGTTTTCTTATTGTTTAGGAGAGCTTCTCTTGACAATCCAATTTTTTCTTTTTACACTTCTTTTCTAAAAACACTCCATTCTCAAAATTTAAATTTTAAAAAATTCTAAAGACACTTCATTTTGTTACAAGATTATCCTTTTTATCTTTTTTAAATTAAAATATTAAAAAAGAAATTATCTCTCCTAAATCATTAAATTAATTATTACATATTAAATACTTTCTCCTAAATTTTTAATTACCATATTAAACTTTCTCTTCTCCAATACATATCTCTAATTTCCTATCTCCATTCTTTCTCAAGCAAGACTACAGTTAAGAAAAAAAAATCCTATTGAAAATGCTTTTTGTTACTCTTGTAGGCATATGATTGCCTGGAGAACTTTAATTCTTTCATTAGTCTTAAAAATTCTAAGTTTAACCGAATCTAGTTAAAACAATTCAAGTTTTCATATATCTTTTTTTTTTTTAAAAAAAAAATTGACTTTTTAATATATATATATATAAATTAGTAAAAAATTAAAATATTCATAAGTTTTTTTTTCTTTAACTATTAATCAGAGATTTATTAGAAAGCATGGAAATATGATTTATTTATTTTTATTTTTTGAAAAATGGAGAGAGAATAATTAGGAGAGAGTGATTAATATGGTAATAACAGATTTAGGAAAGAGAGTTTAATACATAATATTTAATATAATGATTTAGGAGAGAGAATATATATATATTTTTTAATAATTTAATTAGTTTGGAGTGTCTTTAATTTTTTTTTGTCTTGTTTAGTAATTTTAATTTATGTTAAAATTGTCATTAATAAAAAAAAAATTAAATTGGAGTGTGAATATATAATTTGTGGATTGTAAGGAGAAGCTCTCTTAATTATTACATATTAAATATTCTCTCCTAAATTTTTAATTACCATATTACACTCTTTCTTCTCCAATACATATCTCTAATTTTCTATCTTCATTCTTTCTCAAGCAAGACTAACAATTAAGGGGAAAAAAAACTTACTAATAAACATGATTTTTAGATACCATATGTATGTATATACTAAAAAAAAAAAAATTCAAAAAATAAGTACCTTGTTTTTTTTTTTTTTTTTTTAAATCGAATTATGAAAATACCTTTTGTTACTCTTGTAGGTATATGATTGCCTAGAGAACTTTAATTATTTCATTAGTCTTAGAAATTCTAAGTTTAATCGAATCTAGTTGAAACAATTCAAGCTTTCATATATATATATATATATTACTATTAGTAAAAAAAAAAAATATTCATAGGTTTTTTTTTTTAATTTTTTTTTATTTTTAACTCATAATTAGAGATTGATTGAGAAAATATGGAAATATGATTTATTTAATTTTTTTGAAAAATGGAGAGAGATTAATTAGGAGAGAGATTTTAATACGTAATATTTAATCTATGATTTATGAGAGAGATTTTTTTTTTTAATAATTTAATTAGTTTGAAATGTCTTTAATTTTTTTTTTTTTGTCTGGTTTAGTAATTTTAATTTAGGTTAAAATTGTCATTAATAAAAAAAATAAAATTGGAGTGTGAATAGATAATTTGTGGATTGTAAGGAGAAGCTCTCATTGTTTAGATTCCTCACTTTTGTTCATTTTTATTTTCATTTAATTACTTTACATCTCTTTTCCATTTCTCGTTTCAATTTTTTTAAAGCGAGGTATTCAAAATGGGTAATATTAAAATAAAATAGATTTTCTTTAGAAATTTTTTTTTTTTTTTAAATTGGAATGTCTTTAGAATATAAGTGCCAAAAGATAAAAGGGATAATTTTGGGGAAAAAAAAAAGTAATGTCTTCAAAATATATATATATATATATATATATATATATATTAAATTTAAATGTTTAGAATGTAGTGTCTTTAGTAAAAAAAAATATATATTGAATTGTAAGGAGAAGCTCTTATGAGAAAAAAGAGATGAAAGTCTACTAGAATAAGGAGACTCGACGAATGGGGTTGTGAAAGCAATCTATGGAGGCCAGGCGCGAGTCAGATTGGTTCGGATTTTAGCCAAAACAATCCATGACTCGTATATACTCGGTTTTAATTTTTTTTAAATCATAGCAAAACAAGTTGACTCGAACTTGTCTTTTCTAGTTCGGTTTAATACTGTTTTGGACTCATCGAACATTTTACTTATGCTTTTAATTATATGGGCATTTTGGACCATAAATCGGGTTCTCAATTTAATAAAACAATCACATATAATAATATGTTTATATATAATTCAACAACTACAAATATTAAAAAAAAATATATATATATATATATATATTGACAATATATATTAATTCGGGACCATGTATTTTTTTTTGAAAGCTTTGATCATTAGTGGGATTCGAGCCGCTGACCTGAGAGTAATTTACCCAAGCCCCAAGCTTGTTCATCTACCAGCTAAGCTACGCCCCTACGCCCCTACGCCCCTGTTGGCTAAAAATAAATACATTTAACTTAATAATATAAACAAAACGGTCCCTAGTTCATTCCATTATAATTTCAAATATAATCTTTAATACACATAATAATAACAATTATAATTGAATGTTAATATCATGGTCCAAATTGAAATTCATTTTTGTTCTTCCATTTCCAAAACAATAGTCATTCTTTTTTTTTTGTTTACACCATCCGGTTTCCGGGTGGGGCGGATCCACCATACGGTGCAATCAGCCCAGACTACACCCCGACTAATCCGGACTCACACCGGGTCGGCCCACTAAGGGGTAAAGTGCTCCCAATATGTGTAGCTCCGTTCACAAGGGGAGTTGAACCCACGACCTTGCTTAAGGGATGAGAGCGCCGAACCAATCACACCAACACATGATTGGTCAATAGTCATTCTTTCACTGTTTGTAAATAACTAAATATATATACATACATATATATATATATATATATATATATATATAGTCATTCTTTCACTTCGATAACAACATAAAATTGGAGGAAAAAAACAAAGTCCAAATTGAAGTTCATTTTTGTTCTTCCATCTCCAAAACAACAGTCATTCTTCTACTTCAACAACAACATAAAGCTTGAGAGAGAAAAAAAAAGAAAAAGAAACAAATGTTTAATACTTAAAAATGAAATAACAAGTAAAACACATACTGTATTAAGAAGGCTCGAATGCTTACCCTCAGGCCTCATGCCTCACTTCTCAAATTTCATCAAATTAATTACATACTTGTCAATCCAATGCGAGAGTCTAATTCAACCATTGTCACTCACTCACTGCAACAAAATTAATTTTTTGAGTGAATTTAATTTGTTTGATTCATTTACGTACAACTGGGTTTATGGTTATGTATGGCTTTGGATTCATATTTCATTTTTCACATCCCACAATAAATTTTTAATCTTTTTTCTCTTTTTTATGTTATATATGTAACACTAGATACTGACATTATATGGTTAAACGGATATATTCTAAACTTTCTCGTAAGATGTAGATTGAACGATAATATTATTAATGAACCGCAGTGTGATACAAAGGCGAACAATTCATAATGATCACATATACACAATTATTAATGATCCATTATTCCAGGGATCCATTTAGTCACATATACACTTGTCACACACGTTCTCTTGATTGTTGAAACATGATCAGTTTCAGCCTTGACGACAGCGACTAACACTAGAGCAGCCGCGACTGTATTCGTTAGCTTGCTGAGGAGGAGCATGCTTGTTCCGAACACCGCACCCTGGTGCCGAATTACCAGACAGTTTGCATGGGTCAAGTACAGCTACGATTCTGGCTGCACCAACTTGGACTTGGTTTGCCATCACCAAGCTAACCAAAGCCAAACACAATATCCATGACTTCATGTTCGATAGACTCATTTTGTTCTCTTTCTATTTCTTCTTTTCAATCTTTTGTTGTGCTGATTATGTTGTCTTCTGTGAGAGCTTCTTTGTTGGGGGTATTATATATAGAGAGCTTTTAATATGTTGGGAATTAGCTTTAACGGAAGATGGTTACATAATAGTGTCTATTAGTTAGATTTTAACAAGATAATATATTTATTTAGCGTACAATTTCGGCAGTTCATCTACTTGATTGAATTAGAAACTTTTAAGGTGTTTTTTTTTTTTAGATTAGTAAATACTATATATTTTTTTGGTATATATATATATATATATATAATTTTTCTATTGTCAGTTCGAACTGACAAAAAATATATCAATTCTTTACTTGTGAGCCATTAGATTTAATTTACTTGTAGACCATTAGATTTAAATACTTTGACTTGGCTGTATGCACTTGTCAAAGCATCTTTTAAATCCAATGGACCACATGTAAGGAACTAATATATATTTTATATCAGTTTGAACTGATAATAGAAATACTGTATATATATATATATATATATATATATTTGGTTTGGTTTTTCACAAGGAAAAACCGTTCATGACTCGTATAACCTCGGTTTTCATTTTTTAAATCAGATTGATTCGTCTTAATATTAACATGGTTATTCGACTCGAACACATATTTTAGATTCAGTTTGGTTTATCTTGGATCATAAAACCGTACCCACCCCTAGAGACCACCTCAGGCCACCTTCACCTCCAAGGAGGTGGCCTCAAATTTCTTTTTCTTATGTTTAATTTCTTCTTTTGCGTTGGATTTTTTTTTTGTTAATCCGATTCTTTTCGATTATCCTCATTTTTTTTTTCTTGATTTCTCTTTGATTGTTTTTCAATTTTTGTCAACTTTACTGATTATTATTTTTTTTCAATTATTCTTATTTTTCTAACGAGATGAGGTTGACCCGGTAAAGACCCGAAATTATGTAATACTTAAAAACAAAACAAAAAAAATCTGATTTTTGAATTTTCTTGTTTTTTTTTTTTATTAACCAATATATTTTATATAATTTATCTCAATGGTAAAATTTCCTTTCCCTCGGCCCTTTTTCACAAACAAAGGATCCTAGGGGAACTTTGAGTAATTAAATGATATTTAGTTGCATAGTGCAATTACACTATATGTTAGGGTTGATAATGCAATTATTCATTTTTTAAGCGAAGTATAAAATTGTTAATAGATGTTTAGTGAATTCTTAATAGCATCACTCATAAAAAGAGGTATTTGCAAAAATAACCAGCCACAACTATTAAAAATTGTTTTTAACCAATATGGATTGTTTTTCATGTATTTAATCCTATGAAATGTTTAATGTTCAAGGAACACCCATGTGAAAAAAGTCAAAAACATCAATCTCCCACCCACCTCAACCTCAATGTGAAACATCCAGCCCTAGAGAGAGAAAGTGTGTGTGTTAGAGAGAGAGAGAGAAGAGAAGGGAGAGATGCTAGCGATGGGAATAAATGATCGGTGTCGAAGAAGAAGATTTGTTTCAGTAGAAGATGGGAGAGAGAAAAAAGAGAGAAGATGCAAAATCGACGGCAAAGAAAAGGCAGTAACACCAGAGAAGAGGAATCACCACTGGAGTGGAGTTGGAGAGAGAGAGTGGAGAGAGAAAAAAAAAAAGGTTGGCCTTATTTCAAGCCCAACGTGAAATAAGTTAGTGGAATAGACCCTACTAAAAAAAGTCTGGCCTAACGGTAAAATAGAGGATACAATATTTTCTTTCATATCAAGGGTATTAATTATATAGTTATAGGGTGAAATGAAATTTTCACGAGGTTAAAACCATGAGAAACATATTCATGGTTTAAAAAAATGTGTTACAAAAATCAGAAATAAGTAACTAGGTTAGATAAACTTGGATTAGTTAAAAAATAACCAGTATTCGTAGACAACTTTTTGATTGCCCAAACTAAACTTGAGAATTTTTATTTCTCCTTTTGTTTTAAATTACAGGCATTAATGTGCAATACAAGTAACAAAAATGTTAAAACAATAGATGGATCATAACTTTATGGGGTAAAATGAAAAGTGCCACAGAATACTCTTTTCACTAAACTAAGCTTTTAGTTTTAGCCACAAGTGTACTACTCTAACACTTAATTCTCTATAATATAATGTTCTTAACCCAGCCAACCAGTTCGATTTCCAGTCAGTTACGGGTATCAAAATCACAAATCCTATCAAACTTGTCCAATAAATACCATATGTAGCAAACGGACATACCTGCAGGTTTTGTAAGAGCAGAAAAGAAAAGGAAACTATTGTTAACAAGATGATAGAGAAGAAAACTAAACAGTTTGAGAAAGTAAGCCCTTTTTTAATTTATCGGAGTTTGCCCAGGACAAAGATGGTTGAAAATCTTCAACTGAAAGAAATTGAGGGATAACAATCAATTAACAACTCAGATAAATAAAAGAAACTTACACTGA
The DNA here is from genome assembly GCA_030490815.1 of Acer saccharum. Classification (NCBI taxonomy): domain Eukaryota; kingdom Viridiplantae; phylum Streptophyta; class Magnoliopsida; order Sapindales; family Sapindaceae; genus Acer; species Acer saccharum. The sequence goes on along the minus strand of CM059877.1, from coordinate 21,881,970 downwards.
TTATGTCCCTACAAGAAACTCTCAATGTCAATTTCCACAAAGGAGCATGGATCAGGAATGTCGAAGTTATTCAAAACCTGAAAGGCAAATAAAATACCGTAGTTGATATTTTTGTTCAAGTTGATTTAAATCCAAGTTCTCTGAATATCACAGGAATGACTTTCACTTCAATTACCAAGTGAATTAGGGCAGAAAAAAGAGTGATAAAACAGGAGATCAGTAATACTCTTGCTAATTGAAGTGAAAGAGTGATAAATAGCTACAACTGCTGAATTTGTGTTTGTGTTTCCACTGTACATACATATATAACCATGCTCAAACTAGAGTTCAACAGAAAATGAATAAGCAATATCTTATAGCCACCAAAAAAAAAAACAGAGGTTTGCAATCACACAAACAACTCAGCACATTATGTGAAGGACTCGAAACTGATTTCAATTTATGATAACTAGATTACACTAGAGCAGCATCAGCTGACAGCATACCATAACATCAATTGCCATAAAGACTAATATTATATAGCCAAATTGATGCAAATCATAATGTAATTTCTAGCATGAGATTACTCTGACTGATAACAAGTACCTCGGGGTGCACGATACCAAAAATGCCAATACGCTTCCTTTTGTAAATAATGCTAGCTTGTCTACCCGGAAGAAACTCAGGCTCCTTCAAGACACCAAGACAGTGGATTAATTAAATACTAAAGAATACTCTTAAGTAGCACAAAGAAATATCACCATAAAGAAGAAGCTTACATCTGAACGCTGTATATAGTACCCTGTACCATCACCAACCGGAACAAAAGGAGTCCCTATAACCTCCATTATTCTGTCCACCAGGCAATGAATCAGCTGCAAAGAAAAAGGATTTAGAAGTCAAATTAATTCACCGGTTAATAATAACAGTAAATCTCTTAAATAGAATAATGGTTTTCCTAGACCAAAGTTGCATCCATATTTGGAAAAATGAAGACAGTTTGCACAAAATTACAGAGCCAAAAATTGTTATTGTAAGTGACTTTAGCAAACCAAACTTTCACAAATTCTCTCTTTTACTTTATTTTCCGATCCTCGAATTATATATCCAAGTCTACCTACCAATTCCTTTTAACATATTATAGAGCGAATTAGTTTTATTTCAAAGGCAAATATATTTCTTTTAAAGATGTAATCATAACATTAATTTTTCCACAAACCAGTAAGGAACAATACGATGCCACAGACCGTTGTTCTAAGTATGCCTGCTTGGGTTTTGAACAATAATGCGATGCCACAGACAAATTTAAGTGAAATTGATTAATGAAATGCAAAACAAGCTACAGTTGAGCAAACTTCAAGCAATTAGCTGGCATACTTACAACAATGGTCAATGGCTCAACAACTAGCACGCATAAACTATAGAGTGCCAAAGCCATAGTATTTAATTATTAACAGCTCCATACATCACATAAAATGTACAACTTCTCTTTTAGCTGTTCCAAAATATTGTCAAAATAAAATCAAAATAGCAATCATTGTCTGACCGTAAATTTTACCACTGGGACAACAATTTGGAATTATTATTTAAGATTGAGGACAAAATTGCCATATAGATACATTATCATTCAGCGTATTCAATGCTTCTTCTCTATTATTATTTGGGTAAGAAAACTAAGGTAACTAAGGTCTAAATGGAATATGTGTGTGTATGTGTAATATATTTGAGACTTGAGAGCTGGTTTTGCAAGTATATAAAATTAAGCTAAAGGAAAAGGAAAAACAAAGCTACGACAGGCATTGCAGTAACAATTTGTGGTCTAACCCCACCCATACTTTAAACAATTTTTTTAACTCAAGTTCAGCAATATCATCCATAAACCATAACTAAAACTCATCGTTCACATGAGAGTTAATGTGGTTCTATTTCTCAATCATTTTAACATGCTCCAATGGACCAAGGTTAGAAAGATTGAGAAAATCAGGGGATACCCATTACACCACAATTCAGAAGAAGAAAAACAAAAAGAAGAGAGATTTCAAGAATCAAGGCATTGCAGATATATAGCCAATCATTAATTCCACAATTATGACATTTTTTTTATTAAATAAAAAATAAATTGCAATGCCTACAAGAAAAAAAAAAACACAATAATATTTAAAAATTATCACCAGAAAATCAAATCAACCATAACTATACCTAATTTACAGATTGTAATATCATTAGCAAATATGTGAGAAAAGTACCTCAAAACCTGAGTTAGCACCACAATAAAGGGCTGCGAGTTGGCGACGATTTGACGCGCCAACATCTTTCTTCTCATCCAACAGAACTACATCACCAACTTCAAAAATCTAGAAAGCAAACCTATAAATCAGGAAAGCTTTCTCACAGAGAACACAACTGAAATACTACTGATAGGCAAGCAATTTCAATGAATGGAATTAAAAGTTTAAAACAACCCAAGTGCTTGTGAAGTATAGGCAAGGAAACCATCTTAGACTATTTTGAAATTTAATCATATGAAAATATAATTTTTCAATCATATGAAATTTAACTCACCTATTTTGTTAAAAACATGTATATAGAATTCAATTAAAAACAAAAATTCCCAAAAGATGTCATAAGGCAGATCAATGGGTATAAGATTAAGGCCACAACCACAAGGCAGACCAAGAGCCTATTAGAAAAATAAAAATTACCTTTATTGGCTTTGGATGGTCTTTGTTGTGTCCAACAGTTTTCAATATACCGGGCATTAGAGTGGTTCGAACAACCTGTGACAATAAATTAAGCAATCAAACCTTGAGTAAGTAATAAAGAAGTACAAAATCAGTACGTCAGATAACAGATGCAAAACCACTACTAAGCACATCCAGAAAGTAACACAACCTCGGAGTGGAATCATGCAATCTTCAGTTGGGTAGAAAGTTTAATCATGTTAAAATAATGGGGAAAAACCTGGAATCAACTTGATTACAAAACTGATTCTTGGCTAAACCAAAGACAAGCTAAAATCTGATTTATTCTTAATTCATTTATAAGAATATATTAGTAGACATTATTATCAATTTATGTTCATTCAAGTCATAATTTCATAAATTAAGCTGAATTTGGCATCTAATATAAACACATATCCCACATCTTTTTATTTAAAGTTTTTAATTTCTTCTTTGGATTTTGTTTTCTTTCTTTTTGTTTCTCCAATTTGAGTTTTGACAAGTTGAAGTCATGATAAAAACATGGTTAAATTTTAGAAAAATCTTTTACACATGTGACTTCCAAAAGTTCCAATCTTTTGTTTAAAGTTCTATTAATTTATATATTACTTAAATGCTTTCCATTATGTGGTAATGGAAAGCATTTTAAGTAATATATAGAGCACCAAAAGCACTTCAATTAAATACTTTTGGTTAATTATAAACGTTTTCAGCAGTATTAACAACAATTTGACGATAATTGACTAATACTCTCCAAATTATTGTAAGTTAAATTGTTCTTATTATTATTACTTTTTTTTGAAGTTAAATTGTTATTCACTTTTTGCTTGACCACCTATATTCTAAATATTCAAATAGATTATTATATAACAGTTTACTTAATACTTTATACTATAACATTCGTGATCCATACTAAAACTCAATAAAGAAAAGAATCCAAATCTTTTACAAATCAGAAAACCTTGACTAGGTGACAAGTGACAACCTATTTTGTTAAGAGGTTCAAATCTTGACCATGACAAGTGTAGATTATTATATAACAGTTTACTTAATACTTTAACATTCGTGATCCATACTAAAACTCAATAGAGAAAAGAATCCAAATCTTTTACCAATCAGAAAACCTTGACTGGGTGACAAGTGACAACCTATTTTGTTAGAGGTTCAAATCTTGACCATGACAAGTGTGTCACTTGTCACGTTCAAGATTTTCTGATTGGTAAAAGATTTTGATTCTTTTCTCTATTGAGTTTTAGTATAGATCACAACTTTTACAGTAAATGGTATTAATTGAACTGTCATACAATAATCGATTTGAATATTTTGAACATAGGTGGTCAAGCAAAAAGTGAATAACAATTTAACTTTCAAAAAAAAAAAAAAAAAAAAACAATTTAAATGACAAGAGTATTGGTCAATTATTGTCAAACTATTATTAATACTGCTGAAAACGTTTACAAATAACCAAAAGCATTAAAAAAAAAAATTTAAAAATTTAAAAAAAACTAAAGGATATTTGAAGGACTAAACATGTTAAAGTTGGATAAATTAATAGAACTTTAAACAAAACAAGAAAGCTTAAGAAAGGAACTTTCGGAATTCACATGTATAAAAGATTTTTCTAAAATCTAACCATGTTTTTATCACGACTTCGACTTGTCAAAACTCAAATTGGAGAAACAATAAGAAAGAAAACAAAGTCCAAAGAAGAAATTAAAAACTTTAAATAAAAAAGAAAGAAAAGATGTGGGATAGGTGTTTATATTAGATGTCAAATTCGGCTTATTTATGAAATTATGACTTGAATGGACATAAACCGATAATAATGTCTACAAACATATAATATATTCTTACATCAAGATATTAAAATATACTTCAAATGTGTATGCGTTTTGTGCTATCATTTGGAATGTTTATTATCTTAGTATTATGTAAGTTCCACTGTCAAAATGAGTTCAAATTACAATATTTTCTAATCGGTAGTAGGAAATCCACAATTATATATAATACTATCAATTCAGATTAAGCATCACAGGTCATATGAAACATGTATGCGCATACAAAATATGAGAAAAAATATTTTTTTACCATAATTTTTATAAATTAAATTGTTGGTTCAAACTATATTCACAACAGCATACAAGGAAAAGGAAGAGGAAAGGTGATACCTTTCCAGGAAAAAAGAAGGCAGATAAAAATTGGAAATTAATCAAAGCAGAGCTGAAACAACCAAATTTGAATCTTATACTATTTTATTATTATAAATGATAAAGGTATACATATTACTTTAGCTGAGCATAGTCAACAATAAAAACAATTTAGCCCGCTAACCTCAAAGTCAGAAGAACGAGGATTCCCTATAATGGCTTCTATTTTGTCATCGTTTCGATTTAACATAGAGGATATCTCTTTTCGAGAGCATAGAATCCACGTCAACACCTCTGTAAATCCATTCATCGCAATCTAACAAAAACATATAACAGAAATGATGCAAGAAAAACTATTAGAGTAAGAATACCAGCAGCCTACATATGAATGAGAGCATTCTCAACTCTGTACCTCCAATCTCATGAGGTCGCTGAATTCATTCAAGGATAGTGGTTTCACAGAAGCAGGCTTTCTTTTTGGAATGTTATTGTACCCATAAGCAATTGCAACATCCTAAAAGGGAGAAACACAGTTTGTGGTAAACCAAATAACTTATTGGACTTAAGATACTCCCATTGAATAATGTATCCATCAGTATCAATACCTCCATAACATCACATGCGTGTAGAACATCGCTTCTTGTTGGAGGTACAAGTACTTTAATATTGCATTGATTATCATTTGCGTCAGACTTCTCAGCACGCAATTGCATTCTGTTCAACAAACTAGTAACCTGAAAGGTAGGACGGCAAAAAAACAAATATATATGTGGAATTATATTGTAATAACCTAAGCATAAATTACTATTACTAAGGATCTGTAGAAAGCAAGCTACAAAGATATTTGAACAGCATATCATGTTTGACAATGCTTCATGAGCACCTTGACACTTCATGATGCAGAAAATTAAGAATGGATATAGATAGAAAATAGCAGTATTACCTCTTCTGCCTCCAAAGAAACTCCAATTGAACCACTGATATAAGGCAGAGGAACTTCCATATTGTAGACAGACAAATCGGGACAAACATAAGACCTCCCATCAGAATATATCACTTCAACTGGCTCCACCTCGTATTTTCTTTTACAATATTCAGAAAAAGTTGTTACCTAAGAACAAAGGGAAATTATTTCATCACCTACAATCATTAACTTCGAAAAATAAAATGCATTCAAAATTTGATAACTGTTACCATTGTGTTTAAAACAATCTTGGCCTTAGTCAAATCAGTGGCTGTACATTCGATGAACACATTCTTTGTCTTTAGAGTGATTGCTGAATGGGCACCATTGATAATTGGTGGAAGAGACACAACAGTTCTACAAAGGCAGGAAAAAAGTTAGTGCTACAAAACATATAATCAAAAAAATAAAGAGGGAAAAAAACATAAATAATTAGCTCAATGTAGTTACAAAAATGAGCCATCATAACTATGTCTTATTTTCTAACTAAAACCAAAGTCTAAACCCAAAATCTTCACGGTGAACAAAAATAAATTAAATTTAGAAAATATAGGAAATTAGTGAAAGGAAAAGGATCAACAGCCATAAAACATAATGACTTTGTCAGCAGGCTACGAAAACTCCAAATGATAATCAAACATACGTAATCAAGAAATCATCATACCTATTCCGGTCATATATGATAGGGAACACCTGTGAAGTCTCGATTATGTGCAAATACTTCTTCAGTTTCAAATCTGACTGCCAAACATTGTCATGGTAGAACACATATCAAGGTCAGGCATAACAGCTATCTTTAAGAACAATGTTTCTAACCAAGAAAAAGTGTAATAAAGGCAAATCCAACACCATGGGTATGCACAAACTTGGACACTTGGCAATTGCATCAAAATATGGTTGGTGGATAACCAAGACAGATTCTCAGACCTCAGTATGCAGAGCTACACTAAATTTTGTCATCTAACTGTGTTGGCTAAAATGGGACCACGTTCACTAAAATCTTTACCAAAATGACCTGGTTCAGCATAGCATGCTAGATATAGATCTGAGGATAGCAGGCTGATTAACGAAAGTGTATTGCTATTTTGTGCATCCCCATCTGCCAGCTGCAACAGTAATAAAAATTAAAAAAAAATAAAAAGTTTTAATAAGAACTCACTTTGTAAAATTCCATCAGCTCATCAGCTCTGAAGTTCTTCGCCTGGATTACAGATGAAAAGTTGCAAAGAATCAGTTTTTGTCTCATGGGAAAATTCGAAGGAATTTTAATAAATAAAAGAGAGTAGATTTCATGAAGTAACCCCACTACAGATTCAAGCATACAGCGGTTGAATATAGTAACAACAGAATCAAATAATCACATCCAAACAATGACTTACCTGTTTTAGTGGCACAAAATTTATATCTGAAGGTGGCAAAGCCTGAAATCAAAGAGACAACTAAAGTTGATCAAAACATCATTGTTTTTTTTTTATAGGAAACAAAATTTATTGCATTAAGCAAATAAGAGCATATAAATTCTTAAGGGAACAAAAAGAAGAATCAGTTTTGGCATAATTTCGTTTTTACAGGACATTTCATAAACATAATAAAACATCTGATATAGTTAATGCCTAACTGGAATCTCAAGTTTGGAGTTTGAACAACTGACTTGGCCGAAAAAAAGGCCATGCATCATTTGCTTACTGCAAATAATAGCATCATTATTTCACAAAAGAAAGGCAAAAAATGACTTGATATATGAACACCTGTCTATTATATGCTTTACTGCAAAAAGGAACACCGGTACCCCATAGCAAAACCACAGAAATTGCACAAACTGCTCCAAAACAAAGACCAAAACTGGCAACTGAACCAAAATCCAAGACTTTTGAAGCAGGAGTGTAGGACGAAGGTTGAGTTGATATAGATGCTAAAGTTTCAAATTACTTGGTCAGAGTCAATGAACTAAATATGTGGACCTTCTACAAGCACACATTTTAAAGGCATGAGCCATGAAGGCAGTGTGGAGAATATTTTTATTGTAAAGGCCACACAAGGACATGCGACCTAAGAATGTGGATCTTCATCCATTACTAGTAACAAATTAAGTCAAAACAACAAGCCCATGGGCAAAGTGGACAATATCATCATTGTTGGAGCTGGTAAGTTACCAAAGAGCCTATGGTCCAAGAACACTCCCAACATCCAACTACAACTTTTCCGAAACGAGGAAGATGGAGTGCAGTAAAAGTACTAAGGCATCCTCACAGATATAATGCAGTACCTTACTAATCTAAGCTAACTTCAAACTATCCCAAACAAGAGGAAAATGTAAATTGTGAGAATATTAAAAAAAAAAAAAAAAAAAAGAAATCTGCAGAAGCCCACCTCATACGTGAAAGGGCCTTCTAATGTGTCCAAGTCATGAGTACCAATTGCAACAAGGGTTCTTCGCCTAAAGAAGAAATATGTGCAAGTATTTCAGCAGAAAATACAAAAATTTAGAAGAATCTTGCAAGTACGATAACAAAACAAGTGAAGAAAGGATATCCAGCAGGTTGTTGCAATGTCAAAGCAAAGCAAATAAAGGCATGAGAATATAATTATAGTTACAGGAAAGTAACAAGCAATATTGAATAACAAGAGCGCAAACTTGTAGCAAATCAATGACCATACAAAAGGTTCATGCAGGTTTTGATTGTGAGTCTGGCATATCCAAAGTCTCAGTGAGAGTATTACGATTTACGGGTATTATCCATCAAGTATTCAAGCTCAATTAGCAATGACAACAAAAGGAAACTGCACTGGGATACTCATTTGCATAGTACACAAAACCCTGAACTTTCTTTACAATTCCAAGGCTTAACAAGCAGCGAAGATGGCGGAAACACAATTCCAATCCAAATCCAGAAAGAAACAAATTTCTGTAATATCATTTTTACCTCATAAGCACACTGGAGTAATACTGTAACAGCCTACAGAACCATATCATGTATTCATGTCCCATTTGCTCAAGATCAATTTTAGAACTAATTTTTCATTTACTGACATACCATCTACAGGGATGTGCAATGCATTTAGGAGTACATTCGTCAATCAAAATTTTAATGAATAAGGCAAAGTAGTCATTTCATTTTGATCAAACAACCTTCCTGAACTATAATAAATTCTTATGATATCGAAAACCAAACGAAGGTTGCTTAAAATACTAATTATGCTCAGGGAAAATATAACAGCATAGCTACAATATGTCAAACCAATAGCACAATCAGCATACACTCTTTAGTGTCAAAATTCAATGTAACAAACTGCATAACAATTCATGCAAACAGTTGTAAGCATGCAGAAAAAATTCCAAAACCTTTTCCAATTATTCTATTTATCAAGATCTTCTATAATAATGTAAATTTATTCTCCAAATGTTGATAATTTGTGTATGCTTCAATCCAAATTTCCAACAACAGTTAAATGCCCAAGAACAAACAGCTTGATAAGCCACATATAGTAAGCAAAACTAAGATCCATGATATATTACCGGCAAATGTTCTGATGAAGCTTATCTTGGAGATCAATGAAGCTGTTATAACTAGCTTCATCAAAAGTTACATCTCTTAAAACAGCACAAACAACAAAAGGACGAATTGAAGATGTCTGCAAGGAGAAAAAAGAGTAACAAACTTAGCACGAAATATACATTTGAATATCCAAAAATGAACAATCAATTTGTAATACCTCCGGTTTAACGTGCATTTGAAGCATTGAACTTTTGCTAATGTCAACAACTCTGTAGGTTGGCATCTCCTGCAGCTTGTTGAAAATGCGGAGAGCTAGAGCAATCCCTTCCAGGCAAAGCAAATCATACCTGCGCATAATTCAAACAAAAAAAAGCTTCCCAAATTAACATGACAATTATTATGTTATAACTAAATGTATATTGAATTGAAGGATACCTGTTGGCTGGCACTTCAATTTTATATATGATTTCGTCATCGCCCTCATCTCCTTCTTCTTCCAAGTGCTTTTCTTTTCTAATTATAGCTTTTTCAGTCGTCTAATAAAGGAAACAATTAAAACTTTCAAAGCAATTTCTATATAATCTTAATATCCCATTACAGTTTCTACAACTGATCCAAACAAAAATAACTTCAATGGATTCAGTAACACTTCAAAACCCACTACGATTACAGCAATTGACTTAATTTCAAATATTAACTTACCACATCATCAAGCTCGATCCCAAAACAGAAGCAAAGATCCTCGAACTCTTCTTGAGCTGCGAAAAGGAAGGAAAAAAAAAGCGATGTTTTTGGATAAATGTATAACTACACTGATAAAACAAGCGAAATTGGAGGTTCAGAGAGGGAGAGAGCTCACTGTAAGTTTTTCCTAGGGCTGCGTATAGACGATCCCTACCCACGCTCACTGTCGGCATTGTAGCACAGCGTCCTTCTATCCGCCGACGATGAGCAAGAGTGAATCTACAAAAACCTTAAGTGCACACTAGGTAAATAGTCCGGCTTTTCTAGTCTGTATTTAAGATAGATAAATTACACTAACGTCCCCTTAAGTATTATAAATGTCTTTTTATACGCAGACCTCCCTATATTAAATTGACTTCCGTAAGTTAAAGGTTGAATGTGAATAACATTAAATAATAATAATAATAATACTAAACTATTTAAGAGATTTGAGAGTCCTCCAATATAAGAGATCTAACCAGCTAGGCCATCCCATTAAGGACAAAATTAGTTTGATTCATCACTTTATGAGAGAAATTATCCCTTATTTTCTAACAAAATAAAACACACATCAACTCACATTTCTGATTGGAATACAAGTGCATTCTATAAATCAATTAACTACCAACTACAAGAACTGCAACAAATTATTCAAGGTTCAAAATCTGCAATTAGAGTATTCCCTTTTTTTAAAAAAAATGTATATCAGTAAGAGTATTGCATTTCTCTAAGCTATTTAATAAAATTCGTAAATCTAGATATTTTCTTTTATTAACATCCCATTTACAGTGAACATCTAGCCAGAAAGCAAAACAAAGAAACATAAAAGATATATGATAATGATAATGGTATGTTTTATCTCACTGACTTAAATTATTTTCTATATTAATTTTTTCATAAATTTGAAAACAAGCCACACTCTTTTAATCATGTTAGCAATCAAACAAGTAAGCTTTGCGACTACAATTGAATGCCATAGAATATAATAATAAACTCTTGACACACCAATAACAATTGACCCAAAAAAAAACACACACACACACTGATTTCATGGAATTTACCACTCAATAGATCCAAATGACCATAGATTAACAGACAGAATCCAGGACACAAATGGGCTTAATTCAACTGAAATTATTCTTTTTTCTGTTGCTACATTTTCTAAGCGACCAAACAAAAAATACCCACTTCCCAGAATCAGAAATGGAAAAAGAGGAGGGTAATTGATAGGATCACCTGCTGCTGCTTGGCAACTTGGTCTCTGAGCTTGCTCGCTTGTCTTCTCAATGATCTTGGTGGTGGGAGAGGTTTTTAGGTTGGGTTTTGGTAGTGGGTGGTGGTTGGGGGTTGTCGGCTTCGGCAGCGACGATGGTTGCTGGCTTCGGCGGCGGGGGTGGCAGTCTGGGAGAGGAGATCCGAGAAGAGAATGGGGAGAGAGAAAGTTAGGGTTTACAAGCTTAATTAGTTTTTTTATATTTTTTAATTTAGGCAATTAGGTTTAATTAGTTTTTAATTTATATTTTAATTTAGGCAATTGGGTTGACATGTACCAATTGCCGGATTACAATTAATTTTATTTTATAATTAAAATGGTTTAAGCAAATAGAAAAGTAGTGAGAGACTGATCAGAGACATAACCAAAAAAAAAAAAAAGGAATATGAGTTAAACTTGAGCTTTGAATTGATTCTGGGAAGAAAATTAAAAATTCGTTGTGATTAGATGATAGGATTCTAATCACATACCTACACAGGTGAATTATGTGGTTGCAGTTTCAACTATTCATCTTTCTCGACAAATCACAAAAGAAAAAAAATACCTAAAATCTTGATCGGAATGGTGGAAAGAAGAAGAAAAATACCTCGACGAGTGCAGGCGGAACCGTGGAAGAGAGATTTTCAGTGGGCTGAGCGATTGATGAAGCTGCGGAAGAGAGAGGGGGCCGTGTGACTGAGAGAGACACAGAGAGAGAGATATGAGTATGGTTGGCAAAATATGGATCCAGATCCAGATCCACAAAAGGCCCATTAAAATTGAAAGGGTCCAAACCCGACCCAGATCCATCATTATTTTATAAATCACATATTCACATACAAACAATTACCGAATTACAGTAATAATTTTCTTCTTCCACCATGTAATATATAACATAAAATCATGCAAAAGACAAAGAAATACACCCAATCGAGTCTATGAAAAACGTATATGAAAAATCACATGCAATGGTTGGATGGTGTTTCCACTTCCAATAAGGTACTGCCACTTGTGATATTGGATATTTGGATAGCACTATCTGTTTGTAAAAAATGATGCACTTCTTTCTCGGATTAATTAAGCATTACAATCGTGATCCGAATATCTATTATACTATATAATATCAAAAAAAAAACTCTTTATATATATTTGTACGATGTGTATGGTGAGATATAAAAGTCTTCCATCATAAATATAAAAGTAAACGTGCATACCACTTGAGCTAATTATATTGCTACGCAAGTTATATATATTTATTTTCAAACTTAATTTAAGTATTAATTAAATGATGTCATTGTTAATATACATGTATTAATGTACTGATACTAAACTTTCTTCTTAACTACTATATGTACAACAATTCCCTCACATAATATATTAGAATATAAAAGCTAGCCAAAATCAATTCATATGTTATATATACTGTATACAGTATGATGAAAATAAGATGGAAGATGAGGTAGAAATCGCCTTTTAATTAATCTGTAGAATCTTCGAGGATTTTCCATCCAGTAGCTTAATAATTAGTTCAATTTATATATGTCATAATTTTCTGAATAAACAGCTAATTAATAAATAATGTGTTGAACTTTTCAAAAAAAATAATAATAATAATAATGTGTTGAAACTGGAGCAAGCTACAACACTCAATGACATAAAGTTATGCATTTGAATGTAATTTAAGAAATAATTAATTACTGAATTGTTTTATAAATTTATATATAGAGATGACTGATTAATAGCTCAAAAAATTAGCAATATATATATATATGGGACTTCTTTATTAGTCTGAAGCATTCTTGGTCTTCATTGGAAGGCTTGGAGCAGCAGTTTGAATAGTGACAAGTACCTGGCCTAGCTATATGAAGAAGGATTCTTGGGTAAGTTTTGGTTCACATAAAATTTAAATTTAGATTTTTAATTATTAATTAAAATCTTGACAGAAAGACTATCCTGATCAGTTGATTTGTTCATGGTGCTGATACCTTAAGCTTTTCTCCTATATACATTATACACACATATATCACACAAACATATATATATATATATATATATATATATATACATATATATATTTTATGCAGCATCCTTTATCAGCCACGAAAACTATAAACTTTGTATTATACTGTCAAGTTGTTCATATATATATATATATATATATATAATGCAGTATCCTTTATCAGCCACAAAAACTATATAATTTGTATTATACTGTCAAGTTGTTCACACAAATACATACATATATATATATATATATATATATATATATATATATTATGCAGTATCCTTTATCGGCCATGAAAACTATACAATTTGTATTATACTGCCAAGTTGTATTATCACCCAATCGAGTCTGGATATAGACACCCAGAATAACAAGCAAGGATAACAACTAACCTGAAAGGCTGGAATCAAGTCTTAAACACCCAATCGAGTACCGTTGAAGCTGAAATCAAAACAATTTACTAAATTTTCAACACCCATCCGGAATCAACAAGAAAAACAGAACAACAAAAACAGAACAATATGAAAACACGATTCAATATCGTTAAAAACCAACAAAAAAAAAAAAAAACGAAAAGAAATGGAAACCCATTAATGATTTTGATAAATGGAAACTTACCCACAATGAGAAATCAATCGAAACTAAAGAAGTAAGTTAACAAGACAAAAAGAAAACGAAAGGAAGACATACCTTTCTGAGATTCGAAAATAGCTTGAGTGGCAACCGGAGTGAGATCAGAGAAGTGAGTGGCGTGACTTGTCGACGACGGCGAGATGGTGGAAACCGGAGACGGTGAGAGAAGAGATGAGAGGGGAGGGTTGATGCGGCGTGAGAGGCTGAGAGAACTCAGAGAAGTGAGCGGCGTGAGAGATTGAGAGAAATCAGAGAAAAGTGAGCCCTAATTTTTTTTTTAAAAAAAAAATTAGGCTCTTTTGCGGGTCTGAATGGGAACCGGTCCAGAACATAACCGACCCGTAATTGAGCGGATCTGATCATGTAAAATCCATCAGGGTATTTTAATGAACCGGTTCGGGTATAGACCCGACCCGTGTGTTACGGATATGGACCGGTTCCATTAGAACCGGTTCCATTAGAACCGGTTCCTTTGCCATACGACCGGTACTCGGTAGAGTGATAGAGTTAGGAAAAATCTAGGTTTTTTTTTTTTGGGAAACTTCAATTTAGTCCCCACTGTTTCTGGAAACATTACTTTTTTAGTCATCTTTCCATTTTTAGTTCGAGGGCTCCCTAAAGTATCCAAAATAGTTCAATTTGGTACCCCGGTTAGTCCGCCGTTAGTCAAACTTAATGGTTTGAAGGCTATTTTGGTCTTTATAATGGTTTTGATCATGTAAAAAAAAAAAAAAAAAAAAACAATGACATCACTGAGATTAAGATCCAACAAGATTTAAATATATATATATTAATATTATATTATCTTTAAGATTTTAACCAAAAAATAAATTTGAATCTTATCTTCAACTTACGACTACAAAAAGAAAAAAAAATTACACACAATATATATATTATATCTGCATCTTCTATATATTCATCGCATCTCATCTCTAACTCAAAGATTCTAAATGAGGAATCAACAAATAAAATGGGAAATCCACCATATGTTTTGGTGATTTGGTTTTGTCATGAATGATTATTCTCAAAATATCTCTAAAACCACAAAATTCCAACAACCAAACACAAAATAAATCGAAACAAAAACCCTATGAAACCCACCAACCAAATTGAGAGAAATGGGGAGGAGGGTGGAAAAGATGAGGAGTGAGGCATTCGGAAGAATTTCCTCCAAAACCCTAGATTTCTATGCCGACAATCTGGAAGAATAAGCCACCTCTATTAGAGACGATTTTTGAGATGCCTCAATCAATTTTCAAATTGAGTTATGTTGTACATAATATTTGCCAAGAAGACACGTCACCAGACAGCATGGACCAATCTTGTCACAAGCAAAAATCATGGGATCAATCAAATGACAAACTGGCATTTCATGTTGATAGGCCACCTAGCACTAGCACAACATTAATAAAGTACCAGACAAGACTAACAATGCTGAGTAAAGCCGAGTAGAAAACCATGCCTGGTCGGCTCTACTTAGCGCAAATAGGAAAGACCCCATATTAGGGTTTTTCCACTACATACAAGGTTATACAACTATAATAAACAATCACAAATCAACTAATGTACAACCACCAGAAAGAGTTTAACAAGGAAATAAACAGATCTTCTCTTTGATACATCAAAGTCCTAAGCAGATTCGGAATCAACAACATTAAACACATGACAACACCAAATAAGAAAAGAATCATAAATCCAACTATCTAATCCTCTACTTGTACGCCACACTTTCAAACCCTAGCAGTACCATGTATAAATACACATGCAAAACACATTACAAAGGGGGAACATCTAGCGAGAAAGAGAGAGACCAAAGTGTGTATTATTTTACATAATAGTGGTTTTGATTCAGTTGCTAAGGCAACGACCCATGGATGTTTCTCCGATCATCGGAGTTTTACCATGTATCTTGCTCTCTTTATTACTCTTGCTTTTATTTCACTTATACTTGCAGGTTTCACTAACCAAAATTGTTGACCGGTTAACCATCAAGAAATCACCGTCAACAAGTTATTAAAAAAAAAAAAAAAAAACTTTAATTCTTTTTTTTTATTGGTAGAGGCTGTAGTTTCCACCAAATTCCTTTTATTATATTGGAAAGGAAAAGAAGAGAATTGTTATAGGTAAATTACGTCTAAGTGACATGACGATCCAGCGAGCTAATGCGACAAGTTAATTGCACCATATCTATAAATTCATCCACATCTTTACCTGGGCAGTAGCCTCGCCAGGCGATCTAATAAAGTCATCCGAGAAAGGATAACTCAGCCCAAACACCTCAATAAGCAAAGGTTATTTGGCCAAAGTGAGAAACCTTCAGGCCTCATTAAAATCCAGCAAATCACGTCAATATACGGAGGTAAACAATCACACTCCAAACAAGAAACAACCATATCTTCTCTAAAGAGAATTGGTGACCAAATCAAACAGTCAACTGCATTTATTACAAGATAATACTAAGCGAGGAAGAGATTGAGATAAATACGCAGATTTAATAAAGAAAAATCATAGCAGGAATCTGCAAGTCAACTACTTGCACTATAAGTCTAGGGTTACAAGTTATGTATAAATACAATGCATTGTCCATGATAAGAGAGGGGCAGCACAGGCTGAATATAGTGGTAAAAAGAGAGAGGGTGAGTAGAACCTTGTAATAACTTTCTTTATCTCCATAGTGAATTATTCCTACCGTTACTGGCATATCGTAGTTTTTTCCCATTCAAGGGTTTTCCACGTAAAATATTATTATTTTCTTCATATTATTGCTTACCACAATCTAAAAATCACAGATATCAATCCTTATTTAATCAATAATTTGGTTGGCGAAAAACCACCGTCAATAAGAATAATTTCTTCTTGTTTCACCCAATTTGATTTCCACCTAAATTTGGGAGAAAAAATAGGGAAAGAATCCAGAGTTAATGATTTTTTCAATATTCCAAAACTAACCCTATTAATATTGGGTATTCTTATTGTTGAAAGAATAATATTTTCTTAAATAAAATAAAATGAATTCATTTATTTCTCCCCTCCAAATAAGATTGGTTTCCTTTCCTTTCTTCTATATTTATAAACATCCAAACAACAATCATTAAAAACACTTTATTTTCCTTTCATTTCCTCATTTACATTTCCTTTCCTTTCTCTCATATTCCACCAATCCAAACATAGTGTTATTATTTTTTTCTTTTCTTTTTTAAAACCTTTTTAATTACTTTTTATTTAAAAAAAAAGAGTTATATGAAATAATGAATTTTTGTTATTGTTCTAATATTTTATGATTTTTAAAATATTTGTAGGTGGGGCACCATTTTTTAAGAAAATTTAAATTTCATTAAATATATAGTATTTATTTATTTAATTAATTATGATGTTATTTTTTAATGTAATTTTAGAGGAAAATATAATTTTATTGGTTGAATTAAAGTGTAAGGGCAAAATAGTATTTATGCTACTTTTCTAATGGTTGACCATTGAAAATTTGGTGATAAGGACAAGTTAAGCTATCTTGGATACTTCAGGACCTTGCAAATTAAAAATGGAAAGACGAATAAAAATACCAAAATAACATTGACCAAGTTTGACCATCAAAAATATAAAAAATATCTTGCCGTTAGTCAAACTTGGTAAAACTTAACAATTGACCAAGTTTGACATAGCAAAATACCTCTAAGATTCTTAATTAAAAAAATTTAAAAACAAAAAAAAAATGTTAAAGATGGAAATACCCCTCAAACCGCAAAATAAAAATAAGTTGTTTTTGAAAAAAAAAAATCTTACAAAATTAAATTTTCTTTTCCTAAATGGATCTCCAACCGTCCATCACAAAGATGGACGGTGGAGATTAAGAATTGAATTTAAAAAAAAAAAAAGTCAAAAGAGAAAAGAAAACCAGATATTAAATATTTAAGATATTTAAAATTGAAAAAATAAAGCGATTTAAAAAAAAATTGAAAAAAAAAAAATGGATCTCCGATGGATGGTGGAGATTAAATGGAATTTAAAAAACAAAACAAAGAACAAAAACTGAAAAAAAAAAAAATTAAGAAAAATTAAAGCAAAATTTAAAAAAAAAAAAAATAAAGAAGTGGAGATCCAATTTGGAGATTGGAGGAGCCACTACTACAAAAATGTTAAAAGACATCACTAGATATCGCTAAAAGAAATTGGTTTTTGGTAACCGATTTTAAAAAAGCTTTTAGACATTGGTTTTTATAAAAACCGATATCTTAAAAATTACAGTTTCAAAAGATATCGGTTTTTAAGAAAACCGATATTAAAAAAAAAAACGGTTTTTAAGAAAACCGATATTAAAAAAAAAAACGTTTAGACATCGGTTTTTATAAAAACCGATGTCTTAAATTTTGCGTTGAAAAGACAACGGTTTTTATAAAAACCGGTATTAAAAACAAGCGTTTAGACATTGGTTTTTATAAAAACCAATGTGGATTCAAAAGCAAAATTCTGCAATGCAAATCTGACCTATGTCCACATTCAAGTGTGCATCTCTAAAAATACTTAACGTTATTTGCTCAACTTCTGATAAAAGAAAGTAGACATGCAAACAAACACTTTTAAATTAGAAAATATTCCAAAAATCGATTTGGAAAAGTGTGAAAATGAGCGATGAAAACAGCTCACTCGCGGATTCGCGAATCGCTTCTAACCTTTGACTGAATAATTGATCATAACTTTCAAAATACCGTCTAGAATTTTACGTTCTTTATACCGTTGGATTTGTATCGAAAAATTGAAGAACCCTACATGGACAAAAAAAATTATTTCCTTGCCAAAAGATACAGTTTTAAGGAAAGAGTTTGCACAAAAATATCTCCAATCGCTTCAATTCTGACCTTTGACTGAATAATTGATCATAACTTTCAAAATACCATCTATAATTTTACGTTCTATATACCGTTAGATTTGTATCGAAAAATAAAAGAATTGAACGTGGACAAAAAAAATTATTTCGTTGCCAAAAGATATAGTTTTAAGGAAAAAGTTTGCACAAAAATATCTCCAATCACTTCTGACTTTTGATTGAATAATTGATCATAACTTTCAAAATACCACCCAGAATTTTACGTTCTATATACCGTTGGATTCCTATCGAAAAATTGAAGAACCCAGCATGGACGAAAAAATTTATTTCCTTGCCAAAAAATACAGTTTTAAGGAAAAAGTTTGCACAAAAATATCTCCAATCGCTTGACCTTTGAGTACTCATGAATAATTGATCATAACTTTCAAAATACTGCCCAAAATTTTGCGTTCTTTATACCATTGGATTCGTATTGAAAAATCGAAGAATCCAACGTGGATGAAAAAATTTATGTTGTTGCCAAAAGATACAGTTTTAGGGAAAAAGTTTGCACAAAAATATCTCCAGCAGAACATAAAACCACACAATAAAAATGAAATGAAAAATAAACCCACCAATAAAATTTATTTAATATATATATGTTTGTAGTAGAAATTATAATTTTGATTAGTTGAGTAAATTTAAATTTATCAAACAAGTTTTTTTTTTTTATTTTTTTTTTTTTTTAAATTTCTAACAACTCATATAGGTTATATATAAATATTGTGCAATTGTTAACACATCCAATCATGTAGTTAAGCGGTAAAAGCTTACCACTTTGACTTTGAGGTTGCAAGTTCGATTCTTCATAATAACAATTAATTGTCATTATTATCAGAGGTGGGGTTGGCCGGCGACGGTGGGATTAATTTTTGTAATACATCAATTTTACATCAAGGTATTTAAATCGGTTTTAGTTAAAACCGAAGTCTTTTCTCTTGGGTTTTTAAATCGGTTTTAAGTAAAACCAATGTCTTTTCTCTTGTTTTACATCTGTTAAAAACCGATGTCTTTTGCGTTTTTTTTCTAAATCACTCAAAAAGACATCGGTTTTAAAATTTCAAAAACCAATTTCTTCCATATAAAAAAACCGATTTCTTTTGCATTTTTTGTAGTAGTGAACCCTCCCTCAACTGCGAGTAGGGGAGGCGATGCGCCCCCCACCTAGGGGTGTGCAAAAACCCGCCAAACCGACCCAAACCGATTAACCCAACCCATAATGGGTGGGTTGGTTCAATTATTAATATAAATAAAGTGTCAAACGGTTTAGAAAAAGATAACCCAACCAAAAATGGTTCGGTCTCGGGTTACGTGAAATTCAACCCACCTAACCCGAACCAAACCGCAGTTTCAAGGTTTTAACTTTTTAACTATTTAAATTTAAAATATTAATGACATTGTCTTGTCCTTCGGTTTTTCACTGGCTTCACATTTCCTTTTCCCAATTAATTAGGTTTTGTACTATTTTACTATAAAACTAAATAAAAGCCTGCTGCGTGCCTACTTTTTATACATCTATTAGCCTAAAATCTTAAAAACTGTGCTACATTCATTCTCTCACTTTTAGATCACATCAAGCCATCAAGGTATACACTGAAATACTGAACAACTCTCTTTATATAATATATATATCGGTACTTTTTTGTTTTGTTTTAAGTTATTGTATTCTCTTTTATATATATTTAATATCACTACATAGACTATGTAGCATGTACTTTTTGTTTATTTGAAACCGTATATATCTATATATATATATATATATATATATATATATATATGCATACAGGTACCGTACAACAATCACTCTTTTTTTGAAAAAATAACATTATATATATAATATAATTACTGTTTTTTTAACTGTTTATATATATATATATATTTGTTGTGTTCTCTTTATATATATATATATATATATATATATATATATATATATTTATATATATACTTGTTATTTTTTTCTTCATTTATAATTGTTGTTGTTATTAATTTGTTAATTATATAATTTTTTTTTTAATTGACACTTATATTTAATTATTTTATTGTTGTCATTTATTTGTAGGTTTACAATGGCTGAAAACTCAAATGCTACTACAGTTAAACCTTCTGAAATTCTAACAACAGATGAAGCATTGGTTGCCATCGATGCTGGAACGAAAAGAAGGCCAACGAAACCGCCATCAAAAGTGTGGATTCACTTCACCAAAAATGAAGGAGATAATAGGTGTACTTGTAATTACTGCGGTAAAGATTATGCTTGTGGTAGTAAAAAAGTTGGTACTAGTACTTTATGGACTCATTTGAACGATCAATACAAAAAATATCATAATCATTTGGTGGATGAAAAACAAAAGGTACTGACTTTTGAAAAAAAAAAATATGGGTGATGTTGTCACTTTTGTCACTTTTGTTCTGTAGCATGCCCAAAATTTGATCCTCCTTCTCGAACTACAATTGCTAGAGATATAAATCAACTTTATTTAGATGAGAAAGTAATGTTGAAAAGCATGTTTTCTTTTAATAAGCAAAGAGTTTGCCTTACTACTGATTGTTAGACTTCAATTCAAAATACTAATTATATGGTTATCACAGCTCATTTTATCGACAGTGGGTGAGAATTACATAAAAGAATTTTAAACTTTTGTGTGGTACCTGATCATAAGGGTGAAACCATTGAGGCATGCTTACTTGATTGGGGTATAGAGAGTATTCACGATAACTGTTGATAATGCTAGTGCCAATGATGTTGCTGTCAAGTATGTGAAAAGGAAGTTGAGTAATTGGGTTACTGATGGGATTATATTGGAAGGTGAGTTTTTTCACGTACGTTGCTGTGCTCATATTTTGAATCTAATTGTTGGTGAGGGTTTGAAAGATATACACGAGTCAATAATTAGTATCCGCAATACTGTGCCATATGTAAGATCATCCCCTTCTAGGTTACAAAAATTTTTAAAATGTGTTGAGCATGAAAAAATAGAGTGTAAAGGAAATGTGATATTGGATGTGTGTACTTGGTGGAATTCCACCTATTTGATGTTGGAAAGTGCTTTAAAATTTAAAAAAGCATTTGAGCGGTTGGAGGAAGAGGATGGAAATTATGTTAGTTATTTCTTAGAGGATAAGAGTGGGAAGAGGAAGATGGGGCCACCTAGATTTAATGATTGGGAAACATCTAGAGTATTTGTTAAATTTTTGAAGAAATTTTATGATGCAACATTGAAATTTAGTGCTTCTTTGTCTGTTACATCTAATCTTTATTTTCATAAAGTGTTTTCAATTCAATCCGAGTTGACAGAATTAAGTACAAATACAGATCATTTTTTAGGCACTATGACAACTAGTATGAATCGAAAATATGACAAGTACTAGGGTTCCATTGAAAGCATAAACAAACTTTTGCTTATTTCAGTTGTGCTTGACCCTCGATATAAGTTGGATTATGTGACATTTTGCCTTGTTCATTTGTATGGTAATGATAAGGGTGAAGAAATGACAAAAGGTTTGAAAGAACTTTTATGTCGTCTTTATGAGTGTTATAATGGGCGAAACTCTAATTCTATTTGTACCCAATCTTCTAATAATTTTCAATTATTAAACGGGATGAATGTAGACAAGGATAAGCATGATGGTGATTTTCGTTTCGCAATGCTTCAGAAATTCAAAAAAAATGCGAGAAACGAAAGATTGTATTGATACAAAAAATGAGGTGGATAGGTATATGTTGGAGCCAAGTGAAGATCCCTACAATGAAAACTTTGATATTCTACTTTGGTGGAAATTAAATGCCACAAAGTATCAAGTTTTATCACAGATTACTAGGGACGTGTTTACGATTCCAGTATCTACTGTGGCTTTTGAATCTGCCTTTAGCACAGGAGGGCATATTCTTGATTCATTCAGAAGTTTTTTGGGTGCTAAAATGGTGGAGGCCTTAATATGTACACAGAATTGGTTGCGGTCTACTTCTCGGTCAATTAAATTTGAATTAATAGTTGAAGAGATGAAATTTCTGGAAGTAGTTGAATCAGGTAATATATTTGTCATTTTCTTTCTCTTTATAAATATATATATATATATATATATATATATATATATATATATATATATATTGAGAATGCATCAATTGTTACAATTTTTTGATTTATTTGGTGAGCTGTTTTTTTTCTTCTTCTTTTTCTATAGAGTTTTTAGGATCTGCAACGATGAAGCCTATAACTATTGATTAATATTTTGCAATGCTCTAATTCATGGTAAGATACTAAGATATATGAAGTCTTTAATTGTATAATGCTAATTTAATATTTTTGATAATGTTTTTCTTATGTGACTAAGTAAATTGTTTTAATTTGGTTTATTACAGGTTTTCAAGACATTGGCTGTGAAGTTTTGAAGCAAGCTTTAGGAAGGGCAGGATATTTTTTTAATTTATCTTGATTTATTTGCTAGGATATCTCCTTTGAAATTTTCTAGATATTTATTAATGAAAACTTTCTCATACATTCTGAGATATTTTTTTTAATGGAGTCATGGATGATGGATTACGAATTTTTTTTTATATATAAAATATTTAGTTGTTTTATTGATGATTGATTATGAATAGTTTGAGTTTTTTTATTATATTAATTGGAATTAAGAATTAAGTTTATTTCTTTGAACCGTATATTCATTTACAATTTGATTATTTGTTATTATGACTTTTTTTATATTTTTATATTTAAATATTTTTATGATAATACAAAAAAAAAAAAAAAAATACCACCAATTTTTGAGTTTAAATATAATTCGATAAACCAACCCAAACCAACCCAAACCAACCCGACTTTTTTTGGTTTGGTTTGGTTTGGATCGGTTTGAAAAATCACATTGGTTTGGTTTGGGTTGAAAAATAGTGAAACCGATCTATATTGGTTTGGTTTGACGTTGAGCTTCAACCCAAACCAAATCGGAAATGCACACCCTTACCCCCACCACGCCTCTGGCCTTCGTGGCGAGGGAGGATCTTCTTCCATGGACGTTGGTGGAGAGACTGGATCTCCATATTTTTCTTATCTTCTTTTTTATTCTCAATTTTTGTTTTTGTTTTTTGTTTTTTTTGTTTTTAATCTCCACTATCCATCAAAATGGATGGTGGAGATCTATTATTATTGTTTTAAAAGTTTTTTTTAATAAATTTTAATTTTTGATTTTATTAATTTTTAATTTGATCTCAACCATCCATATTGGTCAAAGATGGATGGTGAACATCTTGTTTTCTTTTTTTAAATTTTAATTTTATTAAATTAAGGGTAAAATGACAATATTACCCTTTAATGTGTTAAACTTAACGATCGACCATGGTCAAACCTTCCGAGTGTCGATTAAAGATAAAGTTTTTGTGAGTGTAAACGGGTAAACCTTGGGGAGTTTAGTGCAATTAGCTTATATATATATATATATATATATATATATATATATATATATATATGTCGGTTCGGTTTTGACAATTCAAAATCGAAACTGACTCATATTCAATTCGATTCATTTGGTATGAACTGAATTCAATCACAAAATCAAACCAAACATCCAATATTGGTTCGATTTGATTCACAGTTTATGTCCACCCATAGTTGGTAGTAACCGTGAAATCACAAAGTTAAATAATTCTTATTTGTTATTTGAAACAAATATGTATATTTCTTTTGGTATGTATAGTCTTACGATTAATAAATTGATTTTGATATTTATGATGAATGATGCATTCCTTGTCTGAATTTGTGTTTGTATATAGTGATAAAGGACGTGATTTTGAATAAATTTCCAAAAATTGAAAATCGGTGAAATAAGTGGAGTAAAGCTCACATATGTAGTGATATGTGATTCAATTATGCAAAGGCTTCAACGTTTGGAACTTACGAAAATAAATAAGTTGCAGGACAAGTTGTTTGGCATAAAGCTGAAGGCCTCAATTCTACAATTCATCCCAATGAGGTGGCACCAATTCTAGAGTTGATAGACTAAGGGAGGAAGATGAATCGATGGTTGCATGAGAAAAAAAAAACTTTTGGGATTTGACTTCGAAACATTATCTACGGGTTTATGTTTTAGAGATGCTGTTATGGGTGAAACTCAACCTATTCTAGGTTTTGGAAATAGTGACAAACTATTTCATGTCTCTTTTAGAAGAGTATTTGAATAACAACAACTATGGTAATGGTCGATATGTAAATGATTGGTTTATGCCCCGCTGTTTGTTCTCTCCCCAAGTTTTAAACCGTTGGACCATGTTTGTATCTGTCATGCGGGATACCTTAAATGATCTGGCAAGTAATAAAGATGTTGAATATTTTGTGTTTGGTATAACCGCAGATTCGAGATATATGTATAAAGATAATGAGGTAAAATTCTCTTTTATATCGATATTTATATTATTATTTTTTACTGATATGCCTTCATCATGTTTTTGTAGTTTGCTTTCATCAAAAGGCAAATACAAGCTCTAGAGAATGATGGAGGGTTAAAGACAAAATACTTCACCATAATAGACTAATCAAATTCCACAGCAACGGGCAACGGGTTTCTTTGCGATTATTTCCCTTAGCTCACCGACCCTGTGTTGTTTTCAAATATTACCCTCAGATTCCTAATCTTGAGCCTTATAAGGATGACCCTGTGAAGCTCATAGATGATTTATACTCCTTAATTTTGATATTTATGATGAATGATGCATTCCTTGTCTGCATTTGTGGTTGTATATAGAGATAAAAGATGTGATTTTAAACAAATTTCCAAAAGTTGAAAATTAGTGAAACAAGTGAAAGCTTACATATGTAGTGATATGTAATTCAATTATGCAAATGCTTCAACATTTGGAACTTATGAAAATAAACAAGCTACATGACAAGTTGTTTGATATAAAGCTGAAGGCCTTTATTCTAAAATTCATTCCAATGAGGTGGCACCAATTATAGAGTTGATAAATTAAGGGAGGAAGAGGAATCAATGGTTGCATCAGAAAAAAAAACTTTTGGGATTCGACTTCGGAACATTATCTACGGGTTTATGTTTTGGATATGCTTTTATGGGTGAAACTCGCCCTATTCTGGGTGTTGGAAATAGTGACAAAAACTATTCCATGTCTCCTTTAGAAGGGTATTTGAATAACAACAACTATGGTGATGGTAGATATGTAAATGGCTGGTTTATGTCCCGCTATCTGTTCTCTACCAAAGTTTTAAACCATCGGATCATGTCTGTATCTGCCATGTGGGATACCTTAAATGATCTGGCAAGTATTAAAGATTTTGAATATTTTGTATTTGGTATAGTCGCAGATCCAAGATATATGTATAAAGATAATGAGGTAAAATTATCTTTTATATCGTTATTTATATTTTTTTTACTAATATGCCTTCATCATGTTTATGTAGTTTGCCTTCATCAAGAGGCAAATACAAGATCTAGAGAATGATGGAGGGTTGAAAACAAAATACTTCACCATCAAATTCCACAGTAACAGGCAATGAGTTCTTCACGATTATTTCCCTTAGCTCACCGACCCTGTGTTGTTTTCAAATATTACCCTCAGATTTCTAATCTTGAGCCTTATACGGATAACCCTGTAAAGCTCATGGATGATTTATACTTCTTGATTTTGATATTTATGATGAATGATGAATGATGCATTCCTTGGCTGAATTTGTGGTTGTATATAGAGATAAATGACATGATTTTGAACAAATTTCCAAAAATTGAAAATCAGTGAAACAAGTGGAGTAAATATCACATATAACACTCACATATGTAGTAATATGTGACTCAATTATGCAAAGCTTCAACGTTTGGAACTTATGATAAAGGACTTCAAAACGATTCTCTCACTTTTTGAATCACTCAATTTCGATTTGAAATGAGTGAGATATGGTGGGTT
This sequence comes from Acer saccharum, assembly GCA_030490815.1. Classification (NCBI taxonomy): domain Eukaryota; kingdom Viridiplantae; phylum Streptophyta; class Magnoliopsida; order Sapindales; family Sapindaceae; genus Acer; species Acer saccharum. Next base: position 21,855,283 of record CM059877.1, on the reverse strand, counting down.
GAAGTTGAAAGAAAATCAAAACAAAAAATCTACATTTTTTCTTCTTCAAGAACATATGAGATAGAGAGAGAGAGAGAGAGAGAGAGAGAGAGAGAGAGAGAGAGAGAGAGAGAGTATTTAGAAGAAATGGGATGGAAGTGATGCAGAGAGATAAAGATTTCGGGTAAGTGAAAATATATATACTACAGTGTCTAAATAAACCTGGGGGGGGGTATGAATAGGTTTTAACCAAATTAATCACCAACTATTTCAATTATTTAGGTGAAATTACAAGTTATTATAATATGGAAATGGCCCGAGTGGACGGTCCTACCATATGCGATGAGGATTGGTATGTGGCAAATGTTTTTATTAAATTTTAAAGATTTTTTACGAATCAACTGTACTTCTACCCCACATCACATCTTGCATTGCATCAAGTATTAAATTTGTTTGAAATTTTACTCTTTTATAAAGATGATGTCATTTTAAAAACTGCAGTTGAGGCAATTGTAAAAAAATTCAAAAAATATTGGTCTGACATTTCTTTACTCTATGCCTTAGGTTGTATAGTAGATCCTAGGACTAAATTAACTAGTTTAAAATCTTTTACTCAGTTTATTGGTCGTTATTTGGATTTAGATCTTACTCAAAATTTTACTAACCTACAATCCAAGGTGTTCGAAGTTTATCGTCTTTATGAGTGCAGGTTTAGCGGGAGAAACATGCAACAAATGGGATAATCGGACACTTGATCAATGAATAAAAGTATAAGAATCCTAAACATGGAAGACTCTTCATCCGTATCCGGATCCGATTCATCTAAACGTTGTGAACTAAACACTTACTTTGAAACTAGGTTCTACACAGCCCATCAAGCGAACTTCCAATAATTTGATCTCCTGTTATGGTGGAAGAACCATACCGAGAGTTATCCAGTATTGTCCCAACTAGCACAGGACGTACTCGTCATCCATGTGTCTACTGTTTGTTTAGAACATGCATTTAGTACAAGTGGACGTATAATCGAAGCTGGAAGATCTTGTCTGACCCCTCAGATGGTGGAGGTATTAACATGCCTTCATGATTGAGATCATGCAAAGATGGGGATGCAACATCAACCGGTGAATGAAGAACTAATTCAAAGTTTTTCCAACATAGACTTCGAAGATGCTTTTGGTTCCGGCAGTAATCGGGTGGATTGACGACTTAAATTTTAATTATACATGTATTTGTAATTTTGTAATTCGATTGCACTTTTTTTCCCTTACCAAGTTTTTATCCCATTGGGTTTTTCTTGATAAGGTTTTTAACGAGGCAATCACAAATCCTATAAACTGAAATGTCAATAAATAAATAAAACTCAGCTCTTCCTTAATTCTTACTTCTTTATCATTGTATTTATTCTTTGAATAATTTTAGTAAATAAATAAATATAATTTAATCTATTTCTTACATTTTATTTCATTACTCATTAGACTAAATAAATAAGAAATAAATTTTTAACTCTTTTTTTGTTGGAAAACTTGAATAAATTTTAAACTTAAAAACTAAAATACATAAGTTAAAATAAATATCAACTTCAAATATTATAAGATGAATAAATTTTAAAGTCAAACAATTAAATAAAATAGGAAAAAAACAAAAACAAAAAACAATCAATTCATTCAATTGATGAATAATTTATTTATTTTATATTTTTATAAATTATATATTAGATATTTACTTATTTAGATTTATTAATTATTTTTTATTTTTTATTAAAAAAAAAATCGGGCAGTCTGGACCAGCCTACCAAAGGCTCAGGCCAGGCCCCAACAATTTTTCACAGCCGAGCTTGGCCCTACCTGTTTTCTCTTCAGGCCTTTTTGGGCCTGGCTTATTAAGGGCCCGACACGGTCAGTCTGGGCTGTCCATTTTGCCATCATTGAGTTACTATAGCCATAAATGTAGTTACCAACAAAATATTTAAGAAAACATAAAATAGTTACCGAAGTCGTAAAGGTAGTTATCAAACCTGTAAACGTAGTTATCGTAGCCATAAACGTAGTTACAAACAAAATTTCAAAGAAACCATAAAATGGTTACCGAAGCCATAAATGTAATTACCACAATTGTAAATGTAGTTACCGTAGCCGTAAATGTAGTTACTATAGCCGTAAATGTAGTTACTAGAAATTTTTTTTAAGAAACCACTAAATGGTTACCGTAGCTACAAACATAGTTACAAGCCAAATTTTGAAGAAACATTGAAATGGTTAACGAAAGTGTCAATGTAGTTACCAAAACCGTCAACATAGTTACCATGAAAAAAAAAAATTAATTTATTCTAATTAAACATTATTTTTCTATATTATTTTTTAAGATTAAATAATTTATTATTATTATTTTATCTTATTTATCTTTATTTTAAAATAATAAATATATATTATTATGTGTGGTGATGACACCTCACATTTGGGTTGGAATTTTGGGTGGAGTAGTATTACTCTTTTTAAAATTTTGGGGTTGAAAACTCTAACGAACGCATTCCTATCATTCTGAATTCACGAAAAACGAAAAACGAAAAACAATGCTTTGAAAACTACACCGAACATCATCTAAATAATTGTTTTAATCTATAACTTCTAATTCTAAATAATTTCTTGAATTTTAGGGCCCGTCCTGCAAGCTATTTTATGTTTTTGTTTTTTGAAAATAAAAATGAAAATGAAAACAGTGTTTTTGGTTTCATTTTTGAATTCCGAAATCGCGTATGGTAGCATTTATTGAAATCCGTATTTTGAAAATAAAAACAGGAAAAACGTGTCTGGTAGGATAACCGAAAACTTTCGAAAATTGAAATATCAATTTTTACATTTTGTTTAATATTATAACAATTATAAACAAATTGATTAAATAGTTAACCGATATAATTTTTGTAGTGTAATTTATAAATTAAACACAAGTTCACAAATTACTTCAAAAAAATCAATTAATCAAAACTAAACTCTTAAATTATACAAAGTATTATTTTAATAAATATAAATAATAGTAAATAAATATATAAAAAAATTAAAAAGAAAAAGAAAAAGAAAGGAAACTAGATCGTAGAAGAAGAAAGGAAGAAGATCGGGATGAAGATGATCGGATCAGAAGAAGAAGAAGCAGTAGATCAGAAGAAGAAGAAGAAGATCGGAGAAGGAGAAGAAAAGGATCAGAGAAGAAGAAGAAGAAGATCGGAAGAAGAGGAGATCGTGGGTAGATCCGCGTTTGGAGGAGCAAATCGGCGACGAAAAATAGTTCGGAAGAAGAAGAGATTGGCGGCAAGAAGACGAAGAAGACGAAGAGAAGAAGAAAAGAAAAAATGGAGAAGATCAGTTGAAGGAAGAAGAAGAAGAAAGAAGGAGAATCACGTCGGAGATGAGGTATAGTGGGAGAAAAAAAAAGAATTTTTTTTTAATGATATGGGACCCACTCATACGAAAAACAAAAACAAATTCAAGAAAAACAACTTTTTTTTTGTTTTTCAAAATTTCCACTTTTAACACTAGTTTTGTTTTTCATTTTGTTTTTGTATTTTGAAAATAAAATGAAAAACGGTTACAGGACGCGAATTCGAAATCATTTTTACAAAACAAAAATGAAAACAGGTTGATGAAGACATGATTCAAACTCTACTAATAAACCAAGCTCAATTTCCTTGTGTTTTTTTTTTAAAGAAAATTTTAAAAAATAACATCATATTTATATTTTACATCGAACATTAAATCATCTACAATTCTCAAAACAACTTTCCTCAATTTATTCATGTAAAGTGCATCAAATTATTATTTTTATTTAAAAAATATTTAATTCCTAAAATTTAGGTTCTTAAAATATAGGTGACACATTAAATGCTCCTCCCAAGCAAGTGGACACAAAACTTCCAACATCATTGGGGCATCGACGACACCAACTACAAATACACATTTTCCTCTTGCCCGATTTTGTTAAATTATCACATGCCACAACACAAAGGCACGAACACACACTTTTTTTAATTTTTAATTTTAATTTTTATATAAAATAAAAAAGTGAAATATTTTTAAAGTATATAAATAAAATACACACAAAATCATATTTTAGCGACATATTATTATTATTACAACACTCTCTACCGCGATTACAGGTTCTCTCTCTCTCTCTCTCTATTTCTTTCTTCTCAAGATTTGGATTCGATCTAAAAATCTAATCTTTGCAAAATTTCGAATCCTAGCAATTCGAATTCTAGGGTTTCGTTTTGTTGTGGCGTGTTCGGATCATTTTGTGGTTTGCTCTGCTATTGGTGAATCGTGTATTAGGGTTTGTTTATTTTTTTTCTTGGTTCGCAGATCTGAATTTGGAGGCGATTTCGTTGTTCCGCTTGCGAAGATGTTTTGGCGTATGGCGGGATTGTCCACTGCGTCTCCAGTGAGTTCTTTTGCTTCGACGCTTCTTTTATTGGTTCATGATCTGTAGATACATTTATTTTTGTCTGTATGTACATGGGAAAAATGTGATCTTTATTTGGATTTCATCAGTTATCCAATGTTTGGATTGCGTTCTTTATTTATTATTTTTGTTGAATTTTTAGTTTTTTTTTTATTTTTTTTGGCCGCGTGAATGGAAGATAGTGGAAGGAACTGAATACTATATAGGTGGGGTTGGGTATTTGTTTTGAACATTCACAAATTCATGGAACATGAGTTTTTTTTTTACTGTAGTTTTCTACTCGATTTGGTGAGATGTGGAATTTTGAATTGAAGGATTGTATAGGTGTAAGTCTGTACCGAACATACTATAATTGACCTTGTCAAATGTGATGGTAAAAGTCGTAAAGTCAGCATCTTCATCTTCCGGCAAAAGCTAATTGCAATAATAAGAGGGAAAACTAACATATAAGTCCTATCTGTTTTAAGAGACTGGAAGAAAACCAGGTGATATGATATTGTTGAGAATTTCTTAGTTGGTGGGCTATCTGCGGTTTCAATTTCAGTGATTGAAAATTTTTGGGATCCTTTGGGAGTTTGGGTGGTGTTTATCTATTGTGCAATGAAAATGCTGAAGTGCAAACCATGCTGGTACGACATCAAAGGAACATGGTTGGACAAGGTCCTGGGCCGTATTTTGGAAAGTCCACTTGTCATGAGTGATGTGAAGAGATAAATTTGTAGTGTTATTTATTATTTAACAAAAAAAAGATTAAATTGTAGTGATCATTGGTGAGAGAGGTTTTGCGGTCCTTGTTTGTGATAGGATCAGTAATTCTGACTATTTGCTGTACTGGGGAAGAAAGGAAAAAGGTTTGAGAGATTTGAAAGAGGAGGGAAAAAGCACTAATGACCGAAACAATTCAATAATAAATGGACCACTATTTGATCATTTGGCATCATTTTACTAGAGCTATTTCAGAAATGAGCTTTTACTAAATTTGGTGTCCTTCCTGGTATCTTTTTTCAAAAGAAAAAAAATTTGAAAAATAAGAGTTGATAGTAGCTGCTATATTTCATAGTACACTCTGGTTTTTGCATTTGAAATTATCAGCAAGAATTTAGCAGAAGTCAGTGAAAAGAGGAGGTGTTTGTGATAGGATCAGTAATTCTGACCATTTGCTTTACTGGAGAAGAAAGGAAAAAAGTTTGATAGATGTGAAAGGGAAGAGAGAAAAATCACTGTATGATTGAAACAAATAACTAATTTGACATCAGTTTTACTAGAGCTATAAGCTATTACACAAATGAGCTTTTACTAAAATTGGTTCCCTTACCTGGTATCTTCCACATTAATTAATATAAAGAAAAGGAATTGAAAAATAATAGTTGTTAGTGTATGCTATGTTTGAGCGGCATACATTATGGTTTTTGCATCTGAATTTATCAGAGGTTCAATTGGCGCCGGGTTTGATTTCTTTGTTGTCTTATACAATTCAAATAGCTATGACTGGATTAATGGGGTTAAGATTTTCGACTGTAACATTTGAAATGTTCCTGGAAGACATTACTTTTTAATGGCGATTATTGTTCTTTGAATTATTATGCTTGTAAATTCAGATTTTTACCTTTTTAGTAATAATTTTGTTTCATGCTAGTGTATTTGCTGTGAATTTCAAGTTTTCTTTCAATCTTTGGGGGCTGTGATTGCCCCTGCTTGTTTTTTGTTGTAGGTTATAACTTGATTAATTTTTTATTTGGAGGCTTTGTAATTTGTTTCCTGGATAATTTAGAATAAATAAGCATTATAATTTATTTTTGTTTTTGCTTTCTTATTTATCTTTATTTTAGGTGGAGACAATTCTGGATAAGGATAATTTTACATTGGAGGAGCTTCTCGATGAGGATGATATAATCCAAGAATGCAAGGCCCTGAACGGGCGTCTTATAAATTTGTATGTCCTTTTCCTCTTAAGGAACTTTTCTAAAGCTTTCCATTGTATGAAATATTTTATAGTTTATTCTTTCTTTGTTTGTCTGTTCCTAGCGATGTTCATGCCTGGTTACTTTTATCTGCAATTTCGTTAATCGTAACATATTAAGTTAAATGAGAGTATTAGTCAAGTTTGATTACAGAGTAAGGGGTAAAGGTGGAAGTGTCTGGGAAGGAGTTGATTTACCTTTTCTTATGAATCTTTGAGTTAAAATTTCTTGTTATAGAATATGAAAAAAATAGGAAACAAATAAAATTGGCACAAATTTATAGGCGTGAAATTTTAATTTATTATGCATTTTTGGGTTTATTAACGTGGCTCAGTTGAACTAGAAATTGGAAATTAGTTATTTTCAATGTATGAAAATTGTATGCAAAGGAATGCCAAGATTGAAATCTAAGATCGCCAACTTCAAATCATCTCAGAAATAATTGAATTAGATGGTTGACCGTAATCTGGAAAATGAGGCAAAGCAAAATTTAAATATTCATGATTTTGAGAAAAGCACACTTACGCTATTATGTGATTGCTGTATATCGATGCTGAAACATATGAAAACTTACTGGACCTCAGATCTAGGGAAACTTCAGCCTTCTTCTTACATATAGTTGCAATAGGCCCACTTGCTTTCAAGTGATATATTGGAATTTGGAAAGAAGACTATAGTTTTTAAAATCTATTGTCTGCTTAGAAGTATCTTATTGTATTCCAGCATATGGGTTGCTGTCCAGCTATCATGAAATATTCACAACTAATAAGTTGTATACTTCTACTTTGATTGTGCCCATTTGTCTTCTATTAATTTACTCTAAAAATATTCTTTTTTTCCCTTTGTTGACTGGTTCTTTCTGTTATACTTGTTGAATACTTGGACACAATTTTTGGTGTCTTGTAATGACTTATAAATATAGTACTTTTTGGAGGTGAAGGATTGAATCTCTCAAGATTGTGCCCTGAGCTTATGCTGCTAAAATGAAACATTCCCTTTATTAGAGTTGTCCTAGCATTTGTTTCTAGCATATAATTTTGATGCCTTGCTATGCTTGAGGCATTCCCGTTGCCCTAGCATATATTTTTGTGGGTATTTCATACATGTGTAGCTTGTACCTTTTTCTATTGTGAAATAATTGTCTCTGATAAAAACAAATTGAGCATTAGAGTGAGAGAAGTAAGTTTGAGAAGATAAATGAATAAAGGAGTGAAACATTGTTTAGGAGAAACATAAGTAAATTGTGGTTGAGAAAGAAGTGTGTGAGATTAAAGTGTGGTTTCAAGAAGAAAGAAGAATTTTTGATGCAATATAGGCGTGATTTGACATAAACAGAAAATTTGACTTTTGCTGTTCTAAGTCTTGACTTGAATTTCAAATTTTACTTAAAAATAGTGTTTAAAATTCTAACTGGAACTTTTTCTCCCCTTTTTTTTCAAAAGTTTTGTATCCCTTATTTTACAAATAAATCATTGTGTTTGGATTCTATACCAAGCAACCCTTATATAAACTAGAAGGCAAGTTTATGTTATTTTTATTTTTATTTGTTTTATCATTACTTTAAACTTTTAAAATTGCATGTACCTCTTAGTTCAATAGTTATACTTATCTGTGAAAATAGATTGTAAAATTATTTTACAATTCATGTTCTTGCCCTAGGGTAAGGCTCTGATACAATGTTTTTGTCATTCACTAGGGCGTCTTTGTATTATGTTATTGCTAATGCCTCACCTCACCATGGCATGGATGCATGTCCATATTTTCATATTGACTTTAAGATGTTGATTGACTCACTTGGTAGCCACGTTGTATTATATTTTAAACTGTTCATGGCATTCATGCTGTGATCTATCATATTTTTTTTTGACTATATGAGCAGGGACGGACTCTATTGAATGTTATTTATTTTATGTTCTTTGTTGTTGCCCTGAAACTGAGTTAATAAGTTCTCTTAGCATGCTGCGGTGTTTTGATTAAATACACAAATCTTGTTTTTGAACTCTAGTCTTTGTTGTTTGATCCTCCCTCACATATGCTTTCTTGTCTGTCAGTTTGCGAGAAAGGGCTCAGGTTGAACAACTTATCCAATATATTGTGGTTGAAGCACCTGAGGATGCTGAAAAGAGGCGAACTTTTAAGTAGGTTTTGCAAATAAACATGTGGATTTTGTTTTCAGATGTTTTCATATACTGGGTTCGATTTTTATGGTTAATATTGCCTTGATATTGTCCACACAGGTTTCCCTTTATTGCTTGTGAGATTTTTACGTGTGAAGTTGATATCATCCTTAAGACACTGGTTGAGGATGAGGAGGTAAAAAGTTGACTCTACTGCCCTTTTTCACTTGCTTCATTTTACGTTTCAAAGCCTGAGTTGCTGAAATTGTTTGGTTGTTGTTTGTCTGCAGTTAATGAATTTGTTGTTTTCCTTTTTGGAACCGAAACACTCCCATAGCACATTGCTGGCTGGATATTTCAGCAAGGTATCATAAAATGAGCTTGTAAGAGTTTAGCATGTCAAATGAAAAGAAATGTTACTCATATAATTATCTTCAGAGGTGCTCTTTATATTACGATTATATTTTTATCTTGTCTTATATTGTCCTAATTTCTTTTCTGCTAGGTTGTCATTTGTCTGTTATTGCGGAAGACAGTTCCTTTTATGAATTATGTTAAAGTAAGTTAAAGGTTTATTCTTATTGAAATATTAACCAATATTTGAGTTATTATTGTAAAATCTATCTGTGTATAACATGTATAATTTAGTTATTCTTGTGAATACCTTGCATTATGTATCCAGGAAAAAAAGATATTTATGTAAGGATGTATATTGGCTATTTTTATAGATGGCATATGATAATGTAGGAACTACTCAAGTGTTAGTCCTCGTGGAGTTGTGGTTTAGAGTTAATTGTTTTGTTACCCTTATGAGTTATGATTACTGTTCTTTTATTTTTCTCTTCTTATCGTAATTGAATCTTTGGAATTCCATTCCGTGCCCCCAGCATTGCTTTTGACAATCATTAATGTTGGTTATCCATGTAATAAAGTAAAATAGGGGTGAGCTAGTTCATTTTCGTAATTTTTGTATAATTTGAGGCTGTTTTTATTGATTTATGAGAGAAAATGCTATATTTTGAGGATATAGTTGAGTATTTGGGAAGAATACTCATTAAACAGGTCCTTGCTGTTTCGATCTGGGATGCAATAAGTTTGTAATGTGGGATATTGCTTGAAGCTTATATTTCTGTCAAAGTTTTTAAATTTTTGACATCATGCAAATGGTCTCATTCAGCTTTAGATACTTGTTACTGCATAGGCCTCATATAAGGTGTAAGGCTGTTTCTCATCATCTATGAGTTGGCATATTGTATGTGTTTTCTTATATATATATATATATCCATTAAAGAGCTGACATGTCATTCTTATGCTGTCATCTAGGCCCAGCAAGAAATCATTGCACAGCTAGTCGACCTGATTGGTATTACTTCTATAATGGAGGTTGGTTGTTGTTCATCTTTGTTTGTTGCTTCTGGCACATGAACTTCTTGCTAAAGGTTATATCTTGGTTTACATTTGATTGCAACCATTGATGTAAGTACTGTATGACTTATAGATGTCTTTACTTGCTGAACAGGTTTTAATACGTCTTATTGGTGCGGACGAGCATATGTATACAAACTATATAGAATCAATGCAATGGATAGAAGAGACTAATGTTCTGGAGATGATTGTGGATAAGTTCAGCTCTTCAGTAAGTTTCCTTGATTTTTAGGGCAATATTTATTCTTTCCTTTCTCTACGTTGATGGAATATAATTACTTGGTAGTTGGTACAAGTGTACAACTTTATTGTTGCATGAAAGATGGCAATAGAGTTTGTCGCCTGATTTTATAGATTCACCTATCCCTTCTAATGTAGGAGGGATCTACATATATAATCTATTCTTTCATGCAAGTAGTCCCTTATCTGTATTGTTGTCATACTTACAAATTATAATATGGGTTTTGGTCTCAAATATTCAGATATAGGCTCATGTGAGATGCGACTAAGTCTACTTTTAGGAAAGGGCAATTTATAGAAGTTGTCTCACGATATGAAAAAGGTTTTGAAAACTAGTTTATTGAAATCATTTGACTTTTTACTGACTAGAAATTCTTCATTCCTGCACACCAGCTATAAGATTATTTGCACAATTTTAATAAACAATTATATATTTGTCATCATACTTGGTGCTTGTTTGGCAAAACAGCTTTTTTAATCCCAAAAGGCCCTCTTTTTTTTTTTTTTTTTTTTTTTTTTTTTGGTATTGATTGGTTGCGATTTCAGTAGTAGGAATTAAAAAGCTGTTTTACTTTTGATATGTGAATCTCAATTTTTGAGCTTTGAGCTTCTCCAAGAATCTCTTTTTGAGCTTTTCTAGACACTTTAAAACATCTGATGATCCCATTATATGTCAAGGATCTATTAAATTCTTTTAAGTAATTTAATGCTATAAAAGAACTTTCAAAATTATACAATTGAACAATCTATTTTAATTGACAAACAAACAATCAATAGCCTATCATGAAAAGCATTAGTTGTAAATGTTCTACATGTAAAAGCATGTAAAAGCTCTATTGGGAGAAGCCATACCATACGTACCCTTAGGATACTTATATTGATGGAATTCAAAAAGGATAAGATCATTTAGATGAGCCAGTTTCAGAGGGACGGTCTTAACATTATGGTCATTGGCAAATTCATTTATCTTTGTGCCTTCAAGCCTTCATTGATGCAGTTTTTTCTTGTTGTATTTCCTTATCTCAAACAAATTTCTCTTCTTTATTCATGCTTCCAATTATCTAGTTTGTTTTGCATAAAAGCATATTTCATGGTATTTTCTCCATTGTTGATCTAGTGAAAACTCCAAGTGAGCCCACTTTGTTTTGACTGGCAGAGTAATTTTGCACCAATATTTGCTGGTGCTATGTTTTCTTGTTGAATTGAATCTCTTCTAAAGATTATTTAGAATATTTAGATTATTTTTTTCATTTCTCAACTTTATGTACAGCAAAGAATCCCTAGGTTTCGCTGCTGCACTTGCTAAAAGTTTTCACGTTATTAGGACACTAAGTAATCTATGTGGTATTCACACTGTAGGTTAATATTCAGTAGATATTATTAATTTTTAATCCTTTAAATTTTTTAATCTTTTATCTCTTTCACAGGATTGTCCTGAGGTTCATGCCAATGCAGCTGAAACACTGTGCTCTATAACACGTTTCGCGCCTCCAGGCCTTGCCACAAAAATTTGTAGCCCAAAGTATTGTTTTTTCTTTTTTGTTATTTATTTATTTACAATTTTCCTTAAAAATGATCACTTCTTGTTATATCTGGTATCCTGTTATGTCATTATTCATTTTTTTTTCCCTGTGGTTCATGCAGTTTTATTGGGAGATTATTTCGTCATGCTTTGGAAGACTCGCGACCCAAATCTGTTCTTGTTAACTCACTGTCTATCTGCATATCTTTGTTAGATCCTAAGAGGCAAACGTTGGGATCTTATTATACATACAACCGTCAACTGACTCACGGATCCACAATAACTGCCAATCCTGAGACAGTTGAAGGAATGTTGGGTAGCTTAGGTAAGTTGAAACGACTATACTAAGTTCTTGACTTCACATGTAAGACTTTTGTGCTGGTTTCTTGACTTCTAGGAAGAAACTTTATGTACTTCGGTTCTATTGAGCTAGAATTACATTCACATATGAAGCATAGAAAATCCCAAGTAGGCTCAACATTTGTCAAAGTATTTTGAATTGAATTTATTCCTTAAGTCTATTCTTATAAGCCTCAAGTAGACTTTGATTTTGCCGCTTTCTGCATCAGGCAGTGCACTCTATTGTGGGTTATAAATTGATTAAGAAGAGTGTGTTAGGAGGGATTATTATTATTATTATTACCATATCTTTAAAATGCAACACTTTTTACATAATACTTCTGCCATTCCCCTCTTCCTTTGGATTATTCAGAGAACTTTCTGTTTTTATGTGGAGTTATAGTTTTTTCTTGACATCATGTTGCACATCTCTCTGGGCGTTTTATTGTGGAGAAATAGTCTTCTTTCATGTCAGGCAAATTAAAGTGTTGTTCCTGCATGTGTACCTTACATATATTGAGTTACTACATAATTCTACTGTGATTTATAGTTGTAGTGGTTTGTTGAAGTGAAGAACTATATTTTCATTTTTACAACAAAAGAAATTGAATATTTGTGGTGTTCAATTATGCAGGTGATTTGCTAAAGCTTTTGGATGTTTCATCTGAGGAGAGTGTTTTGCAAACTACCTATGGGAAATTGCAACCACCTCTTGGAAAACATCGCCTCAAGGTACCTTTTTATGTGTTTTTTTTAACATAAACAACAAAATGTCAATAAATCACGAAACCATATACAAGAAGGGAAGACAAGCCAATCATAGCCCACAGAAACTGTTAAGATCAGCATAAAAAAAAGAATACACAAAATCCAATGGACAGACCTATATGTGTTTTTCTTATAAATTTTGCAAGTGGGAGAATATTTGTTTCTGTTAAGAAAATGAGATATCGATTATTTATGTTGGTTAGAGTATAAACACTATTGCATGCTTAAGGTTTTGGGATTAATAGCATTTCAACTTGGTATTAAAGCCTGTTTGGAGAGAGTTCTGGTGTTTAAATTTTGAATTTTCTATCATGACAAAAATAGCACTGTGTTTAAATTTGTAGTACAAGTTTGTTAATTAAATTCAACTGATTAGAGAGGAAAAGTTAAGAGTGTAAATATTATTCTTTGGCCATTTTTTATAAACTTAAGCTTTTAAGATTGATCTACTGTAAGGATTGAAATGTTTATTGTTCTTTGGTTTCTCTGTACGATTTGAGCAGAACTGAAGCTTTGAAAATCTAGCATTGTGTGATTAATTCTTGTTTTCCTATAAAAAAAACCTTGCTTAAACCTAGCTTGAACCAAATTATGAATTTTTAGAGTACACAGATGACCACTATTTGCAACCCTGTGCTGATGATGACATGACCATTGATATTTTCAGATTGTAGAGTTCATTTCAGTATTACTGACAGTTGGTAGCGAAGCAGCTGAGAAGGAATTGATTCAACTTGGAGCAGTGAAAAGGATATTGGACTTGTTTTTTGAGTAAGTTTAGATGATCTGCTTTTTTGAGATCTTAGAGTTCTGTGGTTTTGTTTTCTCCTGAGGATTTGTGGTCCTCTTCCTTTGTGCATCCTTTTTGTTAATACAAAGTTTTTTTTTTTCCAATTAAAAAAATGTTCTGCTATGTAATGACACGTGATCAGATCCCGGGCCTTATTCCTTGGTTTAATTGTGACTGTAGGTATCCATACAATAACTTTTTGCATCATCATGTAGAGGACATTATCTTTTCATGTTTTGAGAGCAAAAATGTGCCTCTTATTGAACATATTCTTCGTGAGTGCAATCTTGTTGGGAAGATACTTGAGGCAGAAAAGAATATCACTTTGGCAGCTGACCCGATCAAGGTAATTGTCCAATCATTCATAATTTTCTATCATTTGGTGGTTACTGTTACATTTTTCTTTTCTTTACCTTTTAGATTGTGTATTTGACTATTTGTTGGTTGTTACTATTGTGCTTTGTCCTATGCATTTGGATACTAATCAGAATCATTTAATTTTTCATTGTACTGATCACAGCCAACGGTCCCTGCTGAAGGTAGAACTGCACCCAGGATAGGAAATATCGGACACTTAACACGCATGTCTAACAAACTTGTTCATCTTGGAAATAACAGCAGTGAAATTCAGGCATATTTGCAGGTTTATCACTGAATCTCCTCTATTGTCAAATATTGCTTATGTTGAATCACTTTCTTGGTCCTCAGATTTGTCTGCTTTTGAAAAGTTAAAAACAGCTTCGTTTTTTCCATTATAAAATTGTTTGTTAAAACTTCTAAAAGTAATTGATTGATAATCAAAACAATTAATCTAACATGTTTTGACAACTATATTGAGAAGTAGGTGAGGAGTTGCTCTTTGAAAGTGATTATAAAATAATCTATTATATCATTTAATGAATCTTTTAAAGTATCATAGTGTTCTTCTCAAGTCAAGATAAAGACATTCATACAGCTATTTCTTCTATTATGTATCTTAAAAACGAAAAGAACAAATAATTTTAAAGAAAAAGAATTGTTTAAAAAAAAAAGATGGAAGAGGCTTTGCCTCCCCTAGATGTGGTGGAAGCCAAAGCCTCCTCCATCATTGCTCCTTGAGGAGGGGTGCGACCTCCTGTGCCAGATTTAATTTTGTATGTTTATTTATTTTTAATTATTTTTCTAATTTGTTAAACTAAGAAATATATGTTATAACATTTATTAAATTTAACAAATATACAAGGTAAACTACCTAAGTTTTGTTCTGCTTTAAATATTTTAAGCAAACACTAGCCTAATTCATGTCACAGTTACTAACAATGATTATTTTAAAAGCTACAACATTACCCTAACTAACCCTGTTTGATTGGTTCAATTATATTGTTTCATGGCAACCCTATATTCATATCAAGTTGTCTGTAATTATAGTTGTACAAAACCAACTTTATTCGAAGATGATAAAAACTATTCTTCTGCTGTGTTAGATTCTCTTTCAATCTCTCTACTTTGCAAGCTCTTCTATTGTATTGGACTCTATCTATATTTTTGGAGTTCTTGGTGTTTCTGCTTGTCTTTGGACAGCTCTGTAACCAAATCATTGTACCTCTTCCTTTGATTTAATAGACTGTTTTTGTTAAAAGAAGTTTCACTCTCTACCCTCACCTGCCCACTATTGGTTTTTATTTATTTATTTTGACTTGAGACAAGAAAATTTTATTGACAAAAAAGAATACAATGATCAAGCAGACAAACAACTAAGGCCGCCAAAAAAAAACCCTTTAGAGGAAACAATGGAACACTGTACAAAAACATTGCTGCATAAAATCTTGGCCAACAAAAAAGCTAAAACTACAAAAGCCTCCAAACTGTACAAGGATCCTAACTCACAGCACCCTCCCAACTCAACTGAATGAAAATTAAGGAGTGTGCAGCTTTAAATTTTATAGTCTAAAGTATGATTATCTGCACTCTATATCAGTCATTGGATGCAAAACCCAGTAGGTTTCCCCAGTATTGGTTTTATGGTCATAATTTTCTGAGTTTTTTTTTTTCTTTTTACAGGAAAACAGTGAATGGAGTAATTGGCAAATAAATGTTCTATCAAAGCGTAATACTGTGGAAAATGTTTATCAATGGGCCTGTGGGTAGGTTTAGCTCTCTTTTGAACAGTTTAGTTATGTTTCTCTGACATCCGGATTGATTTGCCATTGCATATTCTTAGTGAAGTTCATCTGAATGGAAGTTTCTTGTGTGGTTAAAGATGCAAAAGATTATCTTTCTCCTTGCACTTCTAAATCTGAAGTAAATGAAGCTGTTTGAAATATAATTGTATTTTGAATATTTGATCATGTATTACATTTTATTTAACTGTTGCCTTCAGAGTTGTTGAGATATTTTCTATATTTAGCACCAGAACATGCAAGATTAAACTTGCATCGTGTTATTTTGGTATGATTAATCATTTGATTAGGAATCATGTGATGCTTTTGTGCTCTGCACCATTTGATTATTTTGTTAGTGTTTTCTTGCAATGGCCCTGTCAGTTGTCAAAGTTAAATTCTGGTTTGGATTTGGAATAAGCTGCTGGCTAGATGGTTCTCAATATTCTGGCTATTAATTGACGTGGTTTGAATTAGCTCTGAGTTTTGCCTTGAACTATTTTGTTAATTTCGCCTGCGTAAACTTAGGAAGGTTGGTTAAAAATAATGTAGATCATCCTAACTTGTTACCATTATTTAGTGATGGGTTGTGTCAACACAATAGAAGAGTTATAAACTTTAGGATACATTTCACTGCAATTTTTGGGTGATTTATTGCTCAAAGTACATGATTGTGTTGGTGCTCTAAAATTTGTAATGGCATTTTGTAGGTGATGGTTCTTGTGTGTCAAGTATAGTGGAAGCTGATTATGATAACTCATACATTCTTACAGTTTCCTCTTTTCCACCACGCTTGATGTCATTACGGATATGATTTTTTTTTTATAAGTAGGGGTGTTATTTTTACTTTTGTTTAATTTTATACACTCCTTTGCACTGCTTGGCATATGTACCTTTCTTTTAGTTTCCTAACTGTTTATTCTCAATTTTGAATTTAGAAGTAATTGGTATGTGGGTCACAATATTCAAATAAAAAATAGAAGAAAAAAATGACAAGTTCTATTTTAAAACAGTCTCATTACAGTTGTCTTGTAATATAGGAAGATGATGTAAACCATTCTCACTTGTTTTTCATTTTATTTATTATATTGTTGTATTGTATAAGTAGCTGTTTGTGGTTCCATTTATTTTGTCGATGTTGCTACTATGATGAACTCAAGACATAGGAGAAGGCCTTTAAATCGTATTGTCTTAGCTCTTTTTTGAACCATTTATGTTGATTTGAAACTTGATGAACTGTGAAATTCTTATACAAGATGTTATTTATTATCCTTTTGACTTGGGAGTTCTTCTGAAATAGCTGGTGAAATTTGTATTGCATATAATAAACGTGTCTTAATTTCATGTCTTCACGTAATCATGGTTTCGTCAATTTTAACAGGAGGCCTACAGCTCTACATGACCGGACTAGAGATAGTGATGATGATGATTATCAAAATAGAGATTATGATGTTGCAGCCCTAGCAAATAACTTGAGCCAGGCCTTTCGATACGGCATTTACAGCAATGATGATATGGATGAGGTGCTTTTTGAAACTTTTTAAGTAGTGCAATTCTAATGCATTCTTAATCTTAAATATACTTATAAAAGAAATATTTTTGAATTATATTATCGGATGATAAATGAAGTAAATATTATAAGAAGGGGAAGTATGAAGGTGGAGGAGGAGGGCGCTCTTTCCACTAAAGCAACAAGTCAAATAGGTTCACAACAGAGACCGGAGGCTGAGGTACATGACTTCCATATGATGAATGTACTCCTCTGAAGTCAAGGCCCTTCTTTAGGCTAAGGATTAATCCTTGAATTGGCTGGCCTAAGAAAAAAAATCAAAAAATCAAGAAAAGGTGTGAGGCAGACCTTACATGTTTAGAGAGTGAATGAATTATTTTAGGTTGCGATTAGCTTGTTTGCACTAAGATTTAGAAAGATAGTAAAGACTTTCTTTTCGTTTGATGGGTAGAAAGGAATTGGTGCCAGCAATGTATCAGATAATTGTTTTCTGGTGGTAATAACCTTTGAATAATATTGTTGCTTATTTCTTTCATTCCAACTATATTTGGTTTTAACTTTTTATCAGCTCAGGTGCATTTGTCAGGAAGAGACATGGACTAAGTTTTATTATTCTTGCCATTCTTGTTTTGGACATGTCTTAAATATTACGTATCACGCAATGGATGCTAAGATATCATTTTAATTTGCAAATTTTTAGTTGTTTCTATAAAAAAAAGTCTAATGGAGATGCTGCAAAATATGCCTTTATTTTAAAATTTTAAATGTATAAAATTATATATTGAGAGGCTCGACTACTACGGTCTTCCTTTTTTTTTTTTTTTTTTGTTTTTTGTTGTATGAGAACTCTGTTGGTTCTTTTATAATTTATACATTCGTTTTTTATCACCTTGCTTCTATAGATGCTTAAAGAAAGTAAAATTACTCATACAAATCTGCTAGATAAATAGATTTCCTTTTGTTGATATGAAAAACTCTTTCTAGTACAACTGTGTTCAATAGCATTTTTCAATTCTTTCGGAGTATAATTTAATTTATTTTTTTTCCTATTGGTTAGGTTTTGAAGTAAGATTATATATAATCATTAAACAGCTGTTTTGTGATAACTTGTTTAATATTGTAGTCAATTATCTGGATCAACACAAACTTTTTGGGTTTCTCATTAACAATACTAAAATGGTAATCATGTAAGAGCCATTAATTTTTTGTTTTAATAGTTAAAGATCTATTTTCTTGTATCTCAGAGATGGGCAACCCGGTCCTTTTTGGCTGCATTGCTTGTTTATGAAATGGCATCTGGGCTTCATTATGGGTTTAAGTTAAATAAATTTAAAATGCATCTTTTTTCTCTATTCATGAAAGTTTGGCAGTTGTTTTGTGTTAGTTATGGAGTGATGCATGATGATTCTCTTTCTTTATGATTTTTCCTGCTTTGAGACTGCTGGTTCACCATTGTTGTAACAATTTTCATATCCTTGAAAAAACTTCTTGTTTCATATACCAAAAAAAGAAAAAAAGAAAGAAAGAAAGAGAACGGGAAGTGGTATTGTGAATACTGCATGGTTTTTTTTTCATCACCAGAAGATTATTAGGTTCTTTCAAAAAAAGATGAAGATTATTAGGTGCTTGATTGAGATCGTGTAGCTTGTAGTTTTAGAAAAACTGGGAAACAGTGATAGATTGGATTGCTTTCAGTAATACACTGTTTTGGCTGTGGCATCCTTTTTCACTTTTTGGATCAGAAACAAAAGAAAACAAAGCATCCTTTGTTTCAGCTCTAACATCCTTAATCCAAATGCTTAAATTGGAGCCTATATGATGGCACCGTCAATTTTATTTTGTGTTCCTTTTCATCTCCTCTCATTTTTAGCTGTCAGATATGTATAATGTAATCTAGTATGTCATTTTGTAGTTGTTTACTTCATATGTCAACTATGATTTAATTTATTTATTTTAATTATTATGTATTAATCTATATTTGTTAAATTGGTGTGAGGTTATTAACAAATAACAAATAGTGCTTGTCAGTGTCAGTGTTTTTTTAAAGAAGTTTTTCTTTATGCCAAGTCACTTCCTTCTTTTCTTTGTGACTTTTGGGAACCGTGCTTTTAGGTCTCTTTTTATCACTGATTGATATATTATGAAAGAATAGTCACTTAAAATACCATGTGAAGCTGGCGTTGCTTACTAATCCCTTGTTCATGGATTCCAGGCGCAAGGCTCGCTTGAACGAGATGATGAGGTATGAGATATACTTTGATTCCATGTTCAGTTTGATGAACATGAATGGTGTAACTTGTTAGATACTATTTGAAGCATTATTTTTTTTATCCCCTCTCACCCTTATTATGTGTCCTCAAACAATAATTTTTATTTCAGTTGATGTCATTTTGCCTACAGTTATATATATATATATACTTTGCTTGAGTCTTTCGAACCTTATATTTCTTTATTGGATTTGCTTTGTCGAAGCACTGTACTTCATGTGAACATCATAATACTTTCTTCTTTTATCAATACAGGAATAAATATGGGAATACCATATTTCCTAACTAATTTTAAAAAAAAGGAGATTTCTTTTATTATTTTAGGCATCTTTTTATTATAGCAGTATTGATACGAATAAATCAAATTAATATTATTAACATGGGTGAGACAAGTAATTATCTTATCTTTTGTATGTATTGGGAAAATACTGTGATTCAACTGAATTATATCAGAAAAATTGGCACAGTCCTATTTGAATTTAAGTACTTTTTGTTTGCTATATGATGTAAGATCACAGATCAGTATGGTTATTTGACAAGAGATCATATGCAGATGTGTCATCATACATGCACGATTGTCTTCTGGATTATTGCCTTAGAATGTTGGTAGTACCTCAAAAAATGTCAGAAGTTAAAAATTAGTAGTTTAGTTAGTTTCATTATAATCACTTGGTCCTTAGCAGTCACCAAACGATTCGAGATATACAAGAAATATGTTTCCCTTTTACTTGTCATTGACTGTTAGTAAAGAGCCATTGTTGTTGAGAGGAAAAAAAAAAAAAAAAAAATTATAAGAATGTTGTGGAGATGTCGTATCTGGTTTTAGCTTATTAGCACGCATAATTTGTATTTTGCTATTGCTATTTCTTTTCCTATGAAATAGAAATTTTTGTTAGTAGATTCTGATGGGGATACTTGGCAGGATGTCTACTTTGATGATGAATCTGCTGAAGTTGTTATTTCTTCTCTACGTCTAGGGGATGACCAAGAAAGGTAGGTGAAAGGCCTTATTCTTCGCTTCTGGTTATTGAGTATTTCGAAAATTAAGTTTTGTGCTATGTGGTCTCAACAGTTTGGTCCAAAAGGCTTGTTTTGAATATATTAAAATATAAAGGTTAATCTAAGGTACGCCGGTATGGGTACCTATAAACTTCGTATTTCTCTCTTGTAAGTTACAATTTATCGATAAGAAAAATATACAATTTTTGTGCATTAAGATAACTTTTGATGATAACTCAGCTCTTGAAATGTAAGATATTAACGCATAAGGTTATATTTTGTAATATTTTATAGTTTTCAATTCTTTTTGTTGACAGCCTGTCCACTTTTTATTCTTTTTTTACCTTTAAGATACTTTCTTTTTCTGATAAAAAAGTTCTTTTAGTTCCACCAAATTTATGAACCATTAGACCAAGATTTTGAGTTAGAAGGCCCATTAGCTTTGTGGAAAATGTGGAATCCTTTTGTCCTTTTTTTCCTGTTGCATGATCAATAATATGTACATGGTCTGGCTAGGACCCTGTTTTTAGGTGGTAGAAAAGGTGTTTTTTAGGTTTTTTTTTTTTTTTTTTCTACAGTCTATCCAGCAGAGAGTGGTTGGCCCTTGAAGAACAAATTTGATCATTTTGTTCAGACTTGCTGCATTTTTTGAAATCAACTTCATGCTAATATGTGTGCGTTGTTAGAAGAATAGTTTTTCAGTTTTCACTATATTTCTTGTGGTTGAATAACTTGAATGCATGGATTTACTGCAGCTTATTTAGGATTTGCTTTTCCAATTTGAAAGGTTCATTAGATTCAATGGTCAGGGTGGTTCGGTTCTTTCCTGCACCCTGACGACAAAGAACTGAGCTTTGAATAAACTTGTGCCTTTACGAAGTGTTGTTATTTGCTCAAGTCTTCTGGACCTCATTACTTAAGTATTGCTTACCATGGTGTTTGCACTTTGCAGTGGCTCTCTTTTCACGAATTCCAATTGGTTTGCTTTTGAGGATGACAGAGTTTCCAATGAGCGCTCAGCCGGATCACTTGCTTCTCCATCACCTAACACTGAGGAGACTGCTGCTATAAATGATGGAGGCGATGATGAAGTTATTGTTGGTGAAGATGATGAATTGGACGACACTGCAACATCTACCGCTGTGTCGGAAACAAAATTAGGAGAAACCGATGTCCACAATCTGCCTGGAACTTCTGAGGAAACAGGACCCAGTGCAACTGAAAAACCACCTGTCTGGGTTGAATGGAGGGAAACTCCGGATTCCACTGCAGATCAACCTGGTGGTGTGCCTAATATTGAACCGGAACTGAAATCAGAGGATCAGGGTGGTGGCGGTAAGGGTGATGGGGATGCTATTGAGCCTTGTCCCTCATCCTCCTCCGAAACACTGGCAAATGCTGACATACCTACTGTTGAAGGACAATCAGAATCAATAGATGAAAAGCCCAGTTCCACTCCTACAGAGGTGCTGCAATCAGGCGATGAGAATCCAAGTACAGACCCTACTACTTCTGAGGCGGTGGATTCAGAAGTGAAAGTCACTCCTGAGTTAACTAAGGATGATAAAGACGATGTCAAGGAAACTGGAAACTGATGTATATTATTCTGAATGGGTAAACTCATACTACACAATGTGATGATCAGGTGGAAAGATGAATACCGAATGACTCTGGTTGACTCAGTGACTATACTTTTAGAGCCTTGTGTACATTACTGTGGCACATTGTTGTTAAGTAGGTTTGATGATTCTTTTTTCCCGAGGCACGGAAAGTTTTGAATTCGCTTTGCCAGCCAATTTGAGGAGCAGGTTCTGATCTCTGCAAACTTTGGAATAGTTTAATCAATTATTTTTAGCTTGTAGGTTCTCTCTTCTACTCTAGCTAGATGAAGATTCAGAAAGTGGAATTGTCACGTACGTACACAGATTGATTGATTATATCTCTTTCATCTATAAATGCCAAGTGTTGATTCTCTTACAATGACATTAGAATGTTGGTTTCAATTTTTAATTTGAAAAATTGATCTTACTGGGAGGAGGCAGTGATATAGTAAAGTGGTTTGTGTTATATTAGAATCAATGTTGTTGACAAGCCCAGACTATGGATGTTTACTACATTTTCTGTTGTGAGAGTAGTTATACGGATATAGTGTTTGATTCTAGCAAATTTTGTTAGGGCCTTGACCTGGCCTGATTTTTTTTTTTTTTTTTTTTTTCCTTCAATCCTTATAAACAAAGAGTAATGCTAGGCTATCTAAATTCATATCCAAGTGAGATTATTTCCTCCGGTCACTGGAATCTTCAACCGTGAGATTATTTCCTCCGGTCACTGGAATCTTCAACCGTCATCACTCCAATATTCCTTCACCCAAATTAATTTTACGCTACACAATCGCTCACCAGCATATTTAATCCTCCACGCTTTTACTGTATTCCCAAAGTCGCACTCGACAGGCTAACAGTCATTCATACGGTTTGATTTCATTATAGTTTTATTGCTTTCATTTGAGTGTCGGAGACTCCTTATATCGTTTTACAGGTACCGGTTCCTAGATCGCGGTCTTTGTCATTTTTGCTCTTTACACACAAGTTGCAGGTGCCCTTACAAACAATTGTTGGACGATCCCTCACATTTATAAATATATAAAAAGTCAAAACTCATTCAATATAATTTCGACATATACATAGTAACATAGATATGGAGAAATAAGTCATTGATTAAAAACCTAATATAATAGTATTAATCTCATTATTTTCAGATCATAGTTAATCTACAGTCAAATTTTTATATAAGATAATAATTATTTTTTTTTCATTTAAAAACTGATTTACAACAAAGGTAAATTCAACTAGAAAAATATATTAATTACAATCATGAAGTCATGGAATTCCAACTACAAAACGACCCAACGGTTTTTAGAACCGGACAAGAGGTTCAAATGACCAGAGTGCTTCTTCTGTCCTTTCCAATGTTTATAACAATTTTATTAAGTTTGATTTTTTTTTTTGAAAAATATCAAATATTATTGAATTAAAATTAATTAAAAATCATACAAAATTAATATTTTCTTTCATTTTCTCACTGTACAAACACCATAAATTTTTCTTCGATCAAATTCCACAAACAAAAACAACAAATCAATTCCACAAAATTCATCCTAATAATTAATATGTTCTTAAATCAATTAAACAACCTAACTATGCTATTTTAATGTATAAAATATAATGTAAGGGTAAAATAGTAAAATTGATAAAAAAGATCTTTTCTTTCCTTCCTGTTTACCAAATAGGTCAAGGGAAAATTATTTTCCTTTTTTTCCCTCATGTTTTCTATCCCTCCAAATCTTTCTTTCCTCCCTACCAAACACACCCTTAAGGAGAATGGTTCAGCTAAAAGAGAACCTTGGCAAACCAAGATTTTGGTCGGCCAAGATATCTCCCCAACGAAGATCACTAGTCCGAATCAGGATCCAACATGCATCATTAATGTCCGGCAACTTGAAAAGGAACCTCACCGAGATATGAGGATCAAGAGTTACATTTCAGCAAGGAAACAAATTTATCTCTTTCCCAAAGCAGCAGAGTCCTAAACAAGCATGATATCAGCCGCATTTATTTCGGGATAAACACCAGACGGGAAAGAGATCAAGACAAACGTGAAGATCAAAACAAGAAAAACCATAATGAGATTATATAAGTCAACTACTTGTACAACAAGTTTAGGGTTACCAATGAATGTATAAATGCAACTCATTTATTACTGTAAAAACACACAGAAAAACGCATAAACAAGCATCAAGAGAGATAAGTTGAGTTTTGTAATATCCATTTTCTTATAATGAAAATTATTCCTCGTTGTTATCGGCTACTGTGGTTTTTTTTTTTCCCTTTCTCAGGGTTTTCCATGTAAAATCATATCTCACCTTTGCGTTATTTTACTTTTCACCATTAACGAACTATAAATAATAGAGAGCTTCTCCTTACAATCCATAAATTATCTATTTACACTCCAATTTAAATTTTTTATTAATGACAATTTTAACCTAAATTAAAATTACTAAACAAGACAAAAAAAATCTAAAGACACTCCAAACTAGTTTTGTTTTAGAAAATAACGTTTTTTTTTTAAATTTTTTTATTTTTTTTATTTTTTTTTTACAAACCCTAAAATATCTTCTTCTTCTTTTCCAATATTTTAAAATTTTTATTGATTGAGAAGTGATGGAAAATGATATGCAACAAGAAACAAGCAATAATGAAGAAGTAAGTATTTAACTATTTTTTAACCCATAAATTTTTTGTTTTCCTGTTGAATTCCAAGAAATTTGACACAATATTGGTGTTGTCAATGT
This sequence comes from Acer saccharum, assembly GCA_030490815.1. Lineage (NCBI taxonomy): Eukaryota > Viridiplantae > Streptophyta > Magnoliopsida > Sapindales > Sapindaceae > Acer > Acer saccharum. The sequence goes on along the minus strand of CM059877.1, from coordinate 21,830,425 downwards.
TTAAATGTATTCTTGTAATACTCTTTCTACAGCTGTTCTTTTTAGAAGTAAGATGATAGTAATTAAAATTTTTTTTTTTAAGAAAAATAGATCAATGAGATAGGTCTTTTCGTTTTTTGTCTGCTGCATGTAGTTGGTTTCTTTTTGCTGTTTTCTCCACTGTAGATAGGTGCTTGCTTGCTTTATGGGCTTCTTTCAATCTTTTTGTCTCCTTTTTGCCTTAAATATTTTATTAGAATAATTTCTTACTTTGGTTTTGCTTGATTAACATTTTTTTTTTTCTGTTGTAATTGTGAAGGATGAAAATATGACATGTGAGCATATCATTGAAAATGAATTGCACATTGTCGACTGCAGTAAGGCTTGCACTACTAAAACGGTATGTGACTTATTGAGTTTGTTGTTACATTTTTTTATTCAAATGTGTGGGGTATATTTAATTTTAGTTAAAGACACTTTGTTTTTTCAATTGGAACATATATGTAGCTTTAATTAAATTCTCATTTTGTTACAAAGTTTAATCAATTGTCAAAGCTTAGTTCCAGTATAATGGTTTATTTTGAGATATTGTACTATATTTGTGTTTGCTTTAGTGCCCTTTGATTGAATTGTTGTTTCTCGACAAGAAATATCATATTTTTTTGATCAAGTTTTGCTTGAAGATTTTTTTTTTTTTTTGAACAGTTTAGACCTGATTCACAAGCCATAAAAGGCCAAGAAACAACAAACCGAGATACAACCAGAGCACCCAAAGAACCACTAAAACACCCACTCAAAGAACAGACAAAAGGGTCGCAAAAACAAGCACACCTGAGAACAAACATACCAAAAAACACACCAGTAGACAGTCAGCACAGGGGACCTCAAAAGCAAGATAGACCAAAATCGAGGCTAAGGCTCTAAGCATCACCCCATCTTAATTTTCATTTAACAAATATACAAAATAAAAAATGAGGTTATCGATGATATGAGTTGTGCCACTATTTTATCCGTGGACTAAAGAGATCAAATTCAAATAACTAGTTTTTTTTTTGGTTTTGTTATATGTTAAAATTAAAATTAAAATTCAAAAATAATAATAGATAAAATATTAAAATAAAATGGAGTGTTTTTAGAAATTTTATTTTTTTTAAATGGAGTATCTTTAGAATAGGAGTGTCAAAAGATAAAAAGGATAATTTTGGAACAAAATGAAGCGTCTTTAGAATTTTTTTAATTTTAAATTTTGAGAATGGATTGTCTTTAGAAAAGAAGTGTGAAAAGAAAAAATTGAATTGTTAAAAGAAGCTCTCTAAATAATATTGTTGAACCTGTCGATATTTCATCTAATTAACGAAAAATCACCGTCAACAAGTAACATTGGATCAAACAGGACCTTAGTTTATTTTAATTTTATTTAAATTTTTAATTTAAATTTTAATTTTTATTCACTCTTTGATTGAAATCTAATAGTTTGATAATCGTAATTTCTTTATTCTTTAATTCATTGCTTATTCTGTTATTCTACTAGTTTCTAGCCCCCAAAGGTAAATTTTTGTAATTTACTCGAAACCCTAAGCATATGTAAAGCACCCCTTTCTCCCTCATCTATACCGCCGGCGATCTACGTTTTCTGATATGAACATTTGAATCTCCTGCAACACATTGGGAATCTGGATCCTCGGAGGTCTCTTCCGCTTCAAAGAAGCAGTTGGGCACAGCATTGTTCTTTGTAGAGGTGGGTCTGGTCTCCATTTGCAGATGAGAATTAACATTCTTGTGTTTAATTTGCAGATGAAGTACGTAAGGCCTTGTAGCTTGTTCAATGTAATGAAAAAGAAGGCCAAGGAAATGGCAAAGAGGGAAGCTGTCGGAGAGTTCCCTCGTCTCCTTGGTCTGAATATTTTGGAAGATTTTATCAGTATCGGAATTTCCCTCCATGGAAGAAGAAAGGGAGTCACTTATGGGTTTGATTCATCTCCCTTATGCTTAGTTATTAATGTATTATATACATGATACATTTTTTAATGTGATTTTTTTCAACATTACAGAACTATTAAAACAAATGACATGAACATTTATAATATAGCACACGACTTACGAAGCCATGTAAGTTTGTGATTGCTTTATTTTTTTTGTACTAGCTTTTTTTTTTTTTTTTTTTTTTTTTTTTTTTTTTTCTTTTCACTTTTGAATGTTTAGGTTTTCTGTGAAGCATCTTCTATCAAACAGTTGGCACAGTTCTAGGCATTCTATGATTTGTATTCTGTGTTTTTGAAAGTTTGATCCGTCTACAGACTTTGATTCATCACTTGCTATTCGTCCTTATGCAGTGCTTTGCAGAAAATGTGGCAGGAATTGTTATTGCACTTCCCGGCACGTTAAAGAATGTGAATCCTGAAGTGAGTTTTCTTATGGCAACTTTTTAAGCTTATCTCACATTCAATCTTTGATTTGATTTGACAAGATAAGATTGATTTTGTGGTATGCCCCTCACACCTTACACCTTACACTAAGAGGTTGTGGGTTGAGTCTACCCATCTCTAAAACCCTGAATTATTGTAATATTTCAAAAAAAAAAAAAAAAAGGTTTAAAAAAATAAATCTTTGATTTGATTGTATTATTTACTTTTTATTTTTATTTGATTAGGGTGCCAAAGTGAAGAGTTTTGTTGACCGACTTTGCAATACTGGAAAACTTGAAGGTTTAGGTTTAAAATATACTTACTTGGAAGAGAGGTTTGCATCAAAGGTGAGTGAAATTATATATGGAATAAAGATTTCGAAAGTTGAACATTTTTCACTTGGGCATACTGGTATACTTTAGACATGAAGTGCAAAAAGAGTCGTTTAATTCCATTAAGTATAATTGGTGTTATGGTGTGGTTTGTTGGAAATTATCTCTAGTTGATATTTGCCACTATACAAATTATAGAATCTCATACTTCATATTGTTTACAGCTTATGGAAATGCGTTTAGAGCTTTGCCCACCTGTTAAAAAAAGGATTCTTGAACTGGAATCCGGTGCTGGTATTTTGGGGGTAACTTTTTTCTTGAACCGTATGGCTTATGCAAAAATTTGATTAATTCATAGTAAGACAATAGTTTTGTATATGAATTTTTTATGAGTTTGTTTTAAATATTAGAAATTCAATAAGTGGCCAATAACACTTTCTCTATTAGGACAATAGATCTCTTGACATTTTCATTTGTACATTGAACACTTAAACGTACACTTGAATTTTTACGTTCACATTTTGCAGGGGTATCTTGACCTTTATGGCGAAGGTGGAGATGAAGATGAAGATGAAGATGAAGATGAAGATGAGTAGAGATAGATGCCCGCATACCTGTCGGCTCTGTCTCCCTCTCCCTCTAGACTCTCTCCGCTACCTGCCTCCTCTCTCAACAGCTCAAGACCATCAGCTCACTTTAGACTTTAGGTCTGGTGTTTTGTAGTTCTTATTTTATCTTTGGAAAAATATCAACTGGGTATTGGATAATTCTGTTAACAAAAATACTTTTCTTTCATATCTTGTGTTTGTAATTTCAGTTGAATAAGTCATGTGAAATCAATTAATGGCAATGAATTTTATTTATTGAAAAAGGGTGTTGATATTGCCACCGATTAATATGATTTATACACCCATTAATCTACAAGTAAATCTGGGGGGTGACAATATAGGTTGTTGTGTCGTGTTTGTATAAACCCAAACACACTTTGTTAATTATATGTTAAGCTTAGATCGAAACCCAACGTTATAAAAATGAAAACAGTAAATTCTTCATCACCTGTCTCCCTCTCTATATTACATCCTTCCATGGAATTATCAGTAGATTCATTGAGTATCAGAGTCTATAATAAATTATAAACAAATCAACAAATGTAAATGGACGTAATAAAGTTTTGCTACGTTTTCCTTTCTCAAGTTGTCATGTCAAAATTATTTATCTTTCACTTATATAAAATAAAAAAAAGAATTATTTTGATAGAAAAAAAACATGAATATCAGTTCAATCGCTTAGCAAATTTAGTAGTACTTTTCATGGGCACAAATCCAAATCCAATATAATGCGAAACAGTCTTCATTGTACGTTAACAATTTAAGATCATTAAAATAACATAACTTAAACAAACATAAATCATCAAGTGAAGGTACACCAACCTTAATGCAATCACCATATGGTATATTTTTAAAACTATTTAAAGTCAATTCCATCTTGTAACGCCGATTAGCAATTTTCGACTCTTGCGATCTTCGTCTAATACTACATCTTTGATTGCAAAGTAAAAGGGTTTGGCTAAGTTGCGGTTAACAACAATGTTATTAGGTAGTTACGTGAGAGGGTTAGTTTATTTTTTATTTATTTTAATTTTCAAATACTTAATTTTTTATACACCCTTTGATCGAAATCTAAAAATTTACGTAGCAATTAACCTAGCCGCCAAACTCAGGAAGTAATAGTTTGATAACCTAATCGCAATTTCTTTGTTCTTTAATTCGTTGCTTATTCTAATCTAATAGTGATAAGTGAACGACCCCTTTCTCCCTCATCTATACGGCCATTCGTTGAGTCGCCGTTTCCGGAAATCTTGTAATCTCTGACAGGTTAATGTCTCTTTGTCATACAATTTCCATCTTCATTCTGGGTCTTTTTCATTGTTTTAAGAAATTGTCAAAGCATTACAATTTTAATCTTTTAATGATTTCTTTTGTTTCCTAAAAATTCTTTCTTTCTTTCAACTAAATCTGTTTTCTACTCAAATTATCAACAAAACTGAAGAGATTTAGAGAAGAAGAAGCATTCTCTGTTTAGCTAATTGACTTGTGTTATTTCAGCTAATCGGAAACAATTTGCTTTCTTACTAATAATTACTTTTTGTTTGTATGATTTTCACAATTTCTAATATTCAATTATAGAAAACAGAAATATCGTTACCATTCACCATTAGCTCTGTATTTTTTTTTTTTTTGTCTATAGATGAAGTACGTGAAGCCCTGTAGCCTGTTCTATGAAATGCTTAAGAGTGCCATGGAATTGGCAGATAAGAAACCCCTTGGACCTCAGTTACTGGGTTTGAACTTACTTGAGAAACACGTTACCTTATCAATTTCAGAGCCAAGACTTCTATTAGCCATACATTATGGGTATGTTATCTTTTACTTGATTTGTTTGATGCTTTTGTTTTATTGACCAGTTTATCTGCTAGAAAAACTTGTATTTTGTGAATGAATAAAAATGATTTTGTTCTTACGGGTGTGTTTTCAATGTATTATGTTTATACGTTTTATGTGATTTTTTCAACACTACAGTGTTGTGGAAAGGAAGAGGAGGAACATACATACAATAGCAAATCTATTTCGAACTTTGGTAAGTAAGTTTGTTTAAGCTGCTGCGTTGGTTGTTTATTTATCATGTGTTTTAATTTTTTTTTTCTTGAAAGTATAATTAATTTGTGTATATCACTAATTGTGTTAACGCAAGTTTAATTCAATCGACCAACAATTGGCTGAACTCTAGGCATGCTAATATCTCATAACATATCTAATTATATATGTAATTGTTGAGACTTTGAGCTGTCTTCAAACTTTGAGTCATATCTTTTTCTTTGTCTTTATGCAGATACCTAAATATAATTTGGAGGGTGCTGTGATTGGATGTCCAGATATCGAAAGTACAGATAATCATGAAGTGAGTTTTCATTATTGGAGTTTTCAAAATTATCTCGCATTCGCTTTTTGAGATGGTTATATATATTCTTTACTTTTTATTTGATTAGGTTGCAAAAGTGAAGAGTTTTGTTGAAGACCTTTGCAATACCGGAAAACTTGAAGGTTTAAAGTATACATACTGGGATAAGAGGTTTGCACCAGTAGAGGTGAGTAAAATTATATAGAAAAGATTTGGAAAGTTCACTATTTCTCACTTAAATATGGATTAGACATGAAGCGCAAAGAGAGTCGTTGAACTTATTAATTGCCAAGCCATTGTTTTTGTGTTATGCATATATACGTCATTATGTTTCTTTATGATAAATCTTGTACAAATTACAGGATCTGATTGTTCATTGTGTTGACAGTATAGCATGAGGATTGTGTTAAATAAGGATGATATAAAAGATTTTGATGATAAAATTTCATCTGTTTTTATATTACAGGTAACTTTCTTCTTATCATCTATGAATGTTATATGAGTTTGTTTGGAATGCCTAGAGAAATTTCCTTTTCTTTCAGGATAAGAGATTTGGCACTAACAATTGAAGTTGTAATAAAATGAGCCAATGTGAAATGTTTGTAGTCAATTTCCTTATTTTTATTATTAATTTTAACCTCTTCTAAGCATTTAAATTGAAAGAATAATGCTAGATATCACAACTAAAATCACAACTCTTTCAACACAACACATGTGGCACATGAGGTGTCAATTGGTGAGTGGATACACATTAATAATAATTTATCTCATCTATCTATGTATCCATTTACTAATTGACACCTCATGTGCCACATGTGTTGTGTTGGAAGAGTTGTGATTTTAGTTGTGATATGTAGCATTACTAAAATTGAAAACATTTTTAATTTTACTCTTTAGAACTTGGAGTCATACATTGTTACTTTGACATATGACAGTGGTATCTTGATCACTGTGGAAGGAAGGTGAAACCTGGCCCTTTTGATCATATATGGTCTAGTGAATCTGAGAAGGCCTTGTATTTACAGAAGCTCAACCAAGTCAAAAATGATAAGCTAACTAACCTTGGTATGCATCTTCTTCTTGTTTTATACTGTATCATCTTTATCCATAATTTTAAAGAAATTTGGAAAAATATTGCATACTTCATGTATTTATCACAAGTCCAATGTAGTGTGATAATTGATCGAGCCACTTCTATACTAGATTTTGGCCCCCATTTCCGTCGCTTTTGTTCGATTCTCGGGTAAAATCGAGTGTCTAATGGCTCGAAATTAATTAATTCGCAGGTTTACAGTTTTTCAGAGGCAAGTGTGCACGTTGAGCAAGATGGGGAAGCCGAGGGCGTATTTGGTTGGTTCATGTTCCGAGTCGAAGTGAAGAGGAGTCATGCTCATATTTTTCCAAGTGGAGTTGGCCGTGACATTGGCCGGCGGCCAACTTGACAGCCACCTTTTTGCACTCATAGACCAGAGAAGTTGGCTCCCAAAGTGGTCGCTCCCACCACGGCCAACTTGACAGCCACTTTTATTTTTTTCTTCATAGATCAGAGAAGTTGGCTCCCAAAGTGGTCGCCCCCACGACAGCCAACTTGGGAGCGACCTCCCATTTCCAGCTCAGCAAAGTGGCGAATTCAGCATCAGTTTTTTTGGCTCCCCACTATATATATATCATATTCTCTTAGCTGAAAATGGACCATACACTCTCTCAACCCTAGATCCAAAATAACCACTCACCCAAAAGAAATCCTCTCATCTTCCACCATCTTCAACCTCACAAAAATCACCCAAGTTCCCACCTTTCTTCACCATTTTCATCATCTTTCCACATTTTCTCCTTCTCCACCACCATTCCATCCATCTTCGGAGGTTTTGCAAGGAAAAGGAAGCTCTCAAGAAAATGGGTTTTCTCTACTCTTTTGCTTTCTCTTTCATTTCTCCATTGATGTGTAACTAATCATTTAGCTAGGGGATTAATGTAATCGTATTTGACCACTTTATGAACTAATTAGTCTATTTCTTAATTCAATTCAATTTTAGTCTCTTTTACTTGATTAATTTGAGTTTGTCTACTACTCATATTATTTTGTGACCACAATTGATGTGGGTGTGTAGTGTAAACTATCTATGAAATTGGGTTTTGGTGTGAAAGACCTTTCCACCTTAATTCTAATTATGAGTTTGGTAATTGAGAAAGATAATATGTGCATGACCATGCCATGTTGTTTTGGCTTAGAGTTTATACAATTAATGGGTGATGACCATTGCTTGGCACATGACCTTGTGGAGGCAATGGTAAGAACCTAGCTCTTAATGATAAACAAGCCCTAAAATTGGATTTGAAGTGCTTAATGAGACTAAGTAAGGACATTGAGTGGTCTAAGAAGGTTATATTAATTCCCTAGTGTTTCTCTCCCATATATCCATACGTTGTGTGTTGCTTGTGTTTAACTTAGTTTATTTTGTTGCAAGATAGCATTTTTATTGTTCAAGTTTGCATCTTTAGTGTCAAGTTTACATTTTTAGCTTACAAGTTTGCATCTTTAAGCATTTTCAAGAACCAAAATCACTTTTCCAACTCAAAAGCATTATGCAATTTAATTTTACGCACTTAGATTAGTTTTAATTTTTCCTAGACTAAGTAGTTTTAGCTAATTGAATCACCGATCCCAGTGAACGAACTTAATTTTAATTGAAAGTAATTTTTACTACATCAATAATAGAAAGACACATTTGAGTATGGTATGCATATAAAGTGTTTGTTAAAATGTTCCTAAGAAACTTAAGCCATTGTCATGCTAGCCTCTAAAAAACTATTACTTATGGTTAGTACCGTAGGATTACTTCATGTCAATAGTGAGTTCTTTATGGATATTGGTATTTCTTCGATCGGCATTTGTATATTGTATGTGTTTTATGATATTAGTTTAAGATGCATGTGTACAAGTGTTGCAAAAATTTGATTAATTCATAGTAAGACAATAGTTTTGTATATGAATTTTTTATGAGTTTGTTTTAAATATTAGAAATTCAATAAGTGGCCAATAACACTTTCTCTATTAGGACAATAGATCTCTTGACATTTTCATTTGTACATTGAACACTTATACGTACACTAGAATTTTTACGCTCACATTTTGCAGGGGTATCTTGACCTTTACGGCGAAGATGGAGATGAGTAGAGGTAGATGCCCGCATACCTTTCGGCTCTGTCTCCCTCTCCCTCTAGACTCTCTCCGCTACCTGCCTCCTCTCTTAACAGCTCAAGACTATCAGCTCACTTTAGACTTTAGGTCTGGTGTTTTGTAGTTCTTATTTTATCTTTGGAAAAATATCAACTGGGTATTGGATAATTCTGTTAACAAAAATACTTTTCTTTCATATCTTGTGTTTGTATTTTCAGTTGAATAAGTCATGTGAAATCAATTAATGGCAATGAATTTTATGTATTGAAAAAGGGTGCTGATATTGCCACCAATTAATATGATTTATACACCCATTAATTACAAGTAAATGTAGGGGTGACAATATGGGTTATTGTGTCGTGTTTGTATTAACCCAAAAACACCTTTTTAATTATATGTTAAGCTTATCGTGTCATAGATCGAAACCCAAACATGACCCATTAAATTATGTGTTACCAGATAAAACCCATTTAACCCAGCTATGAGGAGTGGTTATCATAATATAACTAGTCTATGAACCAGTAAGAATGTAATTTCAAACCCAAAAAATAATTTACGGTACCTACATTTCTGTTCATTATAAAAATGAAAACAGTAAATTCTTCATCACTTGTCTCCCTCTCTATATTACATCCTTCCATGGAATTATAAGTAGATGCATTCAGTATCAGAGTCTGTAATAAATTATAAACAAATCAACAAATGTAAATGGACATAGTAAACCAAACAGGCTACGACCCGGGTCCCCCCAAAGGTAAATTTTTGTTATTTAGGCGAAACCATAAGCATATATATATATATACAGTTTTTATATTGTCAGTTCATTCTGACAATAAATATATCAGGACGAACATTATGGAGAAGTTTTGAGAAGTGCATACATTTTGAGTCAAAATATATAAATCTAGTGGTCCACATTCTTCGTCATGATATATTTATTGTCAGGACGAACTGATAATATATATATATATATATACAGAAATTCTATTATCAGTTCGAACTAACAAAAGTTATATCAGTTCCTTGCATGTGGGCCACTGAATTTAAATACTTTGACTTGGCTGTATGCACTTGTCAGTCAAAGTATTTAAATCAAGTGGCTCACATACAAGGAACTGATATAACTTTTGTCAGTTCGAACTGATAATAGAAAGACTGTATATATATATATATATATATATATATATAAAGCACCCCTTTCTCCCTCATCTATACAGCCATTTGTGGAGTCGCGTTTCCGGAAATCTTGTAATCTCTGGCAGGTAACAGGTTAGTGTCTCTTTGTCATACAATTTCCATCTTCATATGATAAATCACAATTCCATTAATTCAGTTCCTATTTAAAAATTTAAATACATCCAATTATTAACACATCCATTTTTTTTTTCCTTCTTAAAGCATATTATTCTTTATGAAGAGGTTCAAACGGCGGAAGATGAGATCATGAATAGTTCAGATTTCAGAGTCAGCAAGTAAACTTCCCTTCCTTTGGTGAGGAATTCAAGTTCAAAAAGAACTATTGCACCCCATGCTATCTACCCCAAATAATAAAGATATGCGGAGTGGTTATCATAATATAAAGATCATATTTGTCGTAGTAATTATCTGTTAAAGACTTTTAATTTTTTTTGTTTTTTTTTTTGTTTTTATTTTTTGCAGAATTTGGTATTGTTTTGGATTCCAACTTGACTTATGAAACTTTTGTACTTCTCATTTTCCTTATATTATGTCTTTTTAGTGGAATGTGAAACCATCTTGAAAAAATCAAAGGTACTCTATTGATATCAATGTAAATATAATTAATTCTCATTAAATCTAGAAAATCAACAAAAGTACAAAACATTATTTAACTTGAAACAAAAGGTATTCTATTGATATTTATACAAATAGAATTAATTCTCATTAAATCTAGAAAATCAACTGAACTTAAAACATTGATCACATTAGCTGGATCTAGAAAACTAATTTGTTATAATAAATTAATTATAAATAATTAAAGAAAAAATAAGCATAAGATAAGAAAATTTATTTTCGGATAAATATATTTAAATTTAATGCAAACATTCTCTCATGCTGACACATGAGAGTTCCATTATACTATATTACTAGTTTGTAGCCCGTACGATGTACGGGCATTATAAAACATAACGTAAGTTGTCATCGGGTTTATATTTTAAAATATAAAGATGTCTTGTATTGTAATACATGAATTATACACATGAAATAAAATAAAAAAATCTAATCACATGTTCAGTTTAATATTTATTTTCACTTAGATCCATTAAAATCCTAAATAATCACTAAAAAAAGACAACAATATATAAGTTAATTTTTTAAGAAAAAAATTTGAAGTAGAGAAAAGTGAAAATGTCAGGATTGAGTGGTAGTATGTGAGGAGACGGAGGCCACCACCGGCAATTCTTGGTATGAAGAAGTATGAGAAACGTGTAGGCACATATTCAAGCTTATTAAGCTCCTAATTTTTTTTTTCTTTTAGGATAACATGAATATTTTCCAATGAAATTAAGAAATAAACAATTAAACAAATCAATCTAGTAAGTAGATCAAATAATTCCAACGAAATTAAAAAAAAAAAAAAAAAAACAAATAAATTAATCAATCAACCAAGTTGATCATTCTATAAGATCATCAGATCAAACCACTTTGATCCAACCCTTGAAATTATGTAGAATTACAATCAAAACTATCATCGCTGTATAAAAATTCTCACATTTTTACAACGTAGAGCCAATAGTCATGTTGATGACTTGTGTAATCTAGCAACAGATCTTCAAATTCATTTGGTTTAATCGACCTTGTCCCCTTGTCAATGAGTACCTTGTAGCTGTTGCCATACCAACCTGATATATATTTAGTTTTGTATGAGCCACCTATCATCCCTAACACCAGAAGTAAACAGATGCAACATATATTTTACATTGAAAACAAAACCAGGATTAAACTTATTACCTTAGATGAGTACACTGCACCAGATTTAATTGTTACACGGCCAGATGTTAAAGGAGCCAAGAAAGCTGCAAATCTTTGATACAAAACAAAAGTATGCACATTTAGATAATCTCAGTCCCGAAAAAAAAAATCATGTTTTATCTTATAAATCAAGACACAAGAAGAAATAATCAAATATGCTATCAGTAATTATGAAGATAATTACCTGATTTGGGTCTTTTATTGAGCTCAAGTATTGCCCGTCAGGAGAAACAGCAGCAACTCATTTGAACAAATTTTCTCTGGGAAACCTTTTCATTTAGATTTCAAATTTAGGGATCATGTTATGATTTATGACTGTATTCAAACATATATTAATATAAATAAAAGACATTTAACAACAAAAAAGGGTGAATTATTACCAGATTCGATCATTATCAGCACCATCCAACCCAATTTTTTTACACATGTTACCATCCGCATCTCTAATTTGACAAATAAAAACATGAACTGCTTAATTTTTCCCACGGATTTCAAACTTAGAAAAGAAAATTGTATGTATTGTATGCTAAACAACAACAGAAAACAAAATATGTCAGTACAAATGTGATGCAAATACCAAAGCAATCAGTACAAAATAAAATTAAAAATTCAATTGCAGGTGTTGATAAAAAAATGGTTATATTAGCTGCCCCTCCAATCCAATACTTTTGAGTAAGGTTTGTTGATGACAAACTCTCCAATACAACCAACTTTTCAAGAGTTCACTCAATTATATTTGGTATAACAATTTTTGCATAACTTGCTCCTCAGTGTCTGAGAATATTAACGGATAACATTTTGTTTCTCTACACAACAATTTTGCATACATGTATTTATATATATATAGAAATCAGGAATTGTTTGGATAATATCAAGAGACAATGCATTGTATTTGTCAATATAATTAAACTTGTTAAATAATTATTAATTAAGACTTATGTTGGTTTATTGGTCTAGGATATTGAAAAGTTTTCAACTAATAATATTAAAAGCAAATGTAAACGCATGGACTAATCATATATTAAATCAATAAATCATCCGATGACTGTTGATTTTTATCTGTTATAATTCATAGAATCTTTATTAAGCTCATAAACTTTGAGTTGAACCAATAAATCATTCCATGCCGATTGATTTTTGTATGTTACAATTCATAGAATGGGTATTAAACTTATAACTTCGGTTACATTCTTATTGACTTGTTGATTAATTTATGTCAAGATGATTTCATAATATAAATGTTACAAAGCTCATATATTTCCAAGTATTATTTGTGTAGTATTTAATTCCGAAACTCTCTCACGGTGACATGTAGCGCTGTGAAACTCTATTATTATATATACTAGTTGACAGCCCGCACGATGTGCAGGTATTGTAAATTAAAACGCATTGTCATCGGATTTACATGGCAAGTTGGAGTCCCGTTACTATATATTATATTTAGATTAAAAAAGAAAATGTATTTACAACTTATAGCTTTCAACTGATTTGGACCTGTGAAATTCATTAAGTTTAGTTGAAAATTTAGTAACTTCGCAGGCTGATTCATCATTTTTAAATTTTGCACCGTAAAATTACTTTTGATAACGAAAACCTCCACAATAAATACAAACGTGTCATCTATAAAATACTCGTTCCCAGGATAATAAAATGTTTTTAGATCAATTAATTTGGTGATACCCAATTTGGTCTTCGATGCATGATATTGTCTTACTTGCCCATATGCATCACCCATATAAGAAAAAAAAATTGAAGTTTAATACTTTAAAAAATAATAAATTTATAAACATGTCAATAAATTTATCTTTAGGATGTAAGCACATAAAACACATAACATATTTGTCTCGAAGATAATTGTATGTGAAAAACTGACAATCATGTTCTCCTCCCATCCAATGTGAAGATAATTGATCTCCACAAAAGCCAAGTAAATGGAGATTTGATCTTTCACATTCTTGCTCTTGTATCCATCTGGATAGATAGATAGTTTCTTGAGTTAATTGCATGTTGAACCGTGTAAGATAGAGAATACATTTACAAAATAAAATGCTTTTAATTATATATATATATATATATATATATATATATATATATATTTATATAACACTTACTTCCAATACTTCCAATAATACCAAAAGCTCTTGGAACACGTTATTAAAATTACAAAATTAATGGAAAATGCAAACAATTGATTATTACAAATAAAACAACCTTGAGAGTATAGATATTTTGATAATAAAGCTTTTTTATTAATAAGAACGTATTTAGTCAAATATTAAATTAGTTTAATAAAAAGAATGCTAAAAGATAAATAATTATCAATAATATTATAAAGGATATATATATATATATATATATATATATATATATATTGTAGGATCAACACCCCTAAAAAGTACACAAATCTTGACTCTTGGATTATGATTGTTTCAATGGTATATATTCGGATCTGTTAGGGTATCCGGATTTTGATAGTTCAGATATCCACTCGGGAAAAATCTGGATTTTGTAATCCGGGTACTTGGCTTGGAAATACGCAGCTAGATATCTGGTATCCATACACGGATTTTACTCGAGTTCTAATTTTATTTTTTTTCAATTTTTATAACAGAAATTTAAAATAGTTTACCCTCTTAATATTTCTATGACCGGTCTTCTTAAGGGAATATACCTTGATTTTTTTTAAAGAATTTAATTTCTTTCTAAGCTTAACTTTTTTGTTTTCTTTTCTTTTTAGTTTGAGTGGTGCTATTGGCAATCCACTAATGATCTAATAATGCCCCATTTTTTAAATTCAAAAATTTATTTGATTTCTTTCCTAAACTACCTTTTATATTTATCTTCCAAATTTAACTCACCCCATAAAAAACTGCTCTCTCTCTCTCTCTCTCTCTCTCTCTCTCTCTCTCTCTCTCTCTCTCTCTCTCTCTCTATATATATATATATATATATATATATATATCAAAATTGTACGGATTGCTGGGTTTTTAAAAAGTCATCATTGTAATCTATTCATTTAAATTATATTAGATTTAGGCACCATATTTGGGTAAAGTAACATTATTCTTAAAAAGTTACATTTTTTTTAAACAAAAAAAATACAAAAGCACTAAAATATTTAAAAATACAATAAAGAAGAATATGAAAAATAATATAAAAGAATATATTTTACAGTTTGCTGGGTCTTAAAAAGTTTGATTTTTTATTTTTGTTAAGATGAAATTTTTTTGAATCTCTCTCTCTCTCTCTCTCTATCTATCTATCTATCTATCTATCTATCGGTGTTTAAAAGGATATTATCTATTCTCTCTCATCTCTCCTCCCTCCCCTCTCTCTGCCAATAGGTGTTTGTATGGTTTTCATTTAAAAATAAATAAATCTAAAGACAGAAAATAATTTATTTTACCACACTTATTTTCTAAAGACATTCCATCTTTGTTTAATATACTCATATTTCTAGAACTTTTTTTTTCATGCGACATTCTCATAGATGATTCAATAAAAATTTAAAGACTTTTATGAAGATGCAAAGAGTAGTGGATTTATTTTTTATTAGCTTACAAAAATATTTATTTATCACCATTTATAAAAAATATTATTAGTGAATTTCATATATTTAGAAAAAGAATCCATTGGATTAATGTCTTTAATGTGTTACCATTAATATTTGATGAAATATTATTATTTTAATTTTTTGGTATTACATTAATATATTACCATTCATTTTTTTTTTTTAAATTTACCATTAATTTGGTATTACAATTGATAATTTAATTTGTTTTGAAAAATATATATTTATTACCATTTATAAGAATAATTAAAATTCAAAAACATTTATTTTTGAATATAAGCATTGTGTATTTAATGGGTATTTAAAGAAAAAAAAACTGTAAAAAATAAATATGTAAATTTCATTTTAAACGGAATATGCATGAGAAGAGACTTTTTGGGTTTATAAATTAAATTTAATGGTTTAATTAAAAGCCAAATTATCAATTTTTAGTCTCAATAACGGGTGCACTTATCAATTGAAATATAGACACATATTGAGTAATTTCCAACTCAACGTTTTAAATATATTTAATGCTATATTAAATTTGAATAAATTGCTTTAAAAAAATTAAATTAAATTAACAAAAAATAAAAATAAAAAATCATGTGGTGTATCAATTACCACGTTTATCTCACTCTCTCATCATCTTCTCAATCTTGTGCCCGTGTCTCTTCATTCCTCATTCTTCTACAGATTCTTTTCTCAATAATTTTAATTTGTTTCTCTCTCAAAACCTCCATCTCTCTTTCTCTTTCTCAAACCTCTTCTCCCTATATATCTTCTCTCTTCCTCCGTATAATCTCTATTCGTTTTTTCATGGTGGTGGGCCTAGTGGCCAGTGGTCGACGACTCGACAACATGAATTGGTTCACGGCTAAATAAGGTAACCATCGGGGTGGTGGCGATTGTCGATTCACCTAACAACTTTTATATATAATTTTATTTTATTTTTAAAAAGCAACAAACAACGATTTGAACATTAACAATATACATAGTGATTCTATCAAATAGATATGACAATTTTTGCATACCTCAATGATAGATGTGCTCTGTCATCTATGTAGCAATTGAGAGTTGCATAACTTGAGCCTTACTCCTTGGTATCTAAACCTACCCATAACAATTGGGTAGCTTTTTGTTTCTCTACACAGCCATCATGCTTGTCTTTATATAAGTTTATAGGAATTGTTTGGGTAAGATCTAAAGTTATATAAGTTTATTGGTATTGGACATCCAAAAGTTAGAATTGAAAACTCAAAAGTTGAGCCTTCAATTGATGATACTTAAAACAATTATTATTATTATTTATTACTTCTTTAATATAATTTTTCAGTTTATTTAAAAAAAGCAATCAATATTACTATATAGAAAATTATATAGATTAATGTATTTAAATCCAAAAATTATATCTAATATAATTTTTCAGTTTATTTAAAAAAAAACAATCAATATTACTAATATAGAAAATTATATAGATTAATGTATTTAAATCCAAAAATTATATCAGTTTATTAGTATTAAACACCCAAAAGTTAGTTTTGAAAACCCAAAAGTTACCCCTTCAATTGATGATACTCAAAACAATTATTATTATTTATTACTTCTTTAATAGAATTTTTCGATTTATTAAAAAAACAATCAAAATTACTAATATAGAAAATTATATAGATTAATGCATTTAAATCCAAGGCTCCCTAACGGTGACACGTGTCAAGGTAAGGTTCCATTTTACTACATTACTAGTGTATCAACCCGTGCGATGCACAGGTTTTGTGAAAAATATTGTATCGTGCACTATAGCTAGAAAATCAATAAAAGACTTTGCTACTATGCACAAACTCATGTAAAATACATGTGTTTGTTATTTGCTTGTTTGCTATACAAATTATATAAAAATATATACCGAAAAGAATTGAAAAGTACTAAAAAATAATATTTTAAATTTTTTTTTTTTTTTTTTTTTGCAACCGGAGTTTTTCCTTAACATAATGCAATCAACACTTGGTCGGACAGAAATTAAATTACCAACATTAAAATTGAAAGGAAACAAATTGAGCTATAACATTTTATATAAATTAATGGTAACCATAGATAAAAAATGTTAATAGTACATTGAAATTATAGAATTGATAATCAACAAATTAAAAGTAATATGTAGGATCAATTCATCTTTCGTTCTTTGTATTATTGTGTTGAAATTTAAAAAATAAAAAATAAAAATAAAAATAAAAAATTCCTAGGTCTAATTATCATCTATCTATCTCTTCAAAAGTCAAAACTCCTACCAAAAAAAAAAGAAAAGAAAAAAAAAAGAGTTTAACATTGGTAATTAACAAAAATAAAATAAAATGGAAAACCAACTAAACACACGCAAGAAAGGGATGAATTATTAAATTACATGTATTGCAGACTAAAAACCGGTAAAATCTTGTCATAAGTTTTACAATATAATTCATATTATCATGAAAGGAATGACAAATAGATAAAAATCTAAGATATGTCACTTTCAAGATATAAGAAAATAAAAATGAAAAAAATCTAATGGATACTTCACTCTAAACCCTATAAATTGAATATAAAAAGAATGTTAAATGAAGAAAAAAAAGAAGAAGTATAAAATGATATGATATACATATATGTGTAAGTGGATACATGCAGAAACATATAAATATGAAGGCAAATATATTGAAAAAAATAAATGAAGAACACATGAGTTTGATTTGATTTTCACTTATAAATAAGAAATGAATAACCAAGAGAGATGTGAAGAAATATGAAATGGGCTAGAGTGAATGCAAGGAATGCCAAAAGGTTATGGTGGTATCAAGACTGATAAATTACATTAAAATTAATCTTATTTATTTCACCTTAAAAAATGGAAAGGTTACATTGAAATTCATCAAAACAAATAAATAACATCAAAATTAATCTTATTCAATTCATCTTAAAAAATGGAAGGGTTACATTGAAATAAATTTTATTAAATTTGAGCATTTTTCATCTTAATAAAAAAATTAATATGATTAATTAATTAATAAATATTAATGTCTTTTGAAATTTCATGGTAAATTTAATTAATAAATATAAAAGTCTTTTGAAATAACCTAGTAAATTAATTAATTCATATATATGAAAATATGATAAATTATCTACTAACAAAATTTTAATTAAGTATCTCACGTGAATTATCTACTAACAAAATTTTACGTGAATTACTTTGTTTTTTCTTTTATATTATTAATGTAAATATATACAAACGTGTTCTTTGATCACATATGTCCAATGCTTCTCTCTACAACGTTTTGCATGAATTTAATTTCTTCTCATAGATACTATCATTAAGTTATTTAATACATAATTAACCAACCAAACGGAATAAATTAAAAATATACATATTAACCAAAAAAAATTGAAATCTAAGAAGTAATGTGTTTGGTCAATAGAACTATTAAAGAGAATATAATATCATGCAATCCATCTTCAGTGGACCAGAATGCTGCCTTAGATTGGCCGATGAAGATCCCTTTTCAAGAGTCCAAACTTGAAAACCGGATTTGGGTCTTACAGACTCTTTGCAACGGTACCATGTTACGGTTGTTATTATGCATTGGATAGAATTAAGTCCAGCAATCCTTGGTTGTCATACACGATAATATAGCCATAAATCAAATAGAGTATTAAACTATATTTACAAATAGACATTTCCATTACCTTAAAAGTTTTGCTCCAAACGGGTCTAAATTCTTCAAGCATTGTCCTTCAAATGTTCAACTTCATCGTATGCTGCTGTATCCACACCTTTGCCGTCTATTGTTAAATAATCAAAGAGTCCTACCAAATAGAAGAGGGTTGAATAAGAAAAACAAAACACCTCCACCAAGAACAGTTTTATCAGTGGGGTATGTTGTCTTCAGATTCTTATGTACCTTGTGACTCTAGTGAAGTTGCTCTGTAATTGTTGGCCACCACATAAGTGTTACTGCTAATCCACCTGTAAATCTGTCAAAAGTTTGAACACACGAATTCCAAATTAAAAACAAACAAAGTATTATTCATATTCACACATAACAATGTGAACAATGTGCTTGAATACAATAGCATAACACAAAATCTCTTTTTTGGTATAAATATAAGAACACCTATAAAATTTAATACAAAGCTTTCTCAAAACTGATGAAAAAGGGAGAGTGACTTACAAAGCAATATTGAAGAAGAAAACAAAAGAAGTGCTTTGAAACAAAACCAATTGTGGAACAGACTTCCCTTTGTAATCAACCAAGAGAAATGCAGTGGACAAATATCCCAAGATGACTGATGGATCAGCTATCTTGGAATTGTTTAAATAACATGTTAGCTAGGAGTTGAAGGGACTGCTTGCTTATGTTAATTAATTAATTAATAGTCTCTTAAATTTTTATGATTTAAAGGAGAATATGATGGGTTTTGTGAAGTTAATATTGGAATCTTGTAATTTCACTTACATACGATGCTATGTATAATGTATTAATATTAATATTAACTTTTAAAAGAGAATATGATGGGTTTGGTGAAGTTAATGTTTAAATATTGCAAATCAATTCCATACTCATATGTTGTTTGAAACGGTTAGTTAATATGAATGTTTTAATATTAATATTAATTTTAAAAGATAATGAAAGGTTTTGTGAATTCAGCACCGGTTTGATTTCCCGAGAGGTTATATTATGACATAATTAATAGATTGAATTAAACTGTTATTATAAAAGAAAAGGTTATATAAAGAGAGAGTAAATAAATCAATTATTAGATATGTGGTAATTTTGTGATTTAATGTGATTTATTGCTAAAGCTCTCTAACGACGCCACGTGTCAAGGTGAGGTTCCATTTTACTATATTATATAGATATAGATATAGATTAGGGTTTATCACAAGTTTTTTTTTTATTTTTTATAATTTTTATTTATTTATTTATTTATTTTAATAAAGAGATATAGTTGAAGATATGATGAATGTAATTAATGAGTGTACATTGTATTTGATTTATCTTTAATTAAAGTGATTTATTCTTATTGATAAATTTGTATTGAGATATTTTTATAATTAATTTTTTTAATAAAATATGGGTGTACAAATCATATTTATGGGTTGTAATATCAACACCCATTGAAAAATTGACACACATGTTCCAAGTGTAGTTTTTCAATGCCCAATCGATAGATGTTTTTAATTTTTAAAATTATTTTTTTTAAAATACCATTTTAAAAATGATACCAAATGCCCACTGTCTACCAATGAAAATACACAGGGTGTGTGTAATATAACCTAGATGGGTAGTGAATGGGTTGTTAATTGATTATTACTAACTTTTTCGATTGGTCAATATTAGCAATAAAACCCAAAACAAACATACAATCAAACTTAAGTAAAGTGTGGAAAGTAAAGAATACTTGATTTTTACATGGGAAACCTTCAACAAGGAAAAACCCAAGGGACTAGCCCCGCTAGTCACTTAGTCATAGAAATCCATTATATAGATAAAAAGTTACACCCTCAAGTGATACACGGACTCTTACTCTCAATAACCTTAGGTTATGGACACTACCACTCACCACTTTTGATTCAATCCTGTAAGTTCCTTATTTTTTATTGGCTTATTTCATTGACAAACCACAATTGGGGTTTATTTATGTAAGGGTAGATTATGGCTTCATTGTTCGTGATTAAGATTAATTTTTTTTTTCTTTTTGCAGAATGTGGTATTGTTTTGAATTCCAACTTGACTTATGAAACTTTTGTACTTCTCATTTTCCTTATATTATGTCTTTTTAGTGGAATGTGAAACCATCTTGAAAAAATCAAAGGTACTCTATCGATATCAATGTAAATATAACTAATTCTCATTAAATCTAGAAAATCAACAAAAGTACAAAACATTATTTAACTTGAAATAAAAGGTATTCTATTGATATTTATGCAGATAGAATTAATTCTCATTAAATCTAGAAAATCAGCTGAACTTAAAACATTGATCACATTAGCTGGATCTAGAAAACTAATCATATCTATATAATATAGTAAAATGGTACCTTACCTTGACACGTGTCGTCGTGTGGAGGATTTGACATTTAATTTTTATTGATTAGTAGGGTAAAATGGTACCTCACCTTGACACGTGTCGTCGTGTGGAGGATTTGACATTTGTTTTTTATTGATTAGTAGGTGTGAAATAGGAGGAGATTTATTATTATTGATTAACGTTAATTGATTTTTTTTTTTTGAATGTTTTAGCTGCCTTTAGTCGGTTTATGGATTATTTAGTTGTTCAATTATTGTCATTTGCATCAGTTTTTGATTTTTTTAGTTGCTCAATTATTGCATGTGAAATAAGAGGAAATTTATTATTGTTGATTAACATTAATTGATTAGTAATTTTTTTTGGGAATGTTTTAGCTGCCTTGAGTCAGTTTAGGAATTATTTAGTTGTCCAATTATTGTCATTTATGCCAGTTTTTGATTTTTTTTATCTGCTCAATTATTGCATTAATTTATGTAGTTATTACTTGAGTCAATTTAGGTAGGTATTCAATTCCATGACTCTATTTGCACGGTTATTATGGCCATATACTAATAAGAATTATTGTTCCAAAATTTTAGCTGTCCAATTATTACATTAATTTATTTTAAGTTGGTTTTTATTGACTCTCTATTTCATATTAATGGGATTCAATTGTTTTTAATTCTTTATTTCCACCAAAACTAACTGATTTAATGATTTTAAACTCTCCATTTCCTTAAATGTCAGGTATTGCTACTGGACTCTTCATTTTTCCCTGTTTTCTAAAGTTATAAATTCCACTAATAATTCTTCAATATCCACCGTTTTCTATAAATAGCTGTCACACATGTCAATGATAGAATAGATTGATACATTCTTTTGTGTAAAGGTACATATTCTTTTGATTTTGTTTTGTTTCCATTTTTTAATATGTTCAAATTGTATAATTGTTTTTCAATTTTGTGTAGATTGATACCGTTCCTACAACCATACATAGAAAGGTACATTCTTTTCCTTTTTTTTTACCTATATAATTGTTAGAGATTAGTTTTACGTTTTTTTTTCCTTAAAAAGAATAATTTAAACAGAAAAAATAAATAAATTAGAGATCGGTTTTATGTTTTTTTTTTAAAAATACTTGCTGATATTTCAGTGTTGATTTGGATTTTATCAACAACATTTGATCTTCTTTTATATAATTGTTTTTAAATTATTTTAAGTATAAACTAATATTATGTAGTGTTGCATGCGGCCCTATTATACATATAGAATAGATTTCTACTTAAAAAAAAAATGATATAAACAAAAAATAATTTTAAAAAAAGCTTGAGAACAACCAGAAAATTTTAAAAAAATTTTAAAAAATTATTATAAAGCATTATTATAAGTATAGAATACTTTAAAAAAAGAATAATATATACAAAAAATATCTATATCTTATCTATATAATATATAAAAGTTGGCCCTCACAATGCCACGTGTCACCGTGAGGGAGAATTAAATTTAAATGCATGAATATATCATTTATTGTCTATATATTATTATTATTATTATTATTATTATTATTCCATTTATTGACATAATTTTTTAATATGATTAAAAATTATTTATCTTTTGGTATTCTTCTTATTAAACTAATTAAGTATATGATATATCATTTATTGTCTATATATATATTTTTAAATATTATTATTCCATTTATTGTCTTAATTTTTTAATATGATTAAAAATTATTTATCTTTTGGTATTCTTCTTATTAAACTAATTTAATATATGATTAAATTAATAAATATTTAAAATTCTTTTGGTATTCCTCAACAATGTCATACAACAACACAATATTCTAATTTTATTATTGCATTAATTAAAAATGTAACGGTTGATAATAAAAAATATTGAAACGATTAGATGCTAAGTTATAAATTATAATTTTGATTCCCATGTTCAGTGTTCAATGCACATAATTACACCACCTCTATATATTAGGGTGGACACCTGATATGTTTTTTCAATCAGATTCACATTTTCTACCCATTTACATTTTCAAATTCAACATACGTTCTTCTTCCATAACCTAACTCTATCAAAAACTGCATTTTTTTTTTCCAGGAACATCAATGGCCATGCAATGGCCATGTTAACACTTACAACAACAAGAATATTGACAAACTACGAAAAAGGGTTAGGGATTTGTAGTGGATGATTGATGAGGAGATGGAGACATAAAGCCACATGGACGAGGATGCGGTTGCAAGACTAATCGCTATGAGCGGTTAGGATATAGGAAAGTGAAAGTTTGACGAACTACATTGCATTGTGAATGTTGACCGTACGTAATTGCAAAAATTAATAGTATTTTTTTTTTTTATCTGTCCTCTTTTAATTTTGTTTCTTGAGTAGTTCCCTTTCCCATTTATATTAGCATTTATCTCCTCTCTCTCTTTTCTCTCTTCTATGTTTAATTTTTCTTTTCAACTCTCCTCCGGTATGAATTGAAAAAAAAAAAAAAAAAAACAATCCATCAATTTCTAAACTTATGCATTAAAATAGTTAAACACAACACGTTCAAACCAAGTTAAAAGCAAATTAAATATTTTTCCCTAAAGATGAGAACGAAAGTATAGAACCAATAAGCTACAGATTAATTGTCCATATGGACTCTATCTATTTGTTCATTATAATATTTTTTTTCATGAGATGCATCCTCTCCGGTCTCCAATGTGATGCACTTACAATTACTGGAATTAGATTAATAATCATTATTTTTTGTGTTATTTGAAGAGTTATGTGTTTTCATGGAGATAGCAAAATTTGTTTTGGAACATTCTGAAAATGAAATGACAGTGATGAACATGCAAGAAGAAAGAGAAAAATAAAAACTGAAATGTTTTTGTTTAAAGAGAGAGAGGAGATAGAATGTGGGAAGAAGATAGAGAGCATTTGTTTTGAGGTCTATAGTTACTGTTGTATTAATATTCCTTACCCGAGAGCCGGAAATTCCGGGTTGTACCCGGACGGTTGTGTACCAATCCGAGTCAGGGTATACCCAGTACACGGTTGGAACCCGTTTTTTTTTTTAAACAAATTGTCAAATTTAAAATAAATAAATAAATTAAACCCTAAAAAAAAAAAATTACATTTTTTTTTATTATTTCCAAAAAAAAGAAAAAAAAAGATGAAACAAAATAAAATAGACAAACCTTTCTTTACCATTCTTCCAAAAAATTTACACAAAAAACAAAAAAAAAAAAAAAAAAAAAAATCTCAAATC
This sequence comes from Acer saccharum, assembly GCA_030490815.1. Lineage (NCBI taxonomy): Eukaryota > Viridiplantae > Streptophyta > Magnoliopsida > Sapindales > Sapindaceae > Acer > Acer saccharum. Next base: position 21,805,720 of record CM059877.1, on the reverse strand, counting down.
TCTACTAGGACGACGTCAACACTACTAGAGTAAAAAATTTGTGAATCATTTGTCATCAATGTTTTTCTTCAATCACATTCTCACCATATAATACAAATAGTAGTAGAGTTAAAAATGATTGGGGTAGTATCATGTGTTTCTATTAAAAAAAAAGGGGTTTTTACAATTTGGTCCCAATCTAATTAGGAAACATGACTTTTTTACTCCTTAATTGAAATTTCATCAATTTGGTCTTTATATAATTGAAAATAAATCAAATTAGTCCTACTGTTAGTCAAATCCGTCACTTTGACTAACCATAGGACTAATTTGAGTTATTTTCAATTATATAATGACCAAATTGATTAAATTTCAACTAAGGAGTAAAAAAGTGACATTTCCCAATTAGATTGGGACCAAATTGTAAAATCCCTTTATATATATATGTTAGATGAAAAAATATTAAAAAATTTAAAAAAAAATAGTATCATTTATTGCATGCCACGTGTTGCGACAATAACAAAACCAGCTATTTTTATTATATATAATTATTTAATAAATATTATTATTATATGTTATATTGTATGATTATATATTAGAATATGGGAATTTAAAAAAAATAAATAATAATATGATTGTTATTATATATATATATATATATATATATATGCTTATTATTAATACTATCATTTAATGTGTATGTTGCTGGCTTTGTGAACTCCAGAAGTTGAGACTATTATATATATCAAAAACTGGAAATATATGATTATTATTTTATATTTTTTAATAAATATTATTATTATTATTATATGTTATATTGTATAATTAGATATATTAGAATATGGTAATTTAAAAAAAAAAAAAATTAATATAATTGTTATTATATATATGATTATTATTAATAGTATCATTTAATACGTATGTTGTTGACTTTGTGAACTCCAAAAGTTCAAACTATTATATATATATATATATATATATATATATATATATATATACAGTGGTTCTCTCATAATGAATCCCTTATTTTAATTTCGGTAAGGACCACCATGAAATCATATCGATTTGAATGAATTTTAATCTGAATTTTTTTGTGGATAATAAGTTCGTTGAAATCTACCTATGAATAAAATTTGAGAATTTTTCAAGCACGAAAACTATTTTTCTTGAATTTCCTATATTTCGCCTATTTTTCTAATGCCTTCATATTTAAAAAAATCGGTAAAAATGGTTTAAGTACTTGAAAAAATTTGAAATTTTATTCATAGGTAGATTTCAGTGAACTTATCATCCACAAAAAAATTCAAATTAAAATTCATTCAAATCGATATGATTTCATGGTGGTCCTTATCGAAATTAAAATAAGGGATCCCTTATGAGAGAACCACTGTATATATATATATATATCAAAAATTGGAAATATAAGATTATTGTTATTATGTATTTTTAATAAATATTATTAGTATTATATGTTATGTTGTATAATTAGATATGTTAGAATATGGAAAAAATTCTTATGATTATTATTATTTGTTATATATATGTTATATGAAGAAAAAAAAAAAGGGGGGGTTTTTACAATTTGGTCCCATTTTAATTGGGAAACGTCACTTTTTTACTTCTTAATTGAAATTTCATCAATTTGGTCCTTATATAATTGAAAATAACTCAAATTAGTCCTACTGTTAGTCAAAGTGACGGATTTGACTAACATTAGGACTAATTTAATTTATTTTCAATTATATAAATACCAAATTGATGAAATGTCAATTAAGGAGTAAAAAAGTGACGTTTTCCAATTAGATTGAGACTAAATTGTAAAACCCCACCCCCCCTCCAAAAAAAAATGAGAGTTTGAAAGAAAAAAAAAAATAAATAAAAAGAGTGGCTAGAGAAGACTTTTATGGAGATTCAAATAGTAGTGGAGTTATTTTTGTAGTATTTAAAAAATATATTTATTTCTTACCATTTATAAATAAATTAAGAGTGGATTTCATACATTTTAAAAAAAAGAATCTATTGAATTGAATTAATGTTTTAATTTCTTACCATTAATATTTTATTAAGACTATTATTTTAATTTTTTGGTATGTTATCATTAATATATTGACATTTATATGTTTGTAAAATTTACCATTAGTTCCTTAAAAAAACACAGATTACCATTAATTTGATATTTTAATTTATTTAAAAATATATTTATTATCATTTATAATAATAATTAAAATTGAAAAGCTTTTATTTCCGGAAATAATTATAGTGTATTGAATGCATATTTAATAAAAATTCTAAACAAAACAAAACAAAACAAAAAAGTTAAACTTAGAAAGGAATAAAATTATTTAAAACAAATCTAGGTATATTCCCAAAAAAGACAGGTCATAGAAAAATTAAGGGGATAAATGGTTTTAAATTTCTATTATAAAAATTGAAAAGAAAAAAAAAGTTAGAACCCGGGTATCCGGGTATAGATACCCGGATACTCGGCCGGATATTTCCAGGGCGAGTACCTGGATTGTAAAATTCAGGTTTTTCCCAAGTGAATACATGGACTGTCAAAACCTAGGTACCCTGCCAGTTCCGGTTATATACCCTTGAAACAATAATAATCCAAGAGTCAAGATAAATATTTACGTTTTGGCATTTATCCAGTTAAATATATTGAATATATTAATAAATATTTATCTTTTAATATGCTTCCTATTAAATCGATATAATAAATGATTAAATATGTTCTTATTTAAATCTACTTAATACATGATTAATTATATTAACTTTTAAGAATATGTGTGCAGGAGGCGTAATCAGAAAGTTTGGTGCAAGGAAAAAAAAAAAAACTTAAAAAGCTATATTATCAAATATCTATACTCCCAACTCTCAAGGTTGTTTTATTTGTAATAGTTAATTGTTTGCATTTTCCATTATTTTTGTAATTTTAATAATGCATTCGAATTGAAAGAGCTTTTGGTATTATTGGAAGTAAGTGTTATATATATTAAAAGCCTTTTATTTTGTAAATGTATTCTCTATCTTACACAGTTCAACCTGCAATTAACTCAGGAAATTATCTATCTATCCAAATGGATACAAGAGCAAGAATGCCAAAGATCATGACTCAATTTATTTGGCTTTTGTGGAGACCAATTCTCTTTATGTGGGATGGGAGGTGAACACAATTGTTTTCACATACAATTATCTTCGAGACAAATATGTTATGAACGTGTTTACATCATAAATTTATGGACATGATTATAAATTTATTATTCTTAGAGTATTACACTTCAATTATTTATTTATTTATTTATTTTATATGGGTGATGCATATGGGCAAGTAAGACGTACAATATTATGCATTGAAGATCAAATTGGGTATCACCAAATCAATTGATCTGAAAACATTTTATTATCCTAAGAAAGAGTATCTTATGATAACACGAGTGTATTTGTTAATGATGAATCAATTTTCAACTAAAACTTAATGAATTTTACGTACAAGTCCAAAAAATTTGGAAGCTATAAGTTGTAAATACCTTTTTTTTTTTTTTTTTTTTTAAAAAAAAAATCTAAATATATCTGTTGTTTTATTTTCAGTGATTTGTTTACAAATGATTAGAAAGTTATGGTTTTTATGAGTTATGTAGTTTTGTTTTCAGTGATTTTGGATGATTTTATAAGTATATATATCTTGAACTTACTGAGTTTGATTTTGTTGGTGTGTATATAGGCACTAAGAAAAGAGAATGACTCGAAGAACATGAATACCCCGGAAAATATTAAACAATGGATTCCTTTTGAAAGTAGTATTTCGGTCAACAAATCGCACCAATCCTGATTCCTGACCATTTTTATCGGGGGAAATCACGAAGCTTCTATTTTTATTTTTTGCACGTAATGTCTTTGTTTGGCTCAAAATTTGTCAGAGAGTGGTGACATTTACACCCTTGAAACATTGTATTTACATCAAAAAAAAAAAATTAATGTTTACTCATTAAGAATTTTCAAAATAGTGTAACATGTAAGAACATCCCACTTATACCAAATATTCCATTTTTCATAATTTGTGGAATTTTTTTATTTTTTTTTTAAGATTATAAAATAATTAAAAGAAAAAAAGAAAAAAGAACGGAACAAAAGTGTGGAGGAGCGGCATAGGAGGGTTCTTTTTTCTTTTCCCTAAGAATCTCCTTAAACATGGTAGCTTTTATTAGCCATAAAAATCAATGAATAAAGGCAGACCTTCTTGATTAAGTTTAGATTTTTTTTTTATTTATATATATAATTAAATTCAATAATTTTTTTCTCCTTAATTTCTTTATAGCTGTTATTTTTTTTTTCTTTTTCCACTTATGTCAATCCAAGTTTAGAGAAAAATGTTTATAATTTTAAATAATCACTATTTAAATTTTAATTGATCAATAAATAATATTTTATATTTTAATATTTATGTACATAACTAATTATATTTATTAAAATACAAATTTTTTTTGAATATTGTATTAATATTGTATACAAGATATATTTTTATTATTCTTTTTAATAATTTTATTTTTGGATAATGTTTGAATTATAAAAATGTACTTATTTGGGTTGCACCGTGCACATACAATATTGGATAGATGCAAATATCATCACTTTTTGTCATCACATTAAACTGAAATATTATATCGAATTCTGATTGGTTTGTTGATTATTTTGGTTTGAATTGTGATACATTTAAATAGAGATGCGTTGCATGCGAACATGAGATTTCCATTGGTGTTGACCTAACCATCGAGAAAATCGAAAAATTAGAAATTGTAATTAGTGAATTTTTTTTTTTCTTTTTGAAGTTCGATATTCAAATATTGGGTTATAAATTTATAATAGGTAATTTATGCAAATTTAGTGGCTTTCGTGTCGGTAACCATCCTTAATCTATTCAAACTGGTGAACTATCTACTGATTTATATCTATATTTATATAATCTCTTATAATTAGACATTGAAGTCGATTGTGTATTTTACAATGCCCGCACATCGTGCGGGCTACAAACTAGTATATATAATAATAGAGTTTCACCAGCGTCACATGTCGTCGTGAGAGAAGTTTGATATTAAATAGGGTTAATATATAATACATTAATAACAAAGCTAGAATGCCTTTTTTATTAAAAAAATATAATATTCAATGAAATAAAACATCAAAATCTCATCATAGGTCCATTAAGCTGATATGTATGGCCTTATCAACTTCAAAAAGACATTAATGCATATAAATTAAGTTAGTAAAGTATTAAATTAAATAACGTCTTTACTCTTTAATTGATAATGATACATGTATATATCCCTGCTACGGTTTCAAATCCACTCATTCATTTCCCATTGGGACGCCTCTCCAAATTCCAGACCTCTTTGTATATATAGCATCTGCTATCAACTACTGTTTTCAACTTTTAGGAATGATTAGTTATTACTGTAAACAGAGTTCGTCATTTGTTGTCTGCCTCATGCCATGTCTTCAATTTTTATTTTATATTTTATATTTTCTAGGAGGAATTATATATTAGATTATTTTATCTGCTAAATTTACCATTTATATATTCAACTACTTTCATCATTTCAATTACGTAACTTACCTTATTTTTAGTTGATCTGCTCAGAATCAAATTACCTTATTATTAGTTTATCTGTCCTGAATCAAATGGTAAATTAAGGTTTGTTTTGATAATTATTTTCTTTGTTTACATAGGCAATTAGCTACACATGTCATTGTGGTAATTTTGTCATTTTCTTTTTTTTATGCGGGAAAACTCTTATGCATGTCATAGCGGTAATTTTATCATTTTCTTTTTTATGTAGGAAAACTTTTATAAGCATGTGGTTGCGGATTCAATGAGCAAGAATTGGCGCTTTAAGGCTAAGGGTGCAATTACTAAAATCACAATTAGTTGTGGGAGGTTGTTGATTCGACCTCTTTCACGAGTGTTGATAAAAAAAAGAAAAGAAAAAAGTATAAACGTCTTTACTTTTTTATTTTTTATTTTTAGATGAAGTACGTGAAGCCCTGTAGCTTGTTCTATGAAATGCTTAAGAGTGCCATGGAATTGGCAGATAAGAAACCCCTTGGACCTCAGTTACTGGGTTTGAACTTACTTGAGAAACACGTTACCATATCAATTTCAGACCCAAGTCTTCTATTAGCCATACATTATGGGTATGTTATCTTTTACTTTTGCATGTGATTATATCATTTAGTATGACATTTTTTTTTTTTTTTTAAAACTTTTATGGCATTACTAGATCCTATAGTTATAGGATATTTGGTGTGTAATCATTGAATTATCATCTATTTTCTTAAAAAAATAAAACTGACTGTAAGTTTTTAAAACATATATGAAATATATATTCTATTAAATTATGGTAATAGAACATTTTATTAAATAAAAGCAAACAACTTCAAGAACAATGTAACACTTTATTTATATTTGAATAAATTTTAAATACAATCTAAACTAACCTCCCTCATTTGTTTTAGCTTATGTAATCCAATCCCGTAATACAATCCCGTCATAATCTATTACAATACGAGCTTTCAAACACGTATTAGAAATTGAAAACTTGATTTTTTTGATCCTTTTGTTTTATTGACCAGTTTATCTGCTAGAAAAACTTGTATTTTGTGAATGAATAAAAATGATTTAGTTCTTACGGGCGTGTTTTCAATGTATTATGTTTATACGTTTTATGTGATTTTTTCAACACTACAGTGTTGTGGAAAGGAAGAGGAGGAACATACATACAATAGCAAATCTATTTCAAACTTTGGTAAGTAAGTTTGTTTCAGCTGCGTTGGTTGTTTATTTATCATGTGTTTTGGTTTTTTTTTTTTTTTTTTTTTTTTTTTTTTCTCTTGAAAGTATAATTAATTTGTGTATATCACTAATTGTGTTAACGCAAGTTTAATTCGAACTCTAGGCATGCTAATATCTCATAACATATCTAATTATATATGTACTTGTTGAGACTTTGAGCCGTCTTCAAACTTTGAGTCATATCTTTTTCTTTGTCTTTATGCAGATACCTAAATATAATTTGGAGGGTGCTGTGATTGGATGTCCAGATATCGAAAGTATAGATAATCATGAAGTGAGTTTTCATTATTGGAGTTTTCAAAATTATCTCGCATTCGCTTTTTGAGATGGTTATATTCTTTACTTTTTATTTGATTAGGTTGCAAAAGTGAAGAGTTTTGTTGAAGACCTTTGCAATACCGGAAAACTTGAAGGTTTAAAGTATACATACTGGGATAAGAGGTTTGCACCAGCAGAGGTGAGTAAAATTATATAGAAAAGATTTGGAAAGTTCACTATTTCTCACTTAAATATGGATTAGACATGAAGCGCAAAGAGAGTCGTTGAACTTATTAATTGCCAAGCCATTGTTTTTGTGTTATGCATATATTCGTCATTATGTTTCTTTATGATAAATCTTGTACAATAGCGATACAAATCACAGGATCTGATTGTTCATTGTACGTGTTGACAGTATAGCATGAGGATTGTGTTAAAGAAGGATGATATAAAAGATTTTGATGATAAAATTTCATCTGTTTTTATATTACAGGTAACTTTCTTCTTATCATCTATGAATGTTATATGAGTTTGTTTGGAATGCCTAGAGAAATTTCCTTTTCTTTCAGGATAAGAGATTTGGCATTAACAATTGAAGTTGTAATAAAATGAGAAATTTCCTTTTCTTTCCTTATTTTTATTATTAATTTTAACCTTTTCTAGGCATTTAAATTGAAAACATTTTCAATTTTACTCTATAGAACTTGGGAGTCATACATTGTTACTTTGACATATGACAGGGGTATCTTGATCACTGTGGAAGGAAGGTGAAACCTGGCCCTTTTGATCATATATGGTCTAGTGAATCTGAGAAGGCCTTGTATTTACAGAAGCTCAACCAAGTCAAAAATGATAAGCTAACTGACCTTGGTATGCTTCTTCTTCTTGTTTTATACTGTATCATCTTTATCCATAATTTTAAAGAAATTTGGAAAAATATTGCATACTTCGTGTATTTATCACAAGTCCATTGTAGTGTGATAATAGAAAGACACATTTGAGTATGATATGCATATAAAGTGTTTGTTAAAATGTTCCTAAGAAACTTAAGTCATTGTCATGCTAGCCTCTAAAAAACTATTGCTTATGGTTAGTACCGTAGGATTACTTCATGTCAATAGTGAGTTCTTTATGGATATTGGTATTTCTTCGATCGGCATTTGTATATTGTATGTGTTTTATGATATTAGTTTAAGATGCATGTGTACAAGTGTTGCAAAAATTTGATTAATTCATAGTAAGACAATAGTTTTGTATATGAATTTTTTATGAGTCTGTTTTAAATATTAGAAATTCAATAAGTGGCCAATAACACTTTCTCTATTAGGACAATAGATCTCTTGACATTTTCATTTGTACATTGAACACTTATACATACACTAGAATTTTTACGTTCACATTTTGCAGGGGTATCTTGACCTTTACGGCGAAGATGGAGATGAGTAGAGGTAGATGCCCGCATACCTTTCGGCTCTGTCTCCCTCTCCCTCTAGACTCTCTCCGCTACCTGCCTCCTCTCTTAACAGCTCAAGACCATCAGCTCACTTTAGACTTTAGGTCTGGTGTTTTGTAGTTCTTATTTTATCTTTGGAAAAATATCAACTGGGTATTGGATAATTCTGTTAACAAAAATACTTTTCTTTCATATCTTGTGTTTGTAATTTCAGTTGAAAAAGTTACGTGAAATCAATTAATGACAATGAATTTTATGTATTGAAAAAGGGTGTTGATATTGCCACCAATTAATATGATTTATACACCCATTAATTTACAAGTAAATCTAGGGGTGACAATATGGTTATTGCGTCGTGTTTTTATAAACCTAAGCACGCATTGTTAATTATATGTTAAGCTTATCGTGTCATAGATCGAAACTCAAACACGACCCATTAAATTATGTGTTACCCGATAAAACCCATTTAACCAATTAATTTATATATTATTTATGATAAATTACAATTCCATTAATTCATTTCCTATTTAAAAATTTAAATACATCCAATTATTAACACATCCAATTTTTTTTTCTTCTTAAAGCATATTATTCTTTATGAAGAAGGTTCAAACGGCGGAAGATGAGGTCATGAATAGCTCAGAGTCAGCAAGTAAACTTAGTTGGGTTAAAGAAATAAATATTTTACGATGGTGAGGAATTCAAGTTCAAAAAGAACTATTGCACCTCATGCTATCTACCCCAAATAATAAAGCTATGAGGAGTGGTTATCATAATATAACTAGTCTCTACGGACCCTTTAAAATGTAATTTCAAACCCAAAAAATAATTTACTGTACTTACATTTCTATTCGTTATAAAAATGAAAACAGTAAATTCATCATCACCTATCTCCCTCTCTATATTACATCTTTCCATGGAATTATAAGTAGATTCATTCAGTATCATCAGAGTCTGTAATAAATTATAAACAATGCTTTGGTTTTGGGTCCGTTTTGGCAGTGCTTTGGTTTTGGGTCTGTGTTTTTGTTGGGCTTGTTATGGGTTTTGTTTGCTTTAGCTGTCTGTTTGTGGGGGCCTTTGTTGTCTCTGGCCTTTTGGGTTCTTGTTGCTTGCTTGTCCTGGGCTTAGTGGGCCTCTTGAATAAAATTGCTTTTCAAAAAAATAAAATAAATTATAAACAAATCAACAAATGTAAATGGACATAGTAAAGTTTTGCTACGTTTTCTTTTCTCAAGTTGTCATGTCTAACTTATTTTTCTTTCACTTACAAAAATTAAAAAGAATTATGAGGAAATAGCCCTTTTTAACCAAAAATTAAGGGAGTTGATTGTTTTTGGCCCAAATTAGTAAACTGATTGTATTTGTCAAAGAATCCACCTTTTGGACAAAAACGCCCCTCATTAGTTTTCAAAACCTCTTCTCTCTCCTTGTCTCTCTCATTATTTCTGCAGCCTTTCTCTCTCTCCTTCACGCCTTCTTCTTCTTCTTCACGATTTCTTCTTCTTCTTCTTCTTCTTCTTCACGATTTCTTCTTCTTCTTCACACTTCACGCCTTCTTCTTCTTCTTCACACCTTCATCTTCTTCATGCCTTCAACACTCATTTTTTCCAGATTTTTTTCTTAAAAAATCAGTTTTTTTTTGGTTGAAAATTTTCAGATCTTTTTCAGATCTTCCTCTTCACACCTTCTTCTCACTCGTTTTCAAGTATGGGTTGTGGTTGTGGTTGATTTTCAGATTTTTTAAAAAAAATCATGTATTTTTAAACAAAAAATTTTAGATTTTTTAAATAAAAATTTTCAGATTTTTAAAAAATTTCAGTTTTTTTTTTGTTGAAAAATTTTCAGATTTAAAAAGGTTTGGATTTGAGTTTGGATTGTGGTTGTGGTTGATTTTTCGGATGTAAAGTATGGGTTGTGGTTGTGGTTGTGGTTATGGTTGAGTTTGAGTTTGGGTTTCCAGATTTGATTTTTTTTTTTTTCCAGACTAAACACACCAGTTATAATCAACTAAACACACCGGACTAACTAAACACACCAGCACAATGACTAAACACACCAAGGAAAAACGACTAAACACACCAGGAAATAATGACTAAACACACCAGAACAAAACGACTAAACACACCAGGCCAAAACGACTAAACACATCAGGTAAAAAAAGACTAAACACACCAGGTAAAAATGACTAAACACACCAGACCAAAAGGACTAAACACACCAGACCAAAAGGAATTAAACACACTAGGCAAACACGACTAAACACACCAGGCAAAAACGACTAAACACACTAGGCAAAAACGACTAAACACACCAGAACAAAACGACTAAACACACCAAGCAAAATTTCTGAATGAAGGGCATTTTTGTCCGAAAAGTGGATTTTTTGACAAAAACAATAAAAATACTAATTCAGGCTAAAAACAATAAACCTCCTTAATTTTTGGCTAGTTTCCATTTTCACCCAAGAATTATTTCAAATATATATATATATATTTCGAAAATGAAAACAGATAGTAAATGAGTCAAGTCTATGACAAATGCCCAAAAGAAGAAAAAGAAAGATAAAAGGGTGGTTACCTTTTGGTAAAGTGAGAGCAAAACAAGAGAAATCACACATATATATTTTTTATTTTCGGTGTATGATCATACGTATACTGATAATTAATCAAACAATGTATTGACTTCCATGTACAAAGAGTTGCAAGATGCGTGGATTCGAGCTTGGTCAAGATGGTCAGGGTGAAACCGTGGATCCCTCCAGCTGTTCCGAATTATTGTTTCTATGTTGATGGGTAGTCGAGAGGTAATCCAGGTGATGCTGGTATAGGCGGTGTGCTTCGAGACCAATGCGGTAAGATTTTATGTCTATTTTCATATTATGTGGGGGAGTTGGATGCGATTTCAGCTGAAATTTATGCTATTCACAGAGCATGTCAGCTGGTGATCGATAAGTAGGTATTTTTTGGCTGCTGCATCACTATTTTTACTGATTCAAAGACAGCTGTGGCGTGGTGCAAAGGTGAAGACTGGGGGAATTTTATTGTAGCAAATTTAGTATCTGATATAAGACAGTTTCTTATGTCTTGGGATGGGTTAGAGATTTCTTTTTTATCTAGGGAGTTGAATTCCTTTACGGATTGTCTTGCGAAAAAAAGTTTGAGTGGCAGTAAGGATATATTAGAATGGGGAGATGTTGTGTAACCAAGCCTTTGAGGTTTTTAGGCTCCTTTTGGTTCTTTTGTATTAGTATGTTTTAGCATCCCCTGTTTTTTTGGTTTGTCAAGCTGGTCTCTGCTTGTTTGTTTTAGGGCAAATTTATGTGCGTCTTTATCTTGCCCTTGTTTTGGTGTGTTGTGTTGTTCCCTTCTATGTTTGGGGATGTGTTGCTCAATCTTGGACTGCATTTTGTAGACTGATTTATCAATAAATTTGCTGTTTCAAAAAAAAATGTACAGAGAGTTGCATTGAATTTTCCCAGAGGCGTAAATTATTTGGCATAATAAATTATTATTTATTAAAAATGATAAATCTGAAAGCGTGTTTGATCAAATTTAACCGAGAAGAGCTAATCAAGTCTTGATCAAATTTTAAAACCACAAAATTTAAAGGTCTTTTATATGACAAGAAGTACACGTTCATGAGCCCTAACATATTTTTATTTGTACCACATCTTTAAAAAAAAAAAAAAAAAAACACACGTTGGTAGCAAAAAGCCTAAAATATTCATCTAGCTCCCATATCTGAAACAGTTGTATCAATGTCTGAACGTATTTCCGAGTTTGATGTTGAAGATTCTTTTTGCACAACTTCATGATCGGTTTGTTTTGACAAAGCAGGCTTCTTCGGAATCATTAGATTGGTAGCTTCATTTCTGAGCATCCAAGAAACTTCCAACATGGACGGTCTATCAATTGGCATTTCTTGGACACACAGCAGAGCTATATGCAAGCATCTTATCAATCTACAAGGGGAATATGTGTCGTCAAGAGATGGGTCCATAAACTCCATTCCTTTACCATCTTTCCACAGCTCATATGCCTGAAGTTGTCGGTTGGCAATCAGTACTCAATTCAAATTTTTCTAAGTTATAATGATCACTATTACTCAACAAGGGTAAAATAAACTTACATATTCAAGAAGGCTCAAATGATCATTTTCACCGTATAAAATGGAAATCCTTTTGCCACTAATGATTTGTAGAAGTAGAACTCCAAAACTATAAACATCTGACTTGGTCGAGTATATGCCTCTTTTGATATATTCAGGAGGAGCATATCCACTATGTATCGTATATATATGTAATTAAAAACAATGGATTAGTGTATAAATACCTAAACTTATAATTAAAGCTTGAGTACAAAGTAATTACAATAAGAGGAAATTTACTTACTGTGTCCCAACAATCCGTCCCGTGTTTGCTTCAAGACCATCTTTTGTGAAAATTCTTGCCATACCAAAATCTGATATTTTAGGCTTCATGTCATTATCCAATAAAACATTACTAGCTTTCAAATCTCTGTGAATAATCGTCAACCTTGAGTATTCTTGGAGATATATAAGCCCTTGACAAATCCCTTCAATGATATGAATGCGTTTTTGCCAATCTAATTTATACTTTTTAATTGGGTCTGCATCAAATCATTTATGAACAATTAACAAAGAATTAACAAAAATTAGGCACATAATAATTAAGTAATTAAATGGCAAAAGGAATAAAAAAAAAACTGACCAAAAAGATAATAATCCAAGCTTCTATTAGGCATATACTCATAGATCAGCATATGTTCTTCTCTTTCAATGCAGAAACCCAAAAGTTTGACAAGATTTACATGTTGGAGCTTCGCAGTAAGCATAACTTCATTCTTAAACTCCTCAAATCCTTGTGTGGATGTTTTTGAAAGTTTCTTTACTGCTACTTCTTGTCCATCTTGTAATAAACCCTACGAAAAAACATATAAAATCATAGCCTATAGGAGATCTCATTTTTGTAAATCTTCTATACCTTGAGAAAAAATTAATAATAATAATTTACCTTGTAAACAGGACCATACCCACCCTCCCCAAGCTTATTTTCACTTGAAAACCTGTTTGTTGCTTCTTCAATGCAAGCCAAACTATATAATGGCAAAGTAGGAGCATTGCCACTAAAATCTCCAGCAGCAGCAGCAGCTGTTGCAATATTTACTTGGTTCCTTGATTCTTGAACTAAGATGAATAATTGAAGTTTGGTTAAAAATTAATATCTAGTGTACTATTGCTAAAATCTTCTTGATTCAAAACATTAAAAATTGGACAATTTATAAACGAAATACTTTATTATATTTTCTTTGTTACCTTTAGATTTTTTCTTTCTCATCCACCTGTAGTATATGTATATCACAAAGCCTAGCAGGAGAATAACAGCTGCAATTATAGGCAAAACGATTACAAGCAATCGATATGGCTGCTTCTTTTGCCCATTTCTATTATCCTCCGGAGGTGGAGAAATAATTGCATGACCGCCCTGAGCTGAAAAATTATGTAATTTGTTAACAAAACTTGGCATCGTGATTAAATATTAATTCAAATAATGGTGAAAGAATTGCTTAATTACGTACCAGCAGTTTTAGAGAGCACCCAATTATTATCATCATAAGTAACTTGCCAGACATAATAACCAAGTAGCCCCATCTCTTCAGCATAAGAAACCTTACGTTGTATGGCCTTAACATCATCAAAAGCAATCCAAGATGTCCCTATTGTTAAGTAATTCACCACATAAGTGTCATCATACGTAACTTTATCTTTATAACGATCGATGTGAATCTTGATTTCCTTATAAACCAACCCTAAAGTCTGAGTTTGTTCAGTAGCCGGTGCACCAATACCATTCTCATTAGGGTTCTTCAAGGTCCATGCAGAGCCGTAATAAGGCAAATTCAAAACCATCTTCTTAGGAGACAATCCAGCACTCATCCATGACCTTATACCATAATCGGTATTATTTTCAGTACTATTAGGGTTAAACAGAGCCATTGGAGCGGCGGTAAAGTTTGTCCAGTATTTTGGAAGGAAGTAATCACCATGCCGAACATGAACCCAATCCAAATTATTTTTATTGAGTCTACAGGATAATTTTCAGGACCAACCTTTGGAGAATAGTTAACCACTGCTGTCAAGATAAGTTTTGTCATTGTTGAGTTTGTTGCTTCAGCAGTGATAGCTTTTCGCCATTCTTTAAAGAGAAGATCGATATTGTCCATGTCGTCGCTTGTCGTTGGGAAAGCCCACCAAAAATCTAGGCCTTGAAAGCCATAACGTCTGGCTTCTTCTATTGAAGAGTTAATGAAAGACGTTCTACTTGATGAATTGCTTACCATCGATGAAAGTGTTGAATCATTTGCATAGTAACCAATGGATAGAAGAGTGGTGACTGATGGGTTCTTTTTTTTCACGGTTTCTGTGAAGGTGGAGAAGCGTTTTATATCAGACTCTGAAAAAGAGAGCTCGTAGGAAGTGGAATTAATATTAGCAAAACCGCAAATAAGGTGAGTGAAGAGAGAAGAATTTATGTTTGAAATGGGAAACTCTATTTTTGCAGAAAAGTAATAAGCAGCTCTGATCCATGTTTCTGCTTTAGTAGAAGAGAAAATGAAAATTTGGAATATGATGGTGATGATGATTATTTTGGATACCATTGAAGAAAACTGTATGAGTCTCAACACGCCTTTGCCTTTTGAGGATGGTATTGAACAGAAAAACCAAAGAGATCTTGTGACCTCAAAATGCACTATTTACTGATATATTCCATGTATTTATTAATTAACCAAGGGAAATTAAAATCTTCCCTTCCAACAACAAAGGATGCTATGAATTTTCGGACTAGCTTCTTTATCACGCCAACTTGCCAAGATTTGGACAATTAATGTTGACTTGTAATAATTTTAAGAATACCGTGTGTTGTATGTATAAACTCGCCCAACTGACACGTCATCAAAGGAGCTAACAAAAGGTTGCCACGTCATCCATTGACAGGGTCAAGGGAAGAAGTTTGACCAGTCAGGATGATAAAATAGCTTAGACCAGAGGGAAGTCAAAGGCATGGTCGCCAAAACCAAAAACCTACTCGCCGAATATAGAAGTGCACTCGCCAGATACGCAATACCTAGAAAATAAAGGTACTCGCTGGACCAGCACACTGGGCTCGAACCGACTCGGCAGAAACACAGAAGCAACAAGGAATCATAAAAAGGAAAGAAGACCCAATCCGTGACAAAAAAGGATCCTAATACAAATCAACAAGGGGAAACCCTAAATAAACATGTATAAATAGAATCACCTATCCCACGAGGAAGGGGTTCAGAAATATAGAGAGAGAGAAAAGAGAGCAATTGTGAGAGATTAGAGTGTGTAACAAAGCAACGAAAACCTAATATTATTTTTCTGCCCTCAGGGGCGCCGTGGTTTTTTCCCATTCAAGGGTTTTCCACGTAAAACTTGTCTTTTGCATGTGTTCTTAATTTTCTTGCTTCATATTAAATTGATTTAATTGTTGAGTGCGTGGCAATCCAAATTTCACCGTCAACAATTGGCGCTAGAAGGAGGGGGCTTTTGAACAGAAAACTTCGAGGGACCCTTGCGAATCAGACAGCATGAACAATGACAGCGACAGAGATGGTAACTCCAGTGGAGATTTAGTTGTTGAACCAGCTGCGCCAATGGGAGACAGGGCAGTGACAGTTGGGGAGCAGTCAGCAGCAACGCCAGGAACTAGGGCGGCTGATCCTGGGATTTTGCAGCACTTCCAAGCCGCATTGGTAAACCTAATCAGCGAAGCCAGCAAAATAGGACTTTCGCTTCCCATAGGGTTAGGAGTCTCATCTCCTTACGAGTTAACCACCCCTGGAACCCATCCACCCGGAAGGCTGCAGTCAGAAGTTCATATCACAATTCCCGATACTCAAGCAAGACAATCCACCGAGGAGACCCCCCAAGACCACATTGAGGATTTCGAGGGGAGAAAACGAAGGAAGGGAAAAGGTGTGATGAATGAAGAATCCAGGGAGGAACGAGACTAGGTGCGAACACATGGGGTCAATTCCAGCGACACATACCAGCGAAACCGGCGGAGACACCGGTCCATCTCATCTGAGGACAAGAGTCCTCGTCTGCGAAGGGAGTTGCGATCTAAAAGAACGAAGCGGAGAAGATCCGAGAGCACTGAAGATCGAAGAAGCCCAGATGAGAGAGGCAATCATGGTAGAATGACAATCAAGAGTAGGCTCGATCCAGCAGGAGAACCAACTGGTCAGCGAGATGTCACCTTACAAGAGCTATCAAGAAAGGTTTCAGCAATGGCACGAAGGTATGGTCGTAATGTATCCTCGGATGATGAGTCAGATAGCCCATTCATCGAAACTATTGCTCGCACCCAATTTCCAGACAGATTTAGAATGCCAACTATTGAGCAGTATAAGGAGAACAGGGATCCAAAAGAACATGTTCGCCGATTCCGCAATATCATGGCCCAGTATTCATCCAATGACGGGTTGTTGTGTCTCACCTTCCCGCAAACATTCGGCGACCTCGCCTCTAGATGGTTCGGAAGGCTTCCACCCGGAACCATAAGCAGCTTCTCAAACCTTAGCAAGGCATTCATAAGGCAGTTCATGGGAAGTGTCCAAAGAAGAAAGTCACTCGCCCATCTGTCGAACTTGAAACAGGAACATAACGAGTCAATCAAGAAGTATCTGGCCAGGTTTGGGAAGGAAGTAGCTCAAATTGAGGATGCCAGCGATGTAGCTGTAATCGCCGCTTTCACCAATGGGCTACAGAGTGGACGATTATCCTTTGACCTGCGAAGGGATAGACCTAAAACTTACGAGGAGATGATGGAAATAGCTGGCGACTATGCACTGGCAGAGGAAGAAGAAGTAGCACAAGGGGGTAGCTACGTGCATGGGCACAAGCCTAACTTGAAAACAGACCATAAGGACGACAAAAAGGTGCAATCACGTGATCGCCAGAAGGATGAGAAGGGCCAAAAGGGATATTCAAGAGAGAGCAGGGGAAACACTCGGGCCAATAAGTTTCGAGGAAGGTACAACCATTACACCCCTTTAAGTGGCGACCAGGAGGAGATATTGTCTGTGGTAGAAGACAAGGGACTCGCCAAATACCCCCGACAGCAATCAGCGAATGCAAGGAGAGATACAACTAAGTACTGTCGATTCCATAAAGATCATGGACATGAAACTTCAAAGTGTTTCCAGCTGCGCGATCACATCGAAAGCCTGATCAGAGATGGGCACCTGAAGGACTTTGCCTTGAAAGGGGACAAGCACGGGGGTCGCCAAGATAGCCGCCAAGGAAACGGGCAAGAAAGGAAGAGTCCAAGGAGGAACAGTCCTAACGCAGCCATAAACACTATTTTCGGCGGACCTCACACTGGGAGGAGCAATTGAGAAAGGATGTCGGAAGTTCGAGAAGTGATGTATGAAGGCAGGAGCATGGAAGTCAATTCTGTGCAGAGAAACCCCAAGAAGGGGAGAGAAGGACATGATCCCATAACGTTTACAGCAGAAGACTCAGACAGGATTGATGCAAAGCCTAATGATGCAATTGTCGTGGGAGTTCGAATAGCCCATAGGGATGTCCTTCGAGTGATGATTGACAATGGGAGTTCGGCTGATATTTTAAGTGCCAGAGTGTATGATGAGTTGCGGCTGGACAGGAAAGATCTTGAACCATTCCATGTACCATTAAAAGGATTTGGTGGCGCAGAGGTTAGGTCGTTAGGAACAGTGAAACTACCGGTAAGATTTGGAACAGCACCATGTCGGCGAACAATCCTGTTGGACTTTGTCATGGTTGACATCCGTAATTGGCCGTATAATGCTCTACTTGGCCGACCGTTTCTTAACAAAGCTCGAGCTGTAACTTCAACCCATGCACTGAAAATAAAGTTCCCTACAGAATTCGACGTCGGAGAATTGAAGGGGTCGCAGGAGATGGCTCGCCGCGCCAACCTGTCAATCTTCAAAGATAAAACAGGGATGGAAACTTTGAACATATTCGAAGTAGACACAGAAACGCAGGAAGATAATCCGGAAAACTTCGAACTGGATCCAAGAGACAAAACAAGCAGAGAAAAGGAAGAACCGACTAAGTCGATTATTCTAGATGAAACGGAACCAGATAAAATAGTAAAGATCGGAGCAAGGCTGACTGGACAGGTTAAAAAAGATGTGACGAACTTGTTGAAAAAATATAGGGGGATTTTCGCTTGGTGCCACAAAGACATGCCAGGGATTGATAGAAGCACAATTTCTCACAATCTGGCTGTGAATGAGAAATGCAAACCGGTAGTACAGAAAAGGAGAAGCTTCAACCCAGAAAGGAGTGCAGCGATAAAAGAGGAAGTGTCAAAGTTGCTCGCCGCAGGGTCAATTAGAGAAGTTAAGTACCCGGAATGGGTGGCGAATGTAGTCTTAGTAAAAAAGAAGAACAATCAATGGAGGATGTGCGTCGACTTCACCGACCTGAACAAAGCTTGCCCCAAGGACAGCTTCCCATTACCAAGGATTGACCAGTTAGTAGATGCAACAGCCGGACATGAGACGTTGAGTTTCATGGATGCATATTCAGGGTACAACCAGATAAAGATGCACAGGCCTGACGAAGAGAAGACGGCATTCACCACAGATCAGGGGTTGTATTGTTACACGGTCATGCCATTCGGCCTAAAGAACGCTGGGGCAACTTATCAGCGCTTGGTCAACAAGATGTTCGCCAGGCAAATAGGGAGAAATATGGAGGTTTATGTTGATGATATGCTGACAAAGAGTGTTACCGCAGATAGACATGCAGATGACCTAAGGGAAACGTTCGACGTACTGGTCAAGTATGGAATGAAGTTGAATCCGGCAAAATGTGTATTCGGCGTACCATCTAGGAGGTTTCTCGGATATCAGGTAAACCAAAGAGGAATAGAGGTGAACCCTGAAAAAATCCAAGCACTAGCAAGAATGGTCTCGCCAAAGACTCTGAAAGATGTCCAAAAACTCACAGGGTGCCTAGCATCGCTGAGCAGATTCATAGCCAAATCAACAGACCGATGCCTACCATTTTTCAAAGCTTTAAAGAAGGGAAAGGGGATCAAATGGAATGAGGATTGCGAAAAAGCCTTCCAGGCCTTGAAAGACTACCTTGGACGGGCACCACTGCTATCAAAGCCAGAAACAGCCGAGACATTGTACATGTACTTATCCGTTTCTGAAGCAGCCACAAGTTCCGTGCTAGTACGACAGGAAGATGGAATCCAAAAGCCAGTATACTACACCAGCAAGGCACTGTTACCAGCCGAAACAAGGTACTCGTCGGCAGAAAAAATGGCACTCGCCCTAATAACAGCAGCAAGGAAGCTAAGACCATATTTCCAGGCTCATAGAATCAGGGTATACACCAACTGCCCACTGAAGTTAATCCTGCAGAAACCAGAGGTATCCGGTCGGTTAACAAAGTGGACGATCGAATTAAGTGAATTCGATGTAGAATACCTCCCAAGGACAGCAATTAAAGCCCAGGCAGTGGCAGACTTCGTAGCAGAGTTCACTGAACCAAGCATAGAGGTGGCGAGAATGATGGTGGAGCAAAATAAGAAAATATTCAAATGGCAACTTCGCGTTGATGGCTCATCAAACACGCACGGCAGCGGGGCAGGTATAGTGCTGACAACACCGGAAGGAGACTCAGTCGAATGTGCCTTGCGTTTTGACTTCAAAGCCACCAACAATCAAGCTGAGTACGAGGCACTCATAGCAGGTTTAAAGATTAGCACAATCTTAGGAGCAGACGAGGTGGAAATTTTCAGCGACTCTCAAGTTGTTGTCAATCAGGTGCTAGATGAATACCAGGCGAGAGAAGAAAGCATGATCACTTACCTGGAACTAGCAAGGGAGCTGTTAGAAAGATTCAAAGAGTATAGAATTGTTCACGTCCCCAGAGAAGAAAATGAAAAGGCCGATGCCTTAGCCAAACTGGCATCTGCCACGATCAACATCTGGCCCAACAATATCTCTATGATCCGCCTATTGCAGCCGAGTATAGTTAAAACAAAGGAAGTCGGGGCAGTCTTTGGCGAGAGGGACAGCTGGATCACGCCAATTAAAGAATATCTCGTCAACGACATACTTCCGAGTGACCCATTGGAAGCAAGGCGGCTAAAATACAGAGCAACAAGATACTCGGTACTCAATGGAGAACTATACAAGAGGGGATACTCGAGGGCACTACAGAGATGTGTCGGGCCTGAAGAAGCAGAAGGTATCCTAAGAAGCATACACAGTGGAAATTGTGGGAACCACGCTGGGGGTGCCAGCCTAGCCCACAAAACATTGAGACAGGGTTTTTACTGGCCAACTCTGTTCGCCGACTCCAAAAGGGTGGCAGCGAGATGTGAAGCATGTCAGAAAATCGCCAATAACATCTGACAACCACCTGAGCTCCTGCAAAGTATTACCTCGCCTTGGCCATTTGCCATGTGGGGAATAGACTTGATCGGCCCAATGCCAACAGCAACTGGAGGAGCAAAGCATGCCATAGTAGCCGTGGATTATTTTACAAAATGGGTAGAAGCCGAGCCATTGGTACATATAACAGAAGCAAACACCATTAGCTTTGTGAAGAAAAATATCTTGTACAGATTCGGGATACCAAACACCATCATCACAGACAATGGGACCCAATTTGATGGCAGGAAATTCAGGGAACTGTGCGATAAGTATGACATCAACAATTACTACGCTTCTCCAGCACATCCACAGACGAATGGCCAAACTGAAGCAGTGAACAAAATCATCAAGCACAACCTGAAAGCTAAATTAGCAACCAAAAAGGGGAGCTGGGCGGATAAGTTACCACAAGTGCTCTGGGCATATCGAACAACGGAAAGGGGTTCAACAGGCGGAACCCCGTATTCCATGGCTTACGGAGCAGAAGCTGTTATTCCCGTGGAAACATCATTCTCTTCACCAAGGGTACAACTCTTCCAGCCAGAAATCAACGTTGATATGCTAAAGTGCGGCCTAGATGAGTTAGAAGAAAGAAGAGAGCGCGCACAAATAAGGAATGCAGCGTACCAACAGAGGGTAGCCAGATATTACAACTCGCATGTGCGTGAAAGGAGGTTCACACTTGGTGACTTAGTACTAAAGAGGGTGAATCCGGGAACAAGAGACAAGGCTGCAGGATCACTCGCAGACAAATGGGAAGGGCCTTATAAGATTACGGGGATAGCTGGCCATGGGGCATATCGCATTACTCGAGAAGGATTTGGCGAGCTACCCCGTCCATGCAATGCGCAGTACTTGAAGATATATTATCCTTAAGGGACAAGTTAGATTCTTTTGAATTCCTTCTATTTTTCTATTTAGCTTAGAGCAGTTTTTCGTTTTAGCATTTTTTCTTTATGATTGTTAATAAAGTTGCAGGAAGTATTCAATAAAGAGTAATTTATTACTAAGAGATTCTCGATTCTGACTCGCCAAACGCAAAAGGCATTCGCCATCACACATAGCTATCATCACATGAAAACGAGCTTTATGCTCGCTGCAGCGATAACTGGCGAGAAATAAAAACTCAGGGCATGGTCGAAGAAAACCTGCCAAAACACTGAGTACGCCAAAATACAGCAACGGCAGCTGAATAAAAGATGAAAACATGTTAAAAACTTGTGTATGGTCGGATACATCCTGACAAACACCAAGTACGCCAAAATACAGCAATGGCAGCTGAATATAGCTATAAAACTCAATAAAAACTTGGTATATAGTCGGATACGTCCTGGCGAATACTAAGTGAGCCGAAAACTTAGCAATGGCAGCTGAATAAAAACAAAAGTAAGCTAAAACAACACTTGGTGAAAAACCAAGCAAAAGCCAAAACTCAGCAAAGGCAGTTGAATGAAGAAAAATATATATATTCATAAAACTTTGTATTATTTACAAATGAATGGACAAAAATAAATTTATAGTCTTCCAAAAAAAACAACAGAAGAATCAACCGGCTGCAGGAGGGCCCTCGCTATCTTCCTCATCTTCAATCTCCTCATCTGAAGGCCAAATGACTGCCTCATCCTCCGTTGGCATAAATGGCTCATAATCTCTCCCAGCAACGGGACCCAAATCGGGCTCAGCGCCAGAGCCAGAAAAACTGCCCTTCTGACCCGAGTAGTAAGTGTTGAAAGCACGCTTGCTGGGAATCTCAAGATGCATAGGATGAGGCTCAGTCCGGTTATAACGGCAGTGGGCTTTCCATCTTTTCATCTGATCTTTAATCGAGTCCACGCCGTGGGCCATATGCTGCTGGAGGGATTTGTCAAAACGCTTCAGAGCTTTCTCATTGGAATGATCCTTCATGGCAAAGAATTTCTTCGCCTGCCTCATGCCTTTCTCAAATTCACGCAATAAAAGCGCATCATAAGCAGGGGATCTCTTGAAGCGATCAACTGACTCAGCCTCCAGCACGGCTTTCAAGTTTTCAAAAATGAGATCGCGGGAAGATAGCTGGTTACGTAAATCCACCGCTTCCAGTTCAGCCTTCTCCTTAGCCTCCTTAGCTACCCGCTCAGCCTCCAAACGTGCTGCGAAGGATTCTTGACTCGAAGATAGGAGCTCCTTCAACGAGCGAATTTCCTCCTCAGCAGCAGAAAGTTTTTCTTCAGCGGCTAGCCGAGCAGATAGATGACCGTCCGAGGATTCTGTCAACTGAGCGAACTGTTGAGCATGGGATTCTTCAGCGGAGAGCTTCTCGGCCGCCAAAACAGAAGCTTGCTCGCGCAAGCGCTTAATTTCACGAGAAGCTTTGATCCCGAACTTATAGCTCTCGCCCATCTCAGACATCATCTGAGGAAGAAGACAGCCAAAGTTAGAAAAAAAAGAATGAAAAATAAAAATACATAGAGATTTACGGCGAAGAACTTACCAAGGAGTGACAGTTAAAGAAAAACTCCATCTTCTTATTGCAAGACTTATTTTTAACATGCCCCCAGCCATCGCCGATATATACATCATTATTAGCCAAGTGGGAGCATATTTCAGTGGCCGAAAAATCGAAAAGGGACACGTTCCCTTCATCAGCTTCAACCGGTCCGGTAGGAGGAACTTCACGGGCCAAGCCCGAACCGGAAGCAGAGGTCCCCACCTGATTTGATGGGCCTGGCCGATCAGTCGACTCAGATGGGCCAGATGGCCTAGGTTGATCTGAGACACCCGGCTCACCCACAACCACTGCAGGAGAAGCTGGCCGAGGAGAAGCTGGTTGAGGAGGATTAGCAGGGAGAGTCTGTTCATTAACCCCCTCAGAGGGAGGCGCCGCCACATTCTCCGCTTCAGCAGACCCCTCCGGTTGGGTAGGAGGTGCCTCGGTGACAGCCGGCTCCTGAACATCCTCCTCATCAGAAGAGACAACGAACTGCACTACCCGCGAAGCCCGTTTAGGAGGTCGAGCTGAGTGATCAGATGCACTTTCAGCGGGACGTTTATTCCTAGCTCTGGGAGCCAGGTCACTCGCATGATCGAGGGGAGTCTCAGGAACATCCGCGTCAAAAATGGGGATGTCGCCAGCCACGCCTGAAACCCCCACCTTCCCTTTTCCTTTACGATTGGGGGCTGTGGCAGCAGGAACACTCGCAGCAGTACTCGCAGCAGGAGTAGAAGCAGCAGCAGGAGTACTCGCGACAACCTTCGGGCGAACAGGCGATGGCCCTGACTCGACACGCCTCTTCTCAACACTACCAACCCCCCTTGAGGCACCTGCTTTCTCCTTGCCTTTACGGCTGGGGGTAACAGTTGGGGGTAACAGCTGCAGTTGCAGCGGGAGTATTCACAGCACCCCCCTAGAAACATCACCGGCCTCCTCACCGCCGTCTGAGTGATCATCACCGTCAGGACTAGCAATTCCATCCTTAGCCAAACCAGCAGCATGCCTCTTGCTGGCAGCCTCGGAATTCTTCACCGCCCGTGCTTGCAAATCGCAAACGGTGTCAAAATCACACACTGCAAGGAAAATAAAACCAAGTGTCAACTAGGAGAATAAAATCAAGCGAGAAAACAAAGGAGGAACAGAGCGAGACTTACAGCGAGGCAGCCTTGCATGAAGCCGAGTGAAGATTTCAGAGGAAATCATCTTCTCCTCATCCAAGAGGAAGGATTTACCCCTCGAGTCCAAAGGAAGAACAGCCGCCGCGGCCAGATGAGAAACCTCCCTATCCGTCAAAGTAGGGGCCGCTTTCGACCAGGCTTCAGGAGATGTGAAATGCCTGGGAACCTTCCTCGCCAAAAGATTGTGGCGATTGTGGGCAGCTACATTTCGACCCCACTCGCCGCCGGCGAAAAACCAACTGTTTTTCCACCTTTTGTTTGAAGTAGGGAAGCCCCAGATGAAACCCTTCTTCTTCTCATCACTGGAGACCTCAACCTGACCAGGGTTCGCCACACCCTCGGGAATCCAGTTCTCCACCGGCGAGGAAAGAAGAAAGTATGTGCCACCATTGCCCGCCTGTCTCAAAGTATAAAAATGGCGGATCTCGCGGGGCGTAGGAGGCCCGTAACCCTTCAACTTCCACATAAGACACAGGCACATCAGTATCCTGTAGCTATTTGGGGCGAGCTGGGCCGGCGCAATTTGAGCCTCCGCCAAAAACCTGGCAATAAAAGGCTGAAGAGGGAGAGTTACCCCACAACTGAGCATAGCTCCGTAAATGGCGACCGTATTTTCGGGAGGATTCCATACAGCCCGGTCGCCAGGTAACATAAGAGTCACCGAGTCTGGAATGTCGAAACGATTCTTGTATTTACGAAGCTCGCCCTCGCCGACTACATTTACTTCTGTGTCGAAAGAACATGGGCGAGCTGGCGAGAAAAGCAGCCTATCCCTCTGATGGTCTTCAACATCAGAGTTAACAACCGTCTGCACATCCAGCAGAGATTCACGAGGAGCCCTAGTGGAGCGTCGCTTACTGCTTGTAGTTTTAGGAGATCTCGTCATCGCTGGAGAATCACTGTCAAAAGATGGAGGAGAGATGTCAGGATTAGAAGTATTCTAAAAAAATGGAATATCAACGGAAATTGGGACCGGAGAATCTGGACGAAAGTTGCGAATCAAAGATTCAATTTTGTCCGCAGTACACTTATCACCAAGCTCCATAGCTTGCATTATCCGATTAAAAAGAAAAGAGCGCAGGGAGGGATCCATGAAAACTCACCAGAAAACCCTAGACTCGCAAAATGTGCAGAAAAGATCGGAGACACGGAGAAACAAGAAGAGTCGAAATCCGGTGAACCGACCGACAATTAAAGGCACAAGAAAAGGACTGTAGTTAGCTCTCGAAAAAATAAAAGAGACGAAAGCAGGAGATCAGCTGTTCTTTCTTCTGTTCTGATAAAACACGATGAAGCAAATAAAGAGAAAGAGGAGAAACGATCGGGCCTTAAAAAGAGGGAACTTCGAAATTCAAAAAAGAGCAATCAAGTACAATGATATGTATTTAATGAGAATGACGGCCACTATTACCAAACCGCAACAGTCACCACCCGATAAGTGACATGTGGCATCTTGGGGATAACCAAGCCGTCAGAACGTCCCTTCACCTGTCAAACAAGTGGAAACGCCAGAAGATATGTGGTTCAAATTGAAAGCGTGCACCGGAAGAATTAATTAATAAATATAGCGCGTGGTTAAAAGAAGGAGTTATTGCAAAAATGCGTTGAAGTCTCATAAACATAAATATAAATACTACTCGCAGAGGCAAACGAAGTAGGAAGGACAAGTCATTCGCCCAGCTCGAAGTATTTATGGGGGTATTGTTGTATGTATAAACTCGCCCAACTGACACGTCATCAAAGGAGCTAACAAAAGGTTGCCACGTCATCCATTGACCGGGTCAAGGGAAGAAGTTTGACCAGTCAGGATGATAAAATAACTTAGACCAGAGGGAAGTCAAAGGCATGGTCGCCAAAACCAAAAACCTACTCGCCGAATATAGAAGTGCACTCGCCAGATACGCAATACCCAGAAAATAAAGGTACTCGCTGGACCAGCACACTGGGCTCGAACCGACTCGGCAGAAACACAGAAGCAACAAGGAATCATAAAAAGGAAAGAAGACCCAATCCGTGACAAAAAAGGATCCTAATACAAATCAACAAGGGGAAACCCTAAATAAACATGTATAAATAGAATCACCTATCCCACGAGGAAGGGGTTCAGAAATATAGAGAGAGAGAAAAGAGAGCAATTGTGAGAGATTAGAGTGTGTAATAAAGCAACGAAAACCTAGTATTATTTTTCTGCCCTCAGGGGCGCCGTGGTTTTTTCCCATTCAAGGGTTTTCCACGTAAAACTTGTCTTTTGCATGTGTTCTTAATTTTCTTGCTTCATATTAAATTGATTTAATTGTTGAGTGCGTGGCAATCCAAATTTCACCGTCAACACTGTGTCTAAAACTTACATGCTAAAAACGTTGGAGTTTTTTTTTAGAAAAAAAATTTAATTATTAAGTTTTTGGACATCATTGTGGAAATTGCATCTTGAAGCATATTCTTTTTGGTGTGACTAACTTGATCTCTGCCTATTCTAGACAACCCTCGGTTAATTTGTCGAACTTCTTCTGTTTTGTTTGTCGATTTTTATTTGATTTAGTTATGTTAGTAATCATCAGACCTAGAAGGTTAAACCAATAAAAAATGGTCTAACAATAGTATTTAAGCACTATAACAAGTTACATGCATGTAAGGCTATTGGGTTTTGAGATACTGATTTATTTAATGAACTATTAAATTCTGGTTTGATTAAAATTAGTGAACCGCTGAAGAACTGGCATTGTTTTTGTAATATTTGTTTGAACTCATTTAATTTGCTGTAGTTTTCATGTTATTTAAGGAGCAATGAATTAGTTTTGATTAATAGGAATAATATTAAAGGCCGTGGAATTAGCAAGTGAATTTGATGTGTACCAAATACACAAGAGAAGAATTTGAAAGAAATTGAAGAATTTAGAGAGAAGTAGGGAAAGATTATTTTTATATATTTCAACATCAACCTCAATTAATTACATTCTGCTATTTATAGCTGATGTTCGAATGAGTAAACTACCACAATTAAACAAAGCAGTAAACAATAAATCAACTTCCAAAAGAATAGGGACATGATCACAACATCCATTGGTGGGTGACAACACTCACGTGTCTCCAACTGCATTGCATGGATGGTCTTGAACATATCAGAATTTTAAAGGCCGTGTAATAGGAATAATATTAAGGGCCGTGTAATAAACTAACAAAAAGAAAGTATAACTGGAGCAACTAGGGATGAGCGTTTGGGGAAATCAACCCCATCCTCCCCCCCCCCCATTTCCCCAAATTTCCCCAAAATTTCTCCCCCAAATGGGGATGGGGATGCGGGGATTTGGGGCCCCGGGGATAAATGCTCATCTCTAGAAGCAACAGATTATCACTGATTGCTGCTTTTATTTTATTATTATTTTTTAAAAGTATTTAGTGCCACATGACATTGAGTTTGACAGCCACAAACATTGAGTGAATTACTATACCATCCTACAATTATTGCAAGTCGATATCTAAGTTGTGGCAAGCTGGCCTTGATAAAGACTCTTGTTGGAAAATTCATGGACGACTCTAAAATAATTTGCAGTTGTCAAATTTCTAAGGAAAAATAAATTATTTTTTTTTGAAAATTAACTTTAATACCAGGGCCAAAGGCCACAACAACAAACAACAGCCAAGCCAAAGCAACAGCAGAGCACCCTCAAAAAACCACGATAGATATTATTATTATTATTATTATTATTAGGGTGTTAATATTGCTACCTATAAATATGATAAGCACACCTATGTTTTAATAAAAATAGACAATGTTAACAATCCACCCAATGTCTTTTTAGTTTTTACACCCCATTTTAATTTTTTTTGTTAATGACAATTTTAACCTGAATAAATTACTGCAAATTTCTAAAGACGCTACAAACCATTGTTTTCATAATCCAACATTATTTTCTTTATTTACACTGGTTTACAAACCCTAAAACAAGTTCTTATCTATCATCGCAAACATAATAGACAAAAAAATCAATAAAAATTAAGGAAAAAAAAACCATAAATCTTATATCTCCAATAATGGAGATCAAAATCTCCATTGATGGAGATTAATTTCTATTAATGGAGATTCTAGATCTCCTTTAGAAAATTCCAATATTACAAATAAAAAAAGAAACATTTTTGGATCTGGAGATCACAGATCTTTAAATTCAAATAAGGGTGATTTTTTAAATCAAACAAGGGTCCAGTACTTTATTGTAAGGAAAAATATTGGAATGTAAGAAGAAGCTCTCAAAATAAATACCGTAAAAAAAAATTCCATTTATGTCACGACCACAGTGGAAGTATAATCACGAGGGACCGAATTTTCCACGTATATGTTTCAATAAACACTTAAAAATAGAGTAAAATAAAGACAATGACCTTGACTTGGATAAGTCTTCGTACCAAAGTCAGGAGTCAAGAGTTATTTGGGCCACATGCCCTTCACTTTGTTATCTACTCAAAGAGACAACTTGGACAAGTCTTGGATAAGTCTACTCTAAAGTCTTCAACTTGTTATCTATTCGAAGAGACGATTTGGATAAGTCTACTCTAAGGTCAAGACTCATGGTTATATGTAAAGACCGTGACCTTCCTAGAAACAATAATGAAAACACTTTTTTTTTTTTTTTTTTTTTTTTTTTTTTTTTTTTTGTTTTTTTTTTGTTTTTTTTTTTTTTTGTTTTTTGTTTTTTTAGAGTTTTGGAAAGAAATAACTCCATAATCTCATTCAAGTTAGCTAGAGAGACTTTACAATTTAAACCAAAACACCTTAAATTCTGTCTAAAACACCTTTGTTAAGAGACTGACAATATATCATTATTATTATTATTATTTGAAGTATTACAATAGAATTGTTGGAACCTGCCGAGATCAAACAATACATGTGTAGCCTAGATATCTACTCCTATAATGGGAGATAACAACTCCCACAACCTGGGAATAAAACTCCCCACACATGCTTATAAAATGTGCACGATGGGGTTTGAACCTCTCACCACTTATGTGGAAGGGAGGTGCACTACCAGCTCTACTAAGAGATGATGTACGAGAGACTGACATTATTACATTGTTGCTTAGTTGTGTTTTGCTACTTTAAGGTGTTTTGGTATGTTTGTTTTTTCTCCCTTAAGTCTAAAATTAAATTAAAAACATTTTAAATTAAAAATTAAAAAATTGTTTTGGCTTTCCCCTAATCAATAAGTGATAATATCCTAAAATAACCTCACACAATGGAATTATAACCATAAAAACCTTATTCATCAAAAAATCCCTAATCCAAAGATGGTTGGCAGGCCTACACTATGAAATCATTGTTTACAATAGTGAAATCGGTATTTACTAGATAAATATTGTCAAAAACAAAATTCCATTTATGGCACGATCACGGTGGAAGTATAATCACGAGGGACCAGATTTTCCATGTATATGTGAGAATAAACATTTAAAAATAAAATAAAATAAAGACATTGAATCAAGGTCAGGACTTAGGGTTATTTGGGCCACATGCCCTTCAAGTTGTTATCTATTCAAAGAGACGACTTGGATAAGTCTTCATGGAATTATAACCGTAAACACCTTATTCATGGTTATAATTCCATCTAAATCATATTTTTGAGATACTGACATTATTACAGTTTTGCCCAGTTGTGTTTTACTACTTTAAGTTGTTTTGGTATGTTTGTTTTTTCTCCCTTAAGTCTAAAATCAAATTAAAAACATTTAAAATTAAAATTTTTAAAATTATTTTGGCTTCTCCCCTAATCACTAAGTGATAATTTACTAAAATAACCTCACGCAATGGAATTATAACCATAAACACCTTATTCATCAAAAAATCCCTATTCCAAAGGTGGTCGACATGCCTACACTATGAAAATGGTGTTTGCAATAGTGAAATCGGTATTTACAAGATAAATATTGTAAAAAAAAAAAAAAAAAAAATTCCATTTATGCCACAGTCACGGTGGAAGCATAATCACGAGGGACCAGATTTTCCATGCATATGTGACAATAAACATTTAAAAATAAAATAAAATAAAGACATTGAACCAAGGTCAAGACTCAAAGTTATTTGGGCCACATGCCCTGCAACTTGTTATCTACTCAAAGAGACGACTTGGATAAGTCTTCGTGGAATTATAACAATAAAAACCTTATTCATGGTTATAATTCCATCTAAAACTCCTTAAATTAAGTCTAAACCACCTTTGTTTAGAGACTGACATTATTAAAATTTTGCTCAGTTGTGTTTTGCTACTTTAAGTTGTTTTGGTATGTTTGTTTTTTCTCCCTTAAGTCTAAAATTAAATTAAAAACATTTTAAATTAAAAATAAAAAAAATTATTTTGGCTTTTCCCCTAATTACTAAGTGATAATTTCCTAAAATAACCTCACACAATGGAATTATAACCATAACAACCTTATTCATCAAAAAATCCCCAATCCAAAGGTGGTTGGCAGGCCTACATGTACTATGAAATCGGTGTTTACAATAGTGAAATTGGTATTTACAAGATAAATATTGCCAAAAAAAAATTCCATTTATGTCACGATCACGGTGGAAGTATAATCACGAGTGACCAAATTTTCCATGTATATGTGACAATAAACATTTAAAAATAAAATAAAATAAAGACATTGAACCAAGGTCAGGACTTTGGGTTATTTCGGCCACATGCCCTTCAAGTTGTTATATATTCAAAGAGACGACTTGGATAAGTCTTCGTGGAATTATAACCATAAACACCTTACTCATGGTTATAATTCCGTCTAAATCACATTTTTTGAGAGACTGACATTATTACAGTTTTGCCCAGTTGTGTTTTACTACTTTAAGTTATTTTGGTATGTTTGTTTTTTCTTCCTTTAGTCAAAAATTAAATCAAAAACATTTAAAATTAAAAATTTTAAAAATTGTTTTGGCTTTTCCCCTCATCACTAAGTGATAATTTCCTGAAATAACCTCACATGATGGAATTATAACAATAAACACCTTATTCATCAAAAAATCCCTATTCCAAAGGTGGTCGGCATGCCTCCACTATGAAATCGGTGTTTACAGGATAAATATTGTCAAAAAAAAATTCCATTTATGTCATGATCACGGTGGAAGTATAATCACGAGGGACCACATTTTCCACGTATATGTGACAATAAAAATTTAAAAATAAAATAAAATAAAGACATTGAACCAAGGTCAAGACTCAGGGTTATTTGGGCCACATGCCCTTCAACTTGTTATCTATTCAAAGAGACAACTTAGATAAGTCTTCGTTGAATTAAAACCATAAACACCTTATTCATAAAGTTGAGAGACTGACATTATTACAGTTTAACCCAATTGTGTTTTACTACTTTAAGTTGTTTTGGTATGTTTTTTTTTTTCTCCCTTAAGTCTAAAATTAAATTAAAAACATTTTAAATTAAAAAATAAAAAATTGTTTTGGCTTTTCCCCTATTCACTAAGTGATAATTTCCAAAAATAACCCCACACAATGGAATTATAACCATAAAAACCTTATTCATCAAAAAATTCCTAATACAAAGATGGTTGGTAGGCCTACACTATGAAATCGGTGTTTACAATAGTGAAATCGGTATTTACAAGATAAATATTGTCAAAAACAAAATTCCATTTAAGGCACGATCACGGTGAAAGTATAATCACGAGGGACCAGATTTTCCATGTATATGTGAGAATAAACATTTAAAAATAAAATAAAATAAAGACATTGAATCAAGGTCAGGACTTAGGGTTATTTGGGCCACATGCCCTTCAAGTTGTTATCTATTCAAAGAGACGACTTGGATAAGTCTTCGTGGAATTATAACCGTAAACACCTTATTCATGGTTATAATTCCATCTAAATCATATTTTTGAGATACTGACATTATTATAGTTTTG
The DNA here is from genome assembly GCA_030490815.1 of Acer saccharum. NCBI lineage: Eukaryota > Viridiplantae > Streptophyta > Magnoliopsida > Sapindales > Sapindaceae > Acer > Acer saccharum. Next base: position 21,773,135 of record CM059877.1, on the reverse strand, counting down.
CCCAGTTGTGTTTTACTACTTTAAGTTGTTTTGGTATGTTTGTTTTTTCTCCCTTAAGTATAAAATCAAATTAAAAACATTTAAAATTAAAATTTTAAAAATTATTTTGGCTTCTCCCCTAATCACTAAGTGATAATTTACTAAAATAACCTCACGCAATGGAATTATAACCATAAACACCTTATTCATCAAAAAATCCCTATTCCAAAGGTGGTCGGCATGCCTCCACTATGAAATCGGTGTTTACAGGATAAATATTGTCAAAAACAAATTCCATTTATGTCACGATCACGGTGGAAGTATAATCACGAGGGACCAAATTTTCCACGTATATGTGACAATAAACATTTAAAATTAAATAAAATAAAGACATTGAACCAAGGTCAAGACTCAGGGTTATTTGGGCCACATGCCCTTCAACTTGTTATCTATTCAAAGAGACAACTTAGATAAGTCTTCGTTGAATTAAAACCATAAACACCTTATTCATAAAGTTGAGAGACTGACATTATTACGGTTTAACCCAATTGTGTTTTACTACTTTAAGTTGTTTTGGTATGTTTGTTTTTTTCTCCCTTAAGTCTAAAATTAAATTAAAAACATTTTAAATTAAAAAATAAAAAATTGTTTTGGCTTTTCCCCTATTCACTAAGTGATAATTTCCAAAAATAACCCCACACAATGGAATTATAACCATAAAAACCTAATTCATCAAAAAATTCCTAATCCAAAGATGGTTGGTAGGCCTACACTATGAAATCGGTGTTTACAATAGTGAAATCGGTATTTACTAGATAAATATTGTCAAAAACAAAATTCCATTTATGGCACGATCACGGTGGAAGTATAATCACGAGGGACCAGATTTTCCATGTATATGTGAGAATAAACATTTAAAAATAAAATAAAATAAAGACATTGAATCAAGGTCAGGACTTAGGGTTATTTGGGCCACATGCCCTTCAAGTTGTTATCTATTCAAAGAGACGACTTGGATAAGTCTTCGTGGAATTATAACCGTAAACACCTTATTCATGGTTATAATTCCATCTAAATCATATTTTTGAGATACTGACATTATTACAGTTTTGCCCAGTTGTGTTTTACTACTTTAAGTTGTTTTGGTATGTTTGTTTTTTCTCCCTTAAGTCTAAAATCAAATTAAAAACATTTAAAATTAAAATTTTTAAAATTATTTTGGCTTCTCCCCTAATCACTAAGTGATAATTTACTAAAATAACCTCACGCAATGGAATTATAACCATAAACACCTTATTCATCAAAAAATCCCTATTCCAAAGGTGGTCGGCATGCCTCCACTATGAAATCGGTGTTTATAGGATAAATATTGTCAAAAAAAAATTCCATTTATGTCACGATCACGGTGGAAGTATAATCACGAGGGACCAAATTTTCCACCTATATGTGACAATAAACATTTAAAAATAAAATAAAGTAAAGACATTGAACCAAGGTCAAGACTCATGGTTATTTGGGCCACATGCCCTTCAACTTGTTATCTATTCAAAGAGACAACTTAGATAAGTCTTCGTTGAATTAAAACCATAAACACCTTATTCATAAAGTTGAGAGACTGACATTATTACGGTTTAACCCAATTGTGTTTTACTACTTTAAGTTGTTTTGGTATGTTTGTTTTTTTCTCCCTTAAGTCTAAAATTAAATTAAAAACATTTTAAATTAAAAAATAAAAAATTGTTTTGGCTTTTCCCCTATTCACTAAGTGATAATTTCCAAAAATAACCCCACACAATGGAATTATAACCATAAAAACCTTATTCATCAAAAAATTCCTAATCCAAAGATGGTTGGTAGGCCTACACTATGAAATCGGTGTTTACAATAGTGAAATCGGTATTTACTAGATAAATATTGTCAAAAACAAAATTCCATTTATGGCACGATCACGGTGGAAGTATAATCACGAGGGACCAGATTTTCCATGTATATGTGAGAATAAACATTTAAAAATAAAATAAAATAAAGACATTGAATCAAGGTCAGGACTTAGGGTTATTTGGGCCACATGCCCTTCAAGTTGTTATCTATTCAAAGAGACGACTTGGATAAGTCTTCATGGAATTATAACCGTAAACACCTTATTCATGGTTATAATTCCATCTAAATCATATTTTTGAGATACTGACATTATTACAGTTTTGCCCAGTTGTGTTTTACTACTTTAAGTTGTTTTGGTATGTTTGTTTTTTCTCCCTTAAGTCTAAAATCAAATTAAAAACATTTAAAATTAAAAGTTTTAAAATTATTTTGGCTTCTCCCCTAATCACTAAGTGATAATTTACTAAAATAACCTCACGCAATGGAATTATAACCATAAACACCTTATTCATCAAAAAATCCCTATTCCAAAGGTGGTCGACATGCCTACACTATGAAAATGGTGTTTGCAATAGTGAAATTGGTATTTACAAGATAAATATTGTAAAAAAAAAAAAAATTCCATTTATGCCACAGTCACGGTGGAAGCATAATCACGAGGGACCAGATTTTCCATGCATATGTGACAATAAACATTTAAAAATAAAATAAAATAAAGACATTGAACCAAGGTCAAGACTCAAAGTTATTTGGGCCACATGCCCTGCAACTTGTTATCTACTCAAAGAGACGACTTGGATAAGTCTTCGTGGAATTATAACAATAAAAACCTTATTCATGGTTATAATTCCGTCTAAAACTCCTTAAATTAAGTCTAAACCACCTTTGTTTAGAGATTGACATTATTAAAATTTTGCTCAGTTGTGTTTTGCTACTTTAAGTTGTTTTGGTATGTTTGTTTTTTCTCCCTTAAGTCTAAAATTAAGTTAAAAACATTTTAAATAAATAAATAAATAATTGTTTTGGCTTTTCCCCTAATTACTAAGTGATAAGTTCCTAAAATAACCTCACACAATGGAATTATAACCATAAAAACCTTATTCATCAAAAAATCCCCAATCCAAAGCTGATTGGCAGGCCTACACGTACTATGAAATCGGTGTTTACAATAGTGAAATTGGTATTTACAAGATAAATATTGCCAAAAAAAAAAATTCCATTTATGTCACGATCACAGTGGAAGTATAATCATGAGGGACCAGATTTTCCATGTATATGTGACAATAAACATTTAAAAATAAAATAAAATAAAGACATTGAACCAAGGTCAGGACTTTGGGTTATTTGGGCCACTTGCCCTTCAAGTTGTTATATATTCAAGGAGACGACTTGGATAAGTCTTCGTGGAATTATAACCATAAACACCTTACTCATGGTTATAATCCCGTCTAAATCACATTTTTTTAGAGACTGACATTATTACAGTTTTGCCCAGTTGTGTTTTGCTACTTTAAGTTGTTTTGGTATGTTTGTTTTTTCTCCCTTAAGTCTAAAATCAAATTAAAAACATTTAAAATTAAAATTTTAAAAATTATTTTGGCTTCTCCCCTAATCACTAAGTGATAATTTACTAAAATAACCTCACGCAATGGAATTATAACCATAAACACCTTATTCATCAAAAAATCCCTATTCCAAAGGTGGTCAACATGCCTACACTATGAAAATGGTGTTTGCAATAGTGAAATCGGTATTTACAAGATAAATATTGTAAAAAAAAAAAAAAAAAAAAATTCCATTTATGCCACAGTCACGGTGGAAGCATAATCACGAGGGACCAGATTTTCCATGCATATGTGACAATAAACATTTAAAAATAAAATAAAATAAAGACATTGAACCAAGGTCAGGACTCAATGTTATTTGGGCCACATGCCCTGCAACTTGTTATCTACTCAAAGAGACGACTTGGATAAGTCTTCGTGGAATTATAACAATAAAAACCTTATTCATGGTTATAATTCCGTCTAAAACTCCTTAAATTAAGTCTAAACCACCTTTGTTTAGAGATTGACATTATTAAAATTTTGCTCAGTTGTGTTTTGCTACTTTAAGTTGTTTTGGTATGTTTGTTTTTTCTCCCTTAAGTCTAAAATTAAGTTAAAAACATTTTAAATAAATAAATAAATAATTGTTTTGGCTTTTCCCCTAATTACTAAGTGATAAGTTCCTAAAATAACCTCACACAATGGAATTATAACCATAAAAACCTTATTCATCAAAAAATCCCCAATCCAAAGCTGATTGGCAGGCCTACACGTACTATGAAATCGGTGTTTACAATAGTGAAATTGGTATTTACAAGATAAATATTGCCAAAAAAAAAAAAATTCCATTTATGTCATGATCACAGTGGAAGTATAATCATGAGGGACCAGATTTTCCATGTATATGTGACAATAAACATTTAAAAATAAAATAAAATAAAGACATTGAACCAAGGTCAGGACTTTGGGTTATTTGGGCCACTTGCCCTTCAAGTTGTTATATATTCAAAGAGACGACTTGGATAAGTCTTCGTGGAATTATAACCATAAACACCTTACTCATGGTTATAATTCCGTCTAAATCACATTTTTTGAGAGACTGACATTATTACAGTTTTGCCCAGTTGTGTTTTACTACTTTAAGTTGTTTTGGTATATTTGTTTTTTCTCCCTTAAGTCTAAAATTAAATTAAAAACATTTAAAATTAAAATTTTTAAAATTATTTTGGCTTCTCCCCTAATCACTAAGTGATAATTTACTAAAATAACCTCACGCAATGGAATTATAACCATAAACAACTTATTCATCAAAAAATCCCTAATCCAAAGGTGGTCGGTAGGCTTACACTATGAAATCGGTGTTTGTAATAGTGAAATCGGTATTTACAAGATAAATATTGTCAAAAAAAAAAAAAATTCCATTTCTGTCACGATCATAGTGGAAGTATAATCACGAGGGACTAGATTTTCCATGTATATGTTACAGTAAACATTTAAAAATAAAATAAAATAAGGACAGTGAACCAAAGTCAGGACTCATGGTTATTTGGGCCACATGCCCTTCAACTTGTTATCTATTCAAAGAGACGACTTGGATAAGTCTTCATGAATTTTTTTTTTGAAAAGATTATAACTATAAACACCTTATTCATGGTCATAATTCTGTCTAAAACACCTTTGTTGAGAGACTGACATTATTACAGTTTTGCCCAGTTGTGTTTTACTACTTTAAGTTGTTTTGGTATGTTTGTTTTTTCTTCCTTAAGTCTAAAATTAAATTAAAAACATTTAAAATTAAAATTTTAAAAATTATTTTGGCTTTTCCCCTAATCACTAGGTGATAATTTCCTAAAATAACCTCACACAATGGAATTATAACCATAAACACCTTATTCATCAAAAAATCCCTATTCCAAAGGTGGTCTGCAGGCCTCCACTATGAAATCGGTGTTTACAGGATAAATATTGTCAAAAAAAAAAATTCCATTTATGTCACGATCACGGTGGAAGTATAATCACGAGGGACCAAATTTTCCATGTATATGTGACAATAAACATTTAAAAATAAAATAAAATAAAGACATTGATCCAAGTTCAAGACTTAGGGTTATTTGGGCCACATGCCCTTCAACTTGTTATCTATTCAAAGAGACAACTTAGATAAGTCTTCGTTGAATTAAAACCATAAACACCTTATTCATAAAGTTGAGAGACTGACATTATTAAACTTTAACCCAGTTGTGTTTTACTACTTTAAGTTGTTTTGGTATGTTTGTTTTTTCTCCCTTAAGTCTAAAATTAAATTAAAAACATTTTAAATTAAAAATTTAAAAATTGTTTTGGCTTTTCCCCTAATCACTAAGTTATAATTTCCTAAAATAACCTCACACAATAGAATTATAACCATAAACACCTTATTCATCAAAAAATCCCTAATCCAAAGGTGGTCGGTAGGCCTCCACTATGAAATCGATGTTTATAGGATAAATATTGCCAAGAGGGGTTCTTTGATGGATGGTGAAAGTGTTTTTTGGAACGTGCCTTAGGGCTGTTTTGTCTGGCCTCTATTTGGTTGGCCTCTGTTTTGGGGTCTGTTTTCTGTTTTTCTTATTTGTTTGCTGGGGGTTTCCTTCTCTTTCGTTTTTGGTTTGGTTTGGGTGCGTTTTGTGGGCTGCTGGGCATGTTCTCCTGGCTTGTTGTGCTTGCTTGGGTTGTGTTGTTTTTGCTTGTCCTTTGTGTTGAATAAAGTGCCGTTTCTTCAAAATAGGATAAATATTGTCAAAAAAGAATCCATTTATGTCACGATCACGGTGGAAGTATAATCACGAGGGACCAAATTTTCCATGTATATGTGACAATAAACATTTAAAAATAAAATAAAATAAAGACACTAAACTAAGGTCTGGACTCAGGGTTATTTGGGCCACATGCCCTTCAACTTGTTATCTATTCAAAGAGACAACTTGGATAAGTCTTCATGGAATTATAACAATAAACACCTTATTCATGGTTATAATTCTGTTTAAACCACCTTAAATTACGTCTAAAACACCTTTGTTGAGAGACTTACATTATTACAATTTTGCTCAGTTGTGTTTTGCTACTTTAAGTTGTTTTGGTATGTTTGTTTTTTCTCCCTTAAGTCTAAAATTAAATTAAAAACATTTTAAATTAAAATTAAAAAATTGGTTTGGCTTTTCCCCTAATCACTAAGTGATAATTTCCTAAAATAACCTCACACAATGGAATTATAACCATAAAAACCTTATTCATCAAAAAATCCCTAATCCAAAGGTGGTCGGCATGCCTACACTATGAAATCGGTGTTTACAATAGTGAAATTGGTATTTACAAGATGAATATTGTCAACAAAATAAAAAAATCCATTTATGTCACGATCACAGTGGAAGTATAATCACAAGGGACCATATTTTCCTTGTTTATGTGACAATAAACATTTAAAAATAAAATAAAATAAAGACATTGAACCAAGGTCAGGACTCAGGGTTATTTGGGCCACATGCCCTTCAACTTGTTATCTATTCAAAGAGACGACTTAGATAAGTCTTCATGGAATTATAACCGTAAACACCTTATTCATGGTTATAATTTTGTCTAAAACATCTTTGTCGAGAGACTGACATTATTACAGTTTTGCCCAGTTGTCTTTTACTACTTTAAGTTGTTTTGGTATGTTTGTTTTTTCTCCCTTAAGTCTAAAATTAAATTAAAAACATTTTAAATTAAAATTTTTAAAAATGTTTTGGTGTTTCCCTGATTGTACTATTTTTGTTCCTATTTTTAGGTCCCCAATTCCTACTTCTTGTGCTTGTTCCTTGGGTAAAACCGGGTATTTAATATGATAAAATAAGTGTTTCAGGAATTTTTGGAGTTCAGGGGAATTGGTGTATTTTTGGAGAATCAGGGGTCAAAGTGTAAATATGGAGGATATATTAAAGATTCTGTGATTAGAGAAGAGTTGAGGGGAGCTTATTGTAATTTTCTAGCCAAAGAACAGCATGCCACGTCATAAGTGAAACAGCGCGTTTTAGGCGTGTGCTGCTGATGTCATCGTGATGTCATCATGACGTAAGCATTATCTTCAAGTTGCAGCTGACCCGGATTGTAGACCGGTGACCCGATATGACTCGACCCGGACCCGCGTGCGACCAGGATTCAACCTGACCTCGTCCGACCAATTTATGGCCTATTTTCCAACGGTTTTTCACCCAGAACAACGGCGTGCATTCCGTCGGTCCATTTGACACCAATTTCTGGCCTCCATGCATCGTTCTTTAAACCTCCAAATCCTCCCAACCTCCATGGCCAACCAAGCTCGAAGGTATTCGCCATCTTGCTGGTCGCCCCTTCCGGAAGCGAATTTGGCAGCGAACTCTTTAACTCCAACATTCCAGTGATGTTCGTCCCTTTGCTAATCACTCCCACCAACAACGACTTTGGGGGCAACCTCCTTAGCACCAAAAAGACAGTGATCTTCGCTGTCATGTGGTCGCCCTCGCTAACGGCGACTTTGGCAGCGACTTTCATTGCCAATTCAACCCAAATGACGTATTTCAGACCTAATTTTTGGGCAGCCATAAATATATCACGTTTTCTTTGTACAACCCAGACATTTTTACAACACATTTCACACCACAAAACCCTCTCCTTCCATTCCACCATCACCTTTTCTCAACACACAATCAGATTTTTACACCTATGCTCACACCCACACAACCTTACATCAGATTTCACAACCCTTTCCACCCTTTTTACACACACACATCACTTCTCTACCCTAGATCTAGGAATTACCTCACCACACCCAAAACCTTTCCACACTCTTCCATCATTGTCTCACATACAAAAATCACCCAAGTTCCCACCTTTTTACATTCTTCCATCATTCCCTTCACATATTTCCTTTCACACACCCATTTCCATCCATTTTTGAAAGCTCATCAAGGAAGGAGGAGAAGGAACTCAAGGAACAAGAGAAGCTCACATGGATTTTATGGGTTTTCTCTACACTTTTCCCTTCTTTGTTTATTTTTCATTAATGTGTAACTAATTCTCTAGCTAGGGGATTGATGTAACCATATTGGACTACTCTATGTAATTAATTAGTCTATTCTCTAATTCAATTCGATTTTAGTCTCAATTATTGCTTTAATTGCTCTAATCTCTCTACTCATGTTTTGTTGTGACCACAAGGGACATGGGTTTGAGTGTTAGTTTATTTAAGGTGTTGAGTTTAGATGTGGGTGACCATCCCATCTAAATCACACCACAAGCTTAGTAATTGGGAAGGTCGGTTTATGCATGACCATGCAAGGTCAACTTGGCTTTGAGTTTTATGTTAAATAGGGGGATTGACCATCGCTTGCTACATGACCATGTGTGAGTAAAGGGAAAGACCTAGAACTTAATGGATTTATCTTAAAACAAGCCCTAAAATTGGATTGAAGTGCTTAATGAGACTAAGTGAGAACATTGAGTGGTCTAAGAAGGTTGTATCGATTCCCTAGTGCTTTCTCCATATATTTACTACTTGTGTATTTGTTGTGTTTAGCTTAGTTTTTAGTCACAAGATTGCATTTTTATTTCTCAAGTTTGCATTTTTAGTTTTAAAGTTTACATGTTTAGTTTACAAGTTTGCATTTTCAATCATTTGCAAGAAACCAAACCATTTTCCAAAACCAAAGCATTATGCAATTTAATTTTCACGCACTTAGAGTAGATTTTTCCTAAACTGAGTAGTTTCAATCTATTGAATCACTGATCCCAGTGAACGAACTTTGATTTAAATTGAAAGTAAATCTTTACTGCATCAATTTTGGCGCCGCTGCCAGGGATCGGCGTAGATTCATTAGTTAAATCTAGTTAGTTTAGTTTAGGTAGTGTGTGTCATTTCACTTTTTAATTTTATTTTAATTTTTGTATCTTTTTACTTCGTTGGTAGTTTTGTTTCTAGTGTTTCAGGTTTTTCAAGTGCATGCACGGATGCCGTTCTCAATGAGGATTTCTATTCCCTGCTAACGACAACATCAACCGTGTAGGTCAGCTTGCTAGATAGTTTGAGGGGTTAGACCTTGTTGTTGATTTGGGCGACATCCCTATTACAGAAATGGATAGACAAGGTGAGCAAAATGGACAAGGTGTTCAAAGTGAACAAGATGCTTGAGATGAGTGAGGTGTGCGAGAGAGTCCACCGAGTTCTCCTACATAGGCACTAGACGATGATATCAGGGCAATGAGAGAGTCCAATCAACCAATGCTTGGAAACCAACCATCACCAATCATGCTCAATGAGGTAGCAAGGAGCTACGAATTGAGGAGTATGCATATGGGCATGCTTCCAACCTATAGTGGTACAGATATTGAAGACCCCCTTCAGTTCATGAAAGACTATTAGTCCATCGTGGAGAGCTTTCCAATAGGCTGACTCACAGAAGAGCAATTAAAGATGAGGTGTTTTCGATACTGCCTGAAGGGTGCGGCCAAGACATGGTTCGGGTCGTTGAGATCCGAAACTTTCACAACGCGGAACGATGTGTGCCAAGGATTTTTTGGTAGATTCTTTCCTGCCCCTAAGACAAAAGATATCCGGATCCAAATTGCAAGCTTCGATGAGGAAGAAGGTGAGCCTTTCCATCAAGCTCGTAGAAGGTACAAGGAACACTTGGAGCAATGCCCCCCTCACATGATCTCCGAAGAGTATAAGGTTCGCACCTTCTATGATGGGTTGACACCCTTCACTCAAACAATTGTTGACAACGCTTATAGAGATGTCCTTACAAAGAAGTCCGCAGTAGAGATCACTGATATTTATGAGACATTGGCTCTCAACTTCTACCATAGAGGCTCAACTGCTAGAAAGGGAGGTAGATATGACATTGATCAGAGTACGGAAGTGGCCATTCAACTCTTTACTATGACAAAGCAAATGGAAGCTCTAACGAAGAATGTGAGTCAACTACAAGCTGGAGCAAACCATGTGTGTGACGGTGGTCATCATTGTAGAGATATGAATCAAGTTGAAGCAAAGGAAGTACAAGCCTTGAATTATCAAAGGGGGAGAAATGACCCTTATTCAAACTCCTACAATCCTGGATGGCGTAACCACCATAATTTCTCTTATTCTGACCCAAACACTGCTTTGAATAGTCATCAAGTCACTCAATCGAACACTCAAGGAACCAACCAAGGGGGGTACAACCGAGGCAATTACCAAGGCCAAGGTTCAAGCAATCAACCTCAACAATGGAACAACCCAACAAACCGAGACAATACTTCCTACAAACCAAGGAAGCCATCGTTAAAGGACATGGTGACTACCTTAGCTGAGAGTTCTCAATCCCTTGCTCAGAGTTCTCAAGCCACATATCAAAATCTGAACAACTGCATACAAATGACCGGGCAGAAATTTACCAACTTAGATGCATCTATAAAGAAGTTGGAAACACAAATGGGGTAAAAATCCGACACAGTACACCGAAATGAGCGGGAAAGATTTCCTAGCCAATCAGAGCAAGCCAAGTCAATGACCGTGTTGAGAAGTGGTCGAGTGCTAGATACCGAAGATATTGGTGAACCAAAGAGGAAAAAACCCAAGGAGTTTGAAAGTGATAGTAAGGAGGAAACTAAAGAAGAGGAGACGAGAGTGGAGGAGGGAGAAGTAGTGGTAGTACCCATACCCAAGACAACTTTGGTTTTACATAAGTCACCCAATCCTTACATACCACCGATTCCATACTCGGGGAGGGTAGCAAAGGACAAGCTAAGTAAGTCATTTAAGGATATCTTTGACATCTTCTCAAAGGTAAATGTCAACATTCCCTTGCTTGACATGATAGAGAAAATGCCGGCGTATGCAAAGTTCTTCAAGAGTCTCCACACCAACTGGCAGAAGTTTGGGCCAAACCATTAAGAGTGCATAACGGGAAATGCTAGTGCAGTTCTACAAAAGGAGCTTCTACCCAAACTTAAGGATCCGAGGAGTTTTTGTATTAACATCACGGTTGGGGATACCAAGCTTGAGAGGGTAATGTTGGATCTAGGTGCTAGCATCAATTTGATACCTTTCTCCATCTACAACCAACTAGAGTTGAATGAACTCAAGCCAACCACCATGTCACTACTCCTTGCCGATGGTTCCGTGAGATATCCTAGAGGGATTGTGGAGGATGTGTTGGTACAAGCAAACAAGCTTATCATTCCGGCAGATTTTGTAGTCCTAGACATGGATGATGTGAGTGGGGAGACGAATATGAGACCTATCCTTTTAGATAGACCATTCATGAAGACGGCAAGAACAATCACTGATATACATGAAGGAAAGCTTTCCATGACCGTCTTGGATGAGACGGTAGAATTTCAGGTTTTCAAGTCAGACTTGCGGGATACTAGCTCAGTTGATTGTTTTGCCGTGGATACACTTCCGTCATAAGACTACTCAAGGAACACAAATGAGTATTTAGACAAAATCTTTGCACTTTTTGAGGACAAAAGTGAGGAAGATGTTCACAAAGAAGATACATGTGACAAACAAACATCCTCGGAAATCATTGAGCTTAAAAGCGAAAATGCCAAGTTGAAGATGGAATTGGAAGCCCTTAGAAAAGAAAGGGATGAGGCAAACAAGAGGGCGGAAGATCTTGGGCTAGTAGAAGAGCAAGAGGAAGACTTTACTCTCACGACAAGGAAATTGCAATGGCAAGTGGAGCTTCAAGATAAGACAATTGATGCCATCAAGGAGGATTTGAGTTGGAAGGAGAATGCCTTGAATGTGGCAAAGGTCTTGAATGTGGCAAAAGTGAAGGAATGTGATTGCTTGGTGGAGCTTGAAGGAGCCGAGCAAACAATTGAAATTTTGACCAAAGAAGCAAGCAAGAAGGAAGAAACTTTGAAGGTCAACACCATCAAAGGAATTTCAAACCATCCGAATGCAAAAGTGAACAAGACCAAAGGTAGTCCCTCTTACTTTTCTTACAATTGTTATTTTTGTCACACTAGGGGTCATAAAATAGCTCATTGTGCTAAATTTATTGAAGTTTGCAAAAAGAAACAAAGCATGCCTATAGGGAAGCCAAGGAGAATTCGGCAAGTTTGGGTCCGAAAGGACAAACTTGACAAAGTAAAAGAGACTATTTGTGATGAAAAGAAAACTCTTGATATGAAAGAATGTCATAAACTCCTTGATATGAATGGTGGTAGTACTAGTGGAGTAAATCCATCATTGATTGTTTGAACTTGCTAATGTGTTTTGTGCTTGTGAAGGTTGCTATGTCTTCTAAAGGAAGCGTTTTTGGAGTAATAACTACATGTGCATACATTTTGGAACATGGCTTGTGGAGCCAATTTTAATTTTGCATAATTTGAACATTTTGGGGTTGTAAATAATTTGAACATTTTGAATAGTTTATTGGTTCTAAGTTAGTTTTTGTAGCTCATGTTAATGAAGCTAGGTTCTTATTCTCTCGGATTGAAACACCGACAACTTGCAAGTCTTGGAGTGGACAAGCAAACCGAGAGAGCTCATAAAAAGAGCGAGAGGCATGTATAGTTGACAAAAGCTTTAAATCAAATGGAGAACGAAGTTTTGGTGTTTAAAGAGCCGTAGTGCTCTCACTATGCCTTGCCTAGACATTAAATCGTGCGCTTGGTGGGAGGCAACCCACCTAGGTACATTTGTTTCTTAGTCTTCATTTTGTTTTTATTTTGTTTTTACATTTTTGCTTAGAATAAGTGTGCGGATTTTTGTGTTGTGTTTAGTGCATAGGTTATTTATGTTTCTTGCCTTCCATGCTTCATTTATTCATTGTCCATGCATATCATGTCATATAAAAATTGAAGACAATGTTTACATTATGTTTGGGGGTGTGGATTCATTATTTGAGTCATTTTCCATTTTACTTTTTTCAAGTTTTTCTTTGACTTTGCGAAAGTCCCCTATTTTGAACTTTTTGAGGCTAAATGTTTCAATTAAACTGTATGTTTTGGTGAGGAAATAAATTATTTCATACTTTTCATGCTCATCGATTTTTCGATACGGTTCCAACGATATAAAGAACGTAAAATTCTGGGTGGGGGTTCAAAAGTTATGAACGTTTCTTCGACCAAAGGTCATGGGCGATGCCCTGTTTTGAAAAAACTGCACGTGAACCATCTTCGATGTCCATTTACACATTTTTACAATATGAATTTTGAAATGTTTTCTAAATTCAAAGTGTGTATTTGCATGTCTATTTTCTTGTGCCAAAATTTTAGAAATTTTTATCAAGTAGTTTCGACAATATGCACTAAAGAGTGGACATAGGTCAATTTAAAAAGTCACCAGTTTTTTGGAATTTTATCCTCTACGTGAGATGGTCTTTCGCATTGTGTTTTTTGTGTTTTGTGTTGTGTTAGGTGCACGCCGTTAGGCCAAACTCTCTTGTTTCCAATATTGGGGACAATGTTGAGTTTTGGTTTGGGGGTATGGTCGCCTTTGTAAGTCGTCTTTTTGAGTCTTTGAGTCTTTGAGTCTTTTTGGTGTCCAAAATTTTCAAATTTTTCGCATGGCCAAAATTTTTCAAGCTTTGACTAGCTTGGGTGTGATGCCTTGAACGTGTGCTTTTGGCGAGTTTATTTATGCTTGATGAGCTTATTAGTAGCTTGTTGTCACTCTAGGGTCTCACTTGCACTTTCATGGGCTAGTCCCATCTTTTTTGTGCTTAAGTTGAAAGAACTTGGTGCTCAAACGCCTTGTTCTAATAGTGGAGATTACCTAGTGAGTTCACAAACACAAGTCTTAAAGAACGCATTTTGAGTGTTATCATTGTTCTATTCTTAAACACTTTTCTCGTCATGTACATCATGTGCCATAGGACATGCATCATATTTGTGGATTGCTTGATGGACACTTACATTCCCTTGATAGATGGATTTGTTGAGATGATCTTAGGCAATGTGTGTGCATTAACTACCATATTTAGCCTAAACACTTATCCAAGTTCCTAATGTGTGCTCCATTGCCAACTTTGAGGCCAAACACTTACCTTTCATTTTGAACCACAACATAACCATATAACCACAAGCCTAAACACATGCCTACCCTTGTTGCCAATTATGTTAGGATGTGTAGTTGTGGTCTTGAAAGGAATAGCTCTAATATGTGAAAATAGCATGTACTTAGGCAAAATAGTGTAATGTGCTAGAAAAGGCTCAAAAATGTAAAAGTGCTAAAAATGAGCACTTATGAGCTTAAAAATGTAAAAAGCAAAATTGTGAAAGAAAAAGAAAGCAAAAAGAATCTTGAAGAATTAAATGTAAATGTACTCAAAGAAATTGGAGTGAAAATGTGAAAGCACAAGTGTAATGTAAAGTGATGCCTAGACGCTAGTGTTCAAAGATAGCAAGCAAGTAAAGCTTATGGGTGTGTATGGTATTGAGTTTTAGCATGATTGGTGACATTTGAGTTCCATTCCCATTCTTTCTTTCACCACATCTCACCCAATGGCCCCATTACAACCTAGGGAAAAACCTTTTTGATCTTCAAAGAAATCTATATTGAGAATGTTTGTTGAAGCATGATCTTTTCACGTCCATGGCATTTTATTCTTTCCTAGGCTAGTTCACAAAATATTAGCGGTTTTTCAATGTTATTTGTATGCAATGCATTAGATTCTTATGCATAAACTCCATCTTTGCATACCTTGCATGAGTGTGAACTTATGACTCTGAGCGGAAAGAAAAGAGAGAATCCACGTGAGGCCTAGAGTCGAAGCGAATTATATTCGAGGTGTGAGAGTGAGTAGTTCCTATTATGAGAGCAATTTTAGGTGTGGGATTCGTGATTGTGTGAGTTCCCTTGAGTGCCTTCGAGTTGCTTTAGAACATTTTACATGAGTCTACTTCTCTCTATCACACTCCATTGTATCTCATCACCGGTTGGACATGCGGCTTTTTGTTTGGACTTTATTGGTGTCTAGGAAAGTTTTAGATAGAGTCATTTTGTCATATCTTTTATTTTATTTTATTTTTTTCATTTTAGTTTTCTCGAGGACGAGCAAAAGATAGGTTTCGAGGTATTTGATTGTATTATTTTTGTTCCAATTTTTAGGTCCCCAATTCCTACTTCTTGTGCTTGTTCCTTGGGTAAAACCGGGTATTTAATATGATAAAATAAGTGTTTCAGGTATTTTTGGTGTTCAGGGGCATTGGTGTAATTTTAGAGAATTAGGGGTCAAAGTGTAAATATGGAGGATATATTGAAGATTTTGTGATTAGAGAAGAGTTGAGGGGAGCTTATTGTAATTTTCTAGTCAAAGCACAGCACGCCATGTCATAAGTGAAACAGCGCGTTTTGGGCGTGTGCTGCTGATGTCATCGTGACGTCATCATGACGTAAGCATTGTCTTCAAGTTGCAGCTGACCCGGATTGCAAACCCGTGACCCGATATGACCTGACCTGGACCTGTGCACGACCAGGATTCAACCTGACCTCGTCCAACCAATTTTCAGCCTATTTTCTAGAGTTTTTTCGCCCAGAACAACGGCTCGCATTCCGTTGGTCCATTTGACACCAGTTTCCAACCTCCATGTAGCATTCTTTAAACCTTCAAATCCTCCCAACCTCCATGGCCAACCAAGCTCGAAGGTAATCGCCGTCTTGCTGGTCGCCCCTTCCGGAAGCGAATTTGGCAGCGAACTCTTCAACTCCAACATTCCAGTGATGTTCGCCCCCTTGCTAGTCGCTCCCACCAACAACGACTTTGGGGGCGACCTCCTCAGCACCAAAAAGACAGTGATCTTCGCCGTCATGTGGTCACCCCTGCCAACGATGACTTTGGCAGCGACCTTCAGTGCCAACTCAGCCCAAATGACGTATTTCAGACCTAATTTTTGGGTAGCCATATATATATCACGTTTTCTTTTTACAACCCAGACACTTTTACAACACATTTCACACCACAAAACCCTCTCTTTCCATTCCACCATCACCTCTTCTCAACACACAATCAGATTTTTACACCTATTTTCACACCCACACAACCTTACATCAGATTTCACAACCCTTTCCACCCTTTTTACATACACACATCACTTCTCTACCATAGATCTAGGAATTACCTCACCACACCCAAAACCTTTCCACACTCTTCCATCATCGTCTCACATACAAAAATCACCCAAGTTCCCACCTTTTTACATTCTTCCATCATTCCCTTCACATATTTCCTTTCACACACCCATTTCCATCCATTTTTGGAAGCTCATTCAAGGAAGGAGGAGAAGGAACTCAAGGAACAAGAGAAGCTCACATGGACTTTATGGGTTTTCTCTACACTTTTCCCTTCTTTGTTTATTTTTCATTAATGTGTAACTAATTCTCTAGCTAGGGGATTGATGTAACCATATTGGACTACTCTATGTAATTAATTAGTCTATTCTCTAATTCAATTCGATTTTAGTCTCAATTATTGCTTTAATTGCTCTAATCTCTCTACTCATGTTTTGTTGTGACCACAAGGGACATGGGTTTGAGTGTTAGTTTATTTAAAGTGTTGAGTTTAGGTGTGGGTGACCATCCCATCTAAATCTCACCACAAGCTTAGTAATTAGGAATGTTGGTTTATGCATGACCATGCTAGGTCAACTTGTCTTAGAGTTTTATGTTAAATAGGGGGATTGACCATCGCTTGCTACATGACCATGTGTGAGTAATGGGAAAGACCTAGAACTTAATGGATTCATCTTAAAACAAGCCCTGAAATTGGATTGAAGTGCTTAATGAGACTAAGTGAGAACATTGAATGGTCTAAGAAGGTTGCGTCGATTCCCTAATGCTTTCTCCATATATTTATTACTTGTGTGTTTGTTGTGTTTAGCTTAGTTTTTAGTCACAAGATTGCATTTTTATTTCTCAAGTTTGCATTTTTAGTTTTAAAGTTTACATGTTTAGTTTACAAGTTTGCATTTTTAATCATTTGCAAGAAACCAAACCATTTTCCAAACCCAAAGCATTATGCAATTTAATTTTCACGCACTTAGAGTAGATTTTTCCTAAACTAAGTAGTTTCAACCTATTGAATCACCGATCCCGGTGAACGAACTTTGATTTAAATTGTAGGTAAATCTTTACTGCATCATTCCCCTAATCACTAAGTGATAATTTCCTAAAATAACCTCACACAATGGAATTATAACCATAAACACCTTATTCATCAAAAAATCCCTAATCCAAAGGTGGTCGGCAGGCCTCCACTATGAAATCGGTGTTTATAATAGTAAAATCAGTGTTTACAGGATAAATATTGTCAAAAAGAAAATTGAATTTATGTTATGATCACGGTGGAAATATAATCATGGGGGACCAAATTTTCAATGTATATGTGACAATAAACATTTAAAATTAAAATAAAATAAAGACATTGAACCAAGGTCAGGACTTAAGGTTATTTGGACCACATACCCTTCAACTTGTTATCTACTCAGAGAGACGACTTGGATAAGTTTTCGTGGAATTATAACCATAAACACTTTATTCATGGTTATAATTCCGTCTAAAACACCTTAAATTTCGTCTAAAACACCTTTGTTGAGAGACTGACAATATTACAATTTCACCCAGTTGTGTTTTACTACTTTAAGTTGTTTTGGTATATTTGTAATTATAACCATGAACACCCAGTAATCACTAAGTGATAATTTCCTAAAATAACCTCACACAATGGAATTATAACCATATACACCTTATTCATAAAAATTTTTAAAAAAAAATCCCTATTCCAAAGGTGGTCGGCAGGACTCCACCCTATGTTTGATGATAGGGGACTAGCCAGCTGTTGTGGATGTATTGGCTTAGGGAATATGCACAATCAAATCACATAAACAAAAGAAAAATAAGAGACACAAGAATTTACGTGGTTTAGCGTAAACCTACATCCACGGAGTGCACATGCACGCAACTTCCACCATGAAATCGATGTTTACAATCGTGAAACATTGTCTCACTCCCTACGGCTCTTAATATTCTTGGGTCTTTGTGTTATTCGGCCTTTATCTTTTGATGTATTTGTTTTTCCCAGTTTTTGGCTTTTCTTTTGTGGCCGTCCCTCTCCTTGTGGCCTGCTTTTCTTCTCTGTTTTGTTTCTTGGTCCTCTGATTGTCTTGTGTTTGGCTCTTGTTCCTTTGGCTGCTCTTTGCCTTTTGGTTTTTTAATAAAACGTGTAGTTTCAAAAAAAAATATATTCTTTTCTCTCGTGTTTCACTCACAGCAAACAATACGCAGCACTCTCTATGTAGCACACAAAAAACTCTAGAGTTACAGGAGTATTTATAATAAGCTCTAGTATAAAACTAATAGGAATCCTTTCCTAAATAAAACAATAAAACACTCCTAAGTAGAATAGAAAACCAATCCTAAACATAATAAGATTTAGGCTTCACAACCCAACAATCTCCCAATTAAAGACTAAAACTCAAGTAGACTTCTTTCTCCTTTTTCAATGACTAGTAGATAGGTACGTTGTGCTCATCTTCCTCTCTCTTCAACCTTGAAGACCCACTAAAGCTGCACACAGCTCCAATTTCTCTATAGTGACTGGCTTGGTTAACATGTTAGCCGGATTCTTGCTTCCTACAATCTTCAAAAGCTTCAACACTCCATCATTGATTATCAACCAAATGAAATGGTACCGTAGTCGTATATGCTTGGTCCTAGAATGGAACACCGAATTTTGGGTCAATTGTATTGCATTCTGACTGTCACTATACAACACATTCATCACTTGCTCGATTCCCAACTCTGCTAACAACCCCTATAACCATATAAGCTCCTTGCTATAGTGGTCAAAACCCGGCCTACGACATAACGATCAAGCTCACTAACTATAGGGGAAAACGAGGCCCAGAACACTTGTCGTATGTCAAGCCCGCAAACAAAGTAGGCCCAGCCCACCAAGGCATCTGGTCAATTCAATCACATGGTCAAACAACCTACGAAATGGCCTTGACCACACCTCTAGAACGCATCAAATGTTACCCAAAGCTCAACGTCAAACCAAGAGCTCAATTGCCTTAAATCACCATATCCATATGGATCAAAACGGGTGATTAATGGCTCGAGATCCACACCTTCACTTAAAGAGGTTGAACATTGGAGGCCTCAATCCTTCACTATAAATAATACACAACTCTTCAGAAGAAGGGGTCCCACATTTTCACAATACATATACGTGAAGCCATAGCTCTACAAATATCTCCTTTCATTTAATTCATCTAGCTCGACGCTTGGGAAGTTGACCTACATTCTCATTCAAGCTAAATCGAGCCTAGTCTTGACGAGCCAACAAACAAAGCTAACAGCAGTCCTAGCGCCTGCTCGACACCGACTTCTTCGATACTTAGCATCAAACTCCACGCTCGATAAGAGATGTCGAACCCACGATTTGCTTGTCATTACTTTAGTTTTATTTGCTTTACCTCACACAATTTACTGACTTAAGCATCAAAGAGTCTCTCAAAGGGACCACCTCTCCTGTGGATCGGCCACCGCTGTATTTCTCTTATTTTACAGGTTACTAATGCCTAGCTCGACGATTTTATCAATTTTCTTTCTTTCTTTTTCTTTTTTGAAAATTTTCCCTTTTCAATTTATGGGCTTTGATTTTCTAGGTTTTTTTATCAAACTGAAATATTTGAAAATGGAAAAAATTCGAAAAAGAAAGAAAGAAAGAAAGAAAGAAATTTACGGGCTTTGATTTTATGGGTTTCCTTTTGTTTTCTTATTTCCATTTGATAAAGAAACCCAGAAAATCAAAGCTCATATATTGAAAAGGGAAAAAATTCAAAAAAGAAAAAGAAAGAAAGAAAGAAAGAAATTCCTTTTTTATGAACTTTTTTTTCCTTTTGTTTTCTTATTTTCTTTTTCTTTTTCATAAATCTGTTTTGATATATTAATATTAAGGTAGAATTGCATTTTAGTCCCTGTAGTTTACCTTAATCTGGGTTTAGTCCACGGTTTTTTATTATTGTAACTTTTAGTCCTTCTGTGACAGAATCCGTAAAAAGACAGATTATGCCATGTCAGTCGGACTAAAAGACGTTAATGCCCCTCTGATACTCTGATACTCGTTGAATGACCGTTTTACCCTTAATTGAAAATTAAAAACAGATTTAATATATATATATATATAACAGATATAAAAAAACAAATAAATATAAAATAAAACAAAACAAAAAAATAAAATAAAATAAATATCTTCATCTCTCTCACCAGTATACAACACAATCATCAGATCATAAAAAAAATTCTTTAATTTATGATCTGATACAATTAATGCATCACATTAATAAATTCATGTTCAACAAAAACGCAATTTTGTTCAATAGCACAATTACAAGAAGAAATTTGATAATGTCATCGTCTTCATAATCCAAACCATTTCTTTTTTTCTTATTAACTAATTGATGAATCCAAATCCATCGATACCTACTGGGACACTGAACAAAAACACATTGCTTGAAAATGTTTTTAAAAAGAATAAATTAAATTCCTGGCATATTTACTAATCAGGAATGGAGGGAATCGGAATCAAGTTCCACTGGAAAGGGAATGGAGAGGAATCGGAATTAAATTACTAAATTCCATTCCAGTGTTTACTAACAATTTAGAAATCAGAAATGGAATCAAATTTATTCCCTTTCTAGTGTTTACTTCAACTAAGGAATCGGAATGATATATAGTTGATTACAAAAATACCCTTGTGTATATAATATGTTGAATTTTTATTTATTTATTATTATTATTAAAAACTATTTTTTATACCACTCATATGTAACAGTATAACTAGTATTTAACATCTATATATCGTAAACTTTCAACTAATTAGTCAATAATAATTAAAATTTGAGGAGTAATTCAGATTTGAAAGCATAATTAATTTGATGTTGAATTAATTTCTCACATTTAGGTGCTTTTTTCCTTTCTCTCAAAAATTAAAACACAAAATAACTCGACATATGCAACAATTAGCTTTCACAATACAAGTCTAAAATATTATATTAAAGAAAACAAAAAAAAAAATTATATATAAATTATAAACTAGATCTCAAAAGATTGTCAAACAAAAAACAAGTCTAAAATATCAAAAATATAAACATGTCTCAAAAGTACATAAATGATCTAAAATGTTATTAAACATTAAAACATTGCCAATAAAACTAAATAATAAGATAGCAATGATCCTGCTACAAAAGACAATGACATACAAAATTACAGCCCATGCTCTAAGAGATCCATAACATATATCTTCTTCTCCTCAGCAGACATGGTGAAGAACACCCTCAACAAGTCATGATCTTTAGCTAACATGTTTGTAGCTCGAAAGAGTTGTAGTCGACTCAATCCTTCCATATTGTTTAACTCATCCTTAAGTTTAGCTTGTAAGTCAGCCACCTCCTTCTCATATGATAAAACATTAATTAAGCCATCAAGCTTGGGTGCCATTGCTTCAATAGCAAATGCCATATTACTAAAATCCTTATGTATTTCATTAGTTGCCTTGTTTCTAACAGTACGAGCACGCTTTGAAACAGCAACATTATTGTCTGTGGATTTACGACGTTGAGCACTTGGTGGTTGGGAAGATGATATTTCAAAGTCTTCAGTACCTTGAGATTGAAATTCCATATTCTGACCACCTATATTTCCATTTAATAAATCTATAAAGGACTCCACATTTTCATGATCAGTTGCATCATCTTGTTGTAATTCCTCCTCATCATCTGCAGCATTACCTGCATTCACACCAGTTGCACGATCTTTTCCATATATCTCACCCAGTGCATAATAGTGTGGAAAAGGTTTATTGAACAACCCACTCGCGTCTTTTCGCTTCTGCAAACCATATATATTATATATGAAAATACGATGATGTTAACAATAAATAAATTAAATTGTTAACAAGAGAGTTATTGATTTACCTTTACCCACTCGTCATACACATTTTTTTCACACATCAACATAATATGTTCATCATTCCAACCAAAGCCACTTTGAGATAAAAGCTCATGCAATGCACAATATTTGGCTTTCAATGTCTTTACTCACGATTCAATGTGTGGAGATGCTTTTAGTCCACAATTAGGTAGTTTAGCTTCCATCATGGTTTCCAATTGAGCTAAATAACCACTTTTGAAACCACAGTCTGCTTTCCACATAGTATTTTGATTCAGTTCTTATAATGATTCAACAAGTATAGCGTCCTCTGCGATTGTCCAAAAATGTTTATTCATGCATCTCCCTCTCTGAGTATTATTTGTGTTAGGTTTTGTCATCCTAGTTTACATTGCCATAAAAGTTCATAAAATAATTAAAATTTTATATACAACAAATAAATAAAAAAGTAAACCGGTGCAACAATATATGGATGACTGTAGTAGTATACATGAGTTATACTGTGTTATACTATACTACTTCAGTAAAAAGGAAAAAAAAAACTTAAACAAAACAAAATATATACATATGAATATGCAAATAGCTTCACGTAAAAAGAAAAAAAAAAAAAATTAAGCGAACAGCATATATATATATGTAGTACTTGCGTTTGCGTTCTACTGCTTTAGTAAAAAGAAAAGAAAAGAAAAGAAAAAAAAAAAAAAAAAAAACTTAAACAAGACAAAATAATCCCTAAAATAGAACATATAGCAGATTTGACATATAGCAAATAGCTTCACGTAAAAAAAAAATATATAGCAAAATATATACATATAGCAAATAGCTTCACGTAAAATAATAATAATAATAATAAACAGAAATAGCAGATTTGACAAAAAGAGAAAAAGAAACACCATATATTTAACAAATTTAAGATTAAAAAAAAAAAAAAAAGCATACCTGTAGCAAGATTCAGAGGAAAATGATGAATAAAAAAGAATGACAGAGAACAATCCCTAAAACAGAACGATAAAGTGGAAACTGAAAAGACAGCTTTTTTTAAAAAAATAATTATTACAAGTGAGGTTATTTTAGTAAAAATATATGAATTCTTTTTTTAATCAGGAAAGGGAACTTGATTCTTAGGGTAGGTGGGGGGAATCAAATTCCCTTTCCATCAGTAACTTCATTACTGATTTGACAGTGGGGTCCACATAACTTAATTCCCTATAAATTTAGTAAACACTAGAATTCACAAATCAGTAACTTAATTCCCTTTCCTAAGTTTGATTACTGATTAGTAAACGCGCCATAAAAGCAATTTAAAATTACTTGATTAACAAGATCAACACGTTAAAATATACTGGATCTGGGAGATAATCATATTGCAAACGGTTGTTTTCCCAGATGCAGTTCCACAACAACACCTGGAAAACATAAAAACCCACAATATATATCAAAACATGAACTTGAAAAATCAAATCAAAATCAAATCAAAGAGCTGAGACGAAGTGAAATTGGGAGGTAGTTGATATGGAAAATGAAACCCAGAAATCAAAATCAAATCGAGAAGCTGAGACAAAGAAAATGAAACCCAGAAATTGTATACAAACAAACAATTCCGTGAACTAAACTGATTTCAAGCCCCCTAAACATAGTAAATCTATTTCAACAACCACAAACACAAACCGAGCCCCAATCGAACTTAAACCACCCACACCCACACCCAATTGAACCCATAAAACACCCACACCCACACCCAATCGACAAAGAAGAAGAAGAAAGAAAGAAAGAAAGAAAGAGATCAGTTTAAGGTTTGATGATGAAGCACCACCATTTCGGCGGCCAAGAGACGGGAAACACCCACACCCAAACCCAATCGACAAAGAAGAAGAAGAAGAAGAAGAAGAAAAGAGAAAAAGAGATTAGTTCGGTTTAGGGTTTGATGATGAAGAGATGAGAGATAGCGAGATATAGAGAGAGATGAGAGATCGTGAGAGATGAGAGATGAGAGATATATTTTATTTTTTCTTATTTAATTTTTAATTTTTAATTTTTAATATTTATTGATTTTGTTTTTAATTTTTATTTAATTTTTAATTTTTTTATTTAATATATTATTAATTGTATATATCAAATTACCTTTATAGCCTTCAGCCATAATTACCTTTCTTGTCCCCACTGATCAATTTACCTATTTACCCTCGTTGACCCTTGTTGACTTGACGGAACCCTAACAGAATTGGACAATAGGGACTGCAATCCATATTGTCAGAATACATATGGACTGAAAGTTACAATACCAAAAAATTGTGGACTAAACCCAGATTAAGGCAAACTACAGAGACTAAAATACGATTTTCCCTAATATTAAATATGAGTTTATTTCAAATTATAATTATATATATATATATATATATGAGTTTATTTTAAATTATATAAACATATTTACATTATTTTAAACAAATTATATAACTATATATACATTTAAATCAACAAACTTACAACAATGAGTTGGAGTAGCTCAACTGGTTAGAGTCTATTGCTTTTACCCACAAGGTCGAAGGTTCAATCCCCCTGATGGAGACGTAGAGGGACATTTCAATCTTTTCGCATCCTAGGGGTAAAACTATCTTTTTGACACTTTCATTACTAAAAGTAACATTTTACCCATGAACCCGTTAACTTTGACTAATCATTGACTGACAGAGGGACCTTTTTGATGCATTTCCAAAATCAAGAAAAGGTGTGAGGCAGACCTTACGTGTTTAGAGAGTGAATGAATTATTTTAGGTTGCGATTAGCTTGTTTGCACTAAGATTTAGAAAGATAATAAAGACTTTCTTTTCGTTTGATGGGCATAAAGGAATTGGTGCCAGCCAGGGGCGGACCCACCTTTGGACTAGGTGGGGCCCGTGCCCTACCTCAATTTAAAAAAAAAAAAAAAAATTGATTTTATATTCTTATATAAATATATACATATGAAATAACATTATGTATAATACATATCTCTTAGCGTAGCTGGTATTACACCACCATTCTGTGTTGATGGTTTTTGGTTCAACTCCTAGTACTAGCATTTTTCAAGCAAAACAAATATTTTTTTAATGTCTCTTTTTATTTTACACTTTTTTCCAATTCCTTTCTCAAATTTTCTTCTTTAACAACAAAACAATTTACCTTCTTTTTTTGTGTCATTGTCAACTTCTTAACTACCCATAATTTATGGTTATTTGATTCAATTTTATTTTATAGTAAATTATCTTTTTTTTTTATTCTTCTTATTTCTATTCTTCTTATTTCTAATAGTTTTTGTTTGATATATCTAACACATCCAATCAATAAACCAAAAAATCTCAAATTTTAATATATTGTATTAAAATAGTCAATCTATTATTATAATTCATTTTATTTTATCCTTAGTATTTTTCTTTATTTTATAATTTGAATTTATTTAGAATCAGTAAATCAATAATTTACCAATAATTAAAAGAATAAAAAAATCCAAAAACATGTCTAGTAATATTTATATTAATCAATTATTTTTATATCAATTTAAATTGAATTCACTATAAGTATAAAACAAAATTTCTCATTATAAAATTAGATTGTAATTTATATTTTTAAGAATAAATATTATAATTTTCCATTGTTTATGTTGTTTCTCTTATTTTTGTTTATTTTTCAATATTGTATTTCTTATTTTTATTTATTCATGAATGTTAGATTATTTAGTTCATCTTGAATACCGTCAATTTTTTTTTATTATATTTTTTTTTTTTGAAAAGCAAGCTTTAATTTAATAAAAGCAGAACAGCCAATACAGAGCCAAAACATGGCAACCTAACACAACCAAAACCCGCACCCCACACCAGAAAAAAGCAAGCAAAAAGACCACAACCACCAAGAGAACAAAAACAAACAGAGCAACACCCATCGCACCCCACAAACAACCACCCCTCAAACAGAAAAACAAACTAACAAGAAACACGAGGCCCCAAAACTAAGCACCAAAACAACAAATCCCCAACTAAAAACAACCCCTTCAAGGCTAAGACATCAGCACCAAAAACGAAACTCTAAACTTCCACCCAAAGGCGCCAACTTCCAACCAAATTAACCTGAAATTGCTTCAAATCTTGCAATATCCTCCTTTTCCCTTCTCGTAATTTCTTCCATAACTTCATCTTCCGCCTCAGAAAATTCAAATCCCAAAGCTAACTCTATTTCTACTGTTTTGGCAGCCTCTTTTTCCACAGAACCTGACTTTATGGAGTTCCTAGTCCTCATTCCATGCGAACTCGGGACCTTCGATTTGCTTCTGCTATTTTGGCGGAGACCATGTCTGGTACCTGTTCTTTCCTCTACTGCACTAGTTGCCCGAACTAACTCTTCCTCATTGCTTATCTCCGTTAGACCGACTGCCAAATTCTTTTCCATTTCAATAGATGCCTGCACCATCTCTTCCTTAGAAACCGAGTTATTGCTACTGAAAACCTCTGCAACCCCATTCCGATCTAGCTCTCCATCCTCATTACCTCTGAACCTCTCCTTCGAAATCGTACCATCACTCAACGATACCTCTTTTTCATCTGACGTAGGGCTCTTGTCCACTTCTAACACCACCACTTTGGGCTTGACCCATCCTTCAGAACTCCTTCCAGCTACTGGGCTTTCCACCAAACTACCTAAATCCACACAAATATCCACCCTTTCCTTGGCTTTCAAATTCTTGAAACTGTTAGGGTCTGAAGAAAAATTAAAAGAAACTTTTTTGGGCCTCAAAGAGTTCGGCCCACACTTCTCAGCTCCACTCCCATTCCCTTTCAGACTGGAGCATTCGCCCCTTTCCTTGAATTTCTCCAAGGTCCACCTTTTCCTGACATCAACCTCTGACGAAGAAGTGCTCTCTGATGAAAAGCTGTCCCCTAATCTATCCCCTCTTCTCTTTTCTAAGTTCAACTTGCCATTTTGAATCATAAAGTCAGGAGGCTTTGCCTTGATTTTCTTAATCCACTTCTTTTTGCCTTTATCGAGCAACCTTTTCACCACTAGCCCCCTTTTCTTCTTTTCTAACTTGCCCTGTCCTATCCTACTTGTTTTTAATGTCCTATCAGCCTTGTTTCCCTGACAAGCCACCCTCACCTTATCTGGTGTTGAAAGCTTCGAGACAGCCACACCTGCCTCATTTGGCCAACATATTTGAAAATTTTCCTTCTCCGACGTACGATTCCGGCCATTTTGAACTATTTTCTTTCTCAAAGCCAGCAGTCTTTCTAGCCACTCAATATCCACTGGATTCACATCTTCTTCCACCTTAACCACATATGATCTATTACCTCCAACAATCTTAACCTTGACAGAAACGTGCTGTTGGTGTGGGATCAACACCAACACTCTTCCTTTGTCTAAATGCACTATGTTCACTGTTTTATCCTCGACCAACAATGGTTCTCCTATTTGCCATCCAAGTTTCATAAAGAAAGCCTAGGACCAACAAGCTATGGGGATACCCTTACAATTAATCCACGCCAGTCTAGCATGTGTCGTTAAGGATTCTGACCATCCAACCATAATCGAGAAACAATCTTCCCACAAACCTCTGTCTTTGATGAATCTATCCTTGTGAAAAACATAATCGAAACACCAGAGAATGCATTTGTCTCCTAGGTACGCTGAGGTGAAATCAGTCCCACTGTTCTGCAGCCTATTATTCACCCCTGAAACCTCCTTAAAATCTTTCAAAATGCCCACTGCACTACTGCTGAGCCAATCTTGATCATTTTTCCTGAAATCCCAAGCCATCGACACTAGCTTCTCCCTATCCTTCTCCTCAGAGCAGTGTCCCTCTTCCTGATACCCTTTCACAGTCTCTGCATATGAACGTTGTTGTGTCCTCTCCTTCCTTTCAAAATTCTGTCCCTGCTGCCTCCAATCCTCCTTATTTCGAAAACTCTGATCTGTCTGCTTATTGCTTCTATTTTGCCATCCATAAGCAGCTACTTTCGTAGCTATGGGCCATCCATACACATGCATTCCATTAGTGGTCAAGGCCACCTTGGAAGCTTCCTCTAAGGTCTCAAACCTAACAAACGCAAACCTGCTCCTTCTAGTGATCTTAATAGTTGATAAGAAAATGTCTCTAACCTTTCCGAAAGGTTTGAATAGACCCCATAAACATTCATAATCCACCTTAGAATTGAGATTATCAACGAAAATAGAAAACAGATTGTCCCTGAAATCACTTCCCAAGACTTTTCCGGTGGATGTAGAGTGTCTCTCTCTAGTATTCTCTCTCATGGTTCATTCCTAAAATGCACTCCTGGTGAGGTCAAACTCCAAAGCAATTTGCACATAATTTTTTTATTTTTTTATTTTTTATTATATATATATATATATATATATATATATATATATAACTCATTTTATTATGATCTTAAATTTTAAGTATTTTTTTATATAATTGTTATTTTGTTTAAGTGCCCCATCTCATTAAAATTTCTGGGTCCGCCACTGGTGCCAGCAATGTATCAGATAATTGTTTTCTGGTGGTAATTACCTTTGAATAATATTGTTGCTTATTTCTTTCATTCCAACTATATTTGGTTTTAACTTTTTATCTGCTCAAAAGCTCAGGTGCATTTGTTAGGAAGAGACATGGACTAAGTTTTATTATTCTTGCCAATCTTGTTTTGGACATGTCTTAAATATTACGTATCACGCAATGGATGCTAAGATATCATTTTAATTTGCAAATTTTTAGTCGTTTCTATAAAAAAAAGTCTAATGGAGATGCTGCAAAATATTCCTTTATTTTAAAATTTTAAATGTATGAAAAATTATATATTGAGAGGCTCGACTACTACGGTCTTTTTTATTTTTTATTTTTTTTATGAGAACTCTGTTGGTTCTTTTATAATTTATACATTCGTTTTTTATCACCTTGCTTCTATAGATGCTTAAAGAAAGTAAAATTACTCATACAAATCTGCTAGATAAATAGATTTCCTTTTGTTGATATTAAAAACTCTTTCTAGTACAACTGTGTTCAATAGCATTTTTCAATTCTTTCGGAGTATAATTTTATTTATTTATTTTTCCTATTGATTAGATTTCGAAGTAAGATTATATATAATCATTAAACAGCTGTTTTGTGATAACTTGTTTAATATTGTAGTCTATTATCTGGATCAACACAAACTTTTTGGGTTTCTCATTAACAATACTAAAATGGTAATCATGTAAGAGCCATTAATTTTTTGTTTTAATTGTTAAAGATCTATTTTCTTGTATCTTGGAGATGGGCAACCTGGTCCTTTTTGGCTGCATTGCTTGTTTATGAAATGGCATCTGGGCTTCATTATGGGTTTCAGTTAAATAAATTTAAAATGCATCTTTTTTCTCTATTCATGAAAGTTTGGCAGTTGTTTTGTGTTAGTTATGGAGTGATGCATGATGATTCTCTTTCTTTATGATTTTTCCTGCTTTGAGACTGCTGGTTCACCATTGTTGTAACAATTTTCATATCCTTGAAAAAACTTCTTGCTTCATATACCAAAAAAAGAAAGAAAGAAAGAAAGAAAGAGAACGGGAAGTGGTATTGTGAATACTGCATGTGTTTTTTTCATCACCAGAAGATTATTAGGTTCTTTCAAAAAAAGATGAAGATTATTAGGTGCTTGATTGAGATCGTGTAGCTTGTAGTTTTAGAAAAACTGGGAAACAGTGATAGATTGGATTGCTTTCAGTAATACACTGTTTTGGCTGTGGCATCCTTTTGCTCTTTTTGGATTAGAAACAAAAGAAAACAAAGCATCCTTTGTTTCAGCTCTAACATCCTTAATCCAAATGCTTAAATTGGAGCCTATATGATGGCACCGTCAATTTTATTTTGTGTTCCTTTTCATCTCCTCTCATTTTTAGCTGTCAGATATGTATAATGTAATCTAGTATGTCATTTTGTAGTTGTTTACTTCCTATGTCAACTATGATTTAATTTATTTATTTTAATTATTATGTATTAATCTATATTTGTTAAATTGGTGTGAGGTTATTAACAAATAACAAATAGTGCTTGTCAGTGTCAGTGTTTTTTTAAAGAAGTTTTTCTTTATGCCAAGTCACTTCCTTCTTTTCTTTGTGACTTTTGGGAACCGTGCTTTTAGGTCTCTTTTTATCACTGATTGATATATTATGAAAGAATAGTCACTTAAAATACCATGTGAAGCTGGCGTTGCTTACTAATCCCTTGTTCATGGATTCCAGGCGCAAGGCTCGCTTGAACGAGATGATGAGGTATGAGATATACTTTGATTCCATGTTCAGTTTGATGAACATGAATGGTGTAACTTGTTAGATACTATTTGAAGCATTATTTTTTTTATCCCCTCTCACCCTTATTATGTGTCCTCAAACAATAATTTTTATTTCAGTTGATGTCATTTTGCCTACAGTTATATATATATATACTTTGCTTGAGTCTTTCGAACCTTATATTTCTTTATTGGATTTGCTTTGTCGAAGCACTGTACTTCATGTGAACATCATAATACTTTCTTCTTTTATCAATACAGGAATAAATATGGGAATACCATATTTCCTAACTAATTTTACAAAAAAGGAGATTTCTTTATTATTTTAGGCATCTTTTTATTATAGCAGTATTGATACTAATAAATCAAATTAATATTATTAACATGGGTGAGACAAGTAATTATCTTATCTTTTGTATGTATTGGGAAAATACTGTGATTCAACTGAATTATATCAGAAAAATTGGCACAGTCCTATTTGAATTTAAGTACTTTTTGTTTGCTATATGATGTAAGATCACAGATCAGTATGGTTATTTGACAAGAGATCATATGCAGATGTGTCATCATACATGCACGATTGTCTTCTGGATTATTGCCTTAGAATGTTGGTAGTACCTCAAAAAATGTCAGAAGTTAAAAATTAGTAGTTTAGTTAGTTTCATTATAATCACTTGGTCCTTAGCAGTCACCAAACGATTCGAGATATACAAGAAATATGTTTCCCTTTTACTTGTCATTGACTGTTAGTAAAGAGCCATTGTTGTTGAGAGGAAAAAAAAAAAAAAAAAAAAAATTATAAGAATGTTGTGGAGATGTCGTATCTGGTTTTAGCTTATTAGCACGCATAATTTGTATTTTGCTATTGCTGTTTCTTTTCCTATGAAATAGAAATTTTTGTTAGTAGATTCTGATGGGGATACTTGGCAGGATGTCTACTTTGATGATGAATCTGCTGAAGTTGTTATTTCTTCTCTACGTCTAGGGGATGACCAAGAAAGGTAGGTGAAAGGCCTTATTCTTCGCTTCTGGTTATTGAGTATTTCGAAAATTAAGTTTTGTGCTATGTGGTCTCAACAGTTTGGTCCAAAAGGCTTGTTTTGAATATATTAAAATATAAAGGTTAATCTAAGGTACGCCGGTATGGGTACCTATAAACTTCGTATTTCTCTCTTGTAAGTTACAATTTATCGATAAGAAAAATATACAATTTTTGTGCATTAAGATAACTTTTGATGATAACTCAGCTCTTGAAATGTAAGATATTAATGCATAAGGTTATATTTTGTAATATTTTATAGTTTTCAATTCTTTTTGTTGACAGCCTGTCCACTTTTTATTCTTTTTTTACCTTTAAGATACTTTCTTTTTCTGATAAAAAAGTTCTTTTAGTTCCACCAAATTTATGAACCATTAGACCAAGATTTTGAGTTAGAAGGCCCATTAGCTTTGTGGAAAATGTGGAATCCTTTTGTCCTTTTTTTCCTGTTGCATGATCAATAATATGTACATGGTCTGGCTAGGACCCTGTTTTTAGGTGGTAGAAAAGGTGTTTTTTAGGGTTTTTTTTTTTTTTTTTTCTACAGTCTATCCAGCAGAGAGTGGTTGGCCCTTGAAGAACAAATTTGATCATTTTGTTCAGACTTGCTGCATTTTTTGAAATCAACTTCATGCTAATATGTGTGCGTTGTTAGAAGAATAGTTTTTCAGTTTTCACTATATTTCTTGTGGTTGAATAACTTGAATGCATGGATTTACTGCAGCTTATTTAGGATTTGCTTTTCCAATTTGAAAGGTTCATTAGATTCAATGGTCAGGGTGGTTCGGTTCTTTCCTGCACCCTGACGACAAAGAACTGAGCTTTGAATAAACTTGTGCCTTTACGAAGTGTTGTTATTTGCTCAAGTCTTCTGGACCTCATTACTTAAGTATTGCTTACCATGGTGTTTGCACTTTGCAGTGGCTCTCTTTTCACGAATTCCAATTGGTTTGCTTTTGAGGATGACAGAGTTTCCAATGAGCGCTCAGCCGGATCACTTGCTTCTCCATCACCTAACACTGAGGAGACTGCTGCTATAAATGATGGAGGCGATGATGAAGTTATTGTTGGTGAAGATGATGAATTGGACGACACTGCAACATCTACCGCTGTGTCGGAAACAAAATTAGGAGAAACCGATGTCCACAATCTGCCTGGAACTTCTGAGGAAACAGGACCCAGTGCAACTGAAAAACCACCTGTCTGGGTTGAATGGAGGGAAACTCCGGATTCCACTGCAGATCAACCTGGTGGTGTGCCTAATATTGAACCGGAACTGAAATCAGAGGATCAGGGTGGTGGCGGTAAGGGTGATGGGGATGCTATTGAGCCTTGTCCCTCATCCTCCTCCGAAACACTGGCAAATGCTGACATACCTACTGTTGAAGGACAATCAGAATCAATAGATGAAAAGCCCAGTTCCACTCCTACAGAGGTGCTGCAATCAGGCGATGAGAATCCAAGTACAGACCCTACTACGTCTGAGGCGGTGGATTCAGAAGTCAAAGTCACTCCTGACTTAACTAAGGATGATAAAGACGATGTCAAGGAAACTGGAAACTGATGTATATTATTCTGAATGGGTAAACTCATACTACACAATGTGATGATCAGGTGGAAAGATGAATACCGAATGACTCTGGTTGACTCAGTGACTATACTTTTAGAGCCTTGTGTACATTACTGTGGCACATTGTTGTTAAGTAGGTTTGATGATTCTTTTTTCCCGAGGCACGGAAAGTTTTGAATTCGCTTTGCCAGCCAATTTGAGGAGCAGGTTCTGATCTCTGCAAACTTTGGAATAGTTTAATCAATTATTTTTAGCTTGTAGGTTCTCTCTTCTACTCTAGCTAGATGAAGATTCAGAAAGTGGAATTGTCACGTACGTACACAGATTGATTGATTATATCTCTTTCATCTATAAATGCCAAGTGTTGATTCTCTTACAATGACATTAGAATGTTGGTTTCAATTTTTAATTTGAAAAATTGATCTTACTGGGAGGAGGCAGTGATATAGTAAAGTGGTTTGTGTTATATTAGAATCAATGTTGTTGACAAGCCCAGACTATGGATGTTTACTACATTTTCTGTTGTGAGGGTGGTTATTTGGATATAGCCTAGCAAATTTTGTTAGGGCCTTGACCTGGCCTGATTTTTTTTTTTTTTTTCTTCAATCCTTATAAACAAAGAGTAATGCTAGGCTATCAAAATTCATATCCAAATGAGATTATTTCCTCCGGTCACCGGAATCTTCAACCGTAATCACTCCAATATTCCTTCACCCAAATTAATTTTACGCTACACAATCGCTCACCAGCATATTTAATCCTCCACGCTTTTACTGTATTCCCAAAGTCGCACTCGACAGGCTAACAGTCATTCATACGGTTTGATTTCATTATAGTTTTATTGCTTTCATTTGAGTGTCGGAGACTCCTTATATCGTTTTACAGGTACCGGTTCCTAGATCGCTGTCTTTGTCATTTTTGCTCTTTACACAAGTTGCAGGTGCCCTTACAAACAATTGTTGGACGATCCCTCACATTTATAAATAAATAAAAAGTCAAAACTCATTCAATATAATTTCGACATATACATAGTAACATAGATATGGAGAAATAAGTCATTGATTAAAAACCTAATATAATAGTATTAATCTCATTATTTTCAGATCATAGTTAATCTACAGTCAAATTTTTATATAAGATAATAATTATTTTTTTTTCATTTAAAAACTGATTTACAACAAAGGTAAATTCAACTAGAAAAATATATTAATTACAATCATGAAGTCATGGAATTCCAACTACAAAACGACCCAACGGTTTTTAGAACCGGACAAGAGGTTCAAATGACCAGAGTGCTTCTTCTGTCCTTTCCAATGTTTATAACAATTTTATTAAGTTTGATTTTTTTTTTTGAAAAATATCAAATATTATTGAATTAAAATTAATTAAAAATCATACAAAATTAATATTTTCTTTCATTTTCTCACTGTACAAACACCATAAATTTTTCTTCGATCAAATTCCACAAACAAAAACAACAAATCAATTCCACAAAATTCATCCTAATAATTAATATGTTCTTAAATCAATTAAACAACCTAACTATGCTATTTTAATGTATAAAATATAATGTAAGGGTAAAATAGTAAAATTGATAAAAAAGATCTTTTCTTTCCTTCCTGTTTACCAAATAGGTCAAGGGAAAATTATTTTCCTTTTTTTCCCTCATGTTTTCTATCCCTCCAAATCTTTCTTTCCTCCCTACCAAACACACCCTTAAGGAGAATGGTTCAGCTAAAAGAGAACCTTGGCAAACCAAGATTTTGGTCGGCCAAGATATCTCCCCAACGAAGATCACTAGTCCGAATCAGGATCCAACATGCATCATTAATGTCCGGCAACTTGAAAAGGAACCTCACCGAGATATGAGGATCAAGAGTTACATTTCAGCAAGGAAATAAATTTATCTCTTTCCCAAAGCAGCAGAGTCCTAAACAAGCATGATATCAGCCGCATTTATTTCGGGATAAACACCAGACGGGAAAGAGATCAAGACAAACGTGAAGATCAAAACAAGAAAAACCATAATGAGATTATATAAGTCAACTACTTGTACAACAAGTTTAGGGTTACCAATGAATGTATAAATGCAACTCATTTATTACTGTAAAAACACACAGAAAAACGCATAAACAAGCATCAAGAGAGATAAGTTGAGTTTTGTAATATCCATTTTCTTATAATGAAAATTATTCCTCGTTGTTATCGGCTACTGTGGTTTTTTTTTTCCCTTTCTCAGGGTTTTCCATGTAAAATCATATCTCACCTTTGCGTTATTTTACTTTTCACCATTAACGAACTATAAATAATAGAGAGCTTCTCCTTACAATCCATAAATTATCTATTTACACTCCAATTTAAATTTTTTTATTAATGACAATTTTAACCTAAATTAAAATTACTAAACAAGACAAAAAAAATCTAAAGACACTCCAAACTAGTTTTGTTTTAGAAAATAACGTTTTTTTTTTAAATTTTTTTATTTTATTTATTTTTTTTTTACAAACCCTAAAATATCTTCTTCTTCTTTTCCAATATTTTAAAATTTTTATTGATTGAGAAGTGATGGAAAATGATATGCAACAAGAAACAAGCAATAATGAAGAAGTAAGTATTTAACTATTTTTTAACCCATAAATTTTTTGTTTTCCTGTTGAATTCCAAGAAATTTGACACAATATTGGTGTTGTCAATGTTTAAATGTATTCTTGTAATACTCTTTCTACAGCTGTTCTTTTTAGAAGTAAGATGATAGTAATTAAAAAATTTTTTTTTAAGAAAAATAGATCAATGAGATAGGTCTTTTCGTTTTTTGTCTGCTGCATGTAGTTGGTTTCTTTTTGCTGTTTTCTCCGCTGTAGATAGGTGCTTGCTTGCTTTATGGGCT
Source organism: Acer saccharum (assembly GCA_030490815.1). NCBI lineage: Eukaryota > Viridiplantae > Streptophyta > Magnoliopsida > Sapindales > Sapindaceae > Acer > Acer saccharum. Next base: position 21,736,998 of record CM059877.1, on the reverse strand, counting down.
TCTTTCAATCTTTTTGTCTCCTTTTTGCCTTAAATATTTTATTAGAATAATTTCTTACTTTGGTTTTGCTTGATTAACATTTTTTTTTTTCTGTTGTAATTGTGAAGGATGAAAATATGACATGTGAGCATATCATTGAAAATGAATTGCACATTGTCGACTGCAGTAAGGCTTGCACTACTAAAACGGTATGTGACTTATTGAGTTTGTTGTTACATTTTTTTATTCAAATGTGTGGGGTATATTTAATTTTAGTTAAAGACACTTTGTTTTTTCAATTGGAACATATATGTAGCTTTAATTAAATTCTCATTTTGTTACAAAGTTTAATCAATTGTCAAAGCTTAGTTCCAGTATAATGGTTTATTTTGAGATATTGTACTATATTTGTGTTTGCTTTAGTGCCCTTTGATTGAATTGTTGTTTCTCGACAAGAAATATCATATTTTTTTGATCAAGTTTTGCTTGAAGATTTTTTTTTTTTTTTTTGAACAGTTTAGACCTGATTCACAAGCCATAAAAGGCCAAGAAACAACAAACCGAGATACAACCAGAGCACCCAAAGAACCACTAAAACACCCACTCAAAGAACAGACAAAAGGGTCGCAAAAACAAGCACACCTGAGAACAAACATACCAAAAAACACACCAGTAGACAGTCAGCACAGGGGACCTCAAAAGCAAGATAGACCAAAATCGAGGCTAAGGCTCTAAGCATCACCCCATCTTAATTTTCATTTAACAAATATACAAAATAAAAAATGAGGTTATCGATGATATGAGTTGTGCCACTATTTTATCCGTGGACTAAAGAGATCAAATTCAAATAACTAGTTTTTTTTTTGGTTTTGTTATATGTTAAAATTAAAATTAAAATTCAAAAATAATAATAGATAAAATATTAAAATAAAATGGAGTGTTTTTAGAAATTTTATTTTTTTTAAATGGAGTATCTTTAGAATAGGAGTGTCAAAAGATAAAAAGGATAATTTTGGAACAAAATGAAGCGTCTTTAGAATTTTTTTAATTTTAAATTTTGAGAATGGATTGTCTTTAGAAAAGAAGTGTGAAAAGAAAAAATTGAATTGTTAAAAGAAGCTCTGTAAATAATATTGTTGAACCTGTCGATATTTCATCTAATTAATGAAAAATCACCGTCAACAAGTAACATTGGATCAAACAGGACCTTAGTTTATTTTAATTTTATTTAAATTTTTAATTTAAATTTTAATTTTTATTCACTCTTTGATTGAAATCTAATAGTTTGATAATCGTAATTTCTTTATTCTTTAATTCATTGCTTATTCTGTTATTCTACTAGTTTCTAGCCCCCAAAGGTAAATTTTTGTAATTTACTCGAAACCCTAAGCATATGTAAAGCACCCCTTTCTCCCTCATCTATACCGCCGGCGATCTACGTTTTCTGATATGAACATTTGAATCTCCTGCAACACATTGGGAATCTGGATCCTCGGAGGTCTCTTCCGCTTCAAAGAAGCAGTTGGGCACAGCATTGTTCTTTGTAGAGGTGGGTCTGGTCTCCATTTGCAGATGAGAATTAACATTCTTGTGTTTAATTTGCAGATGAAGTACGTAAGGCCTTGTAGCTTGTTCAATGTAATGAAAAAGAAGGCCAAGGAAATGGCAAAGAGGGAAGCTGTCGGAGAGTTCCCTCGTCTCCTTGGTCTGAATATTTTGGAAGATTTTATCAGTATCGGAATTTCCCTCCATGGAAGAAGAAAGGGAGTCACTTATGGGTTTGATTCATCTCCCTTATGCTTAGTTATTAATGTATTATATACATGATACATTTTTTAATGTGATTTTTTTCAACATTACAGAACTATTAAAACAAATGACATGAACATTTATAATATAGCACACGACTTACGAAGCCATGTAAGTTTGTGATTGCTTTATTTTTTTTGTACTAGCTTTTTTTTTTTTTTTTTTTTTTTTTTTTTTTTTTTTTTTTTTTTTCTTTTCACTTTTGAATGTTTAGGTTTTCTGTGAAGCATCTTCTATCAAACAGTTGGCACAGTTCTAGGCATTCTATGATTTGTATTCTGTGTTTTTGAAAGTTTGATCCGTCTACAGACTTTGATTCATCACTTGCTATTCGTCCTTATGCAGTGCTTTGCAGAAAATGTGGCAGGAATTGTTATTGCACTTCCTGGCACGTTAAAGAATGAGAATCCTGAAGTGAGTTTTCTTATGGCAACTTTTTAAGCTTATCTCACATTCAATCTTTGATTTGATTTGACAAGATGAGATTGATTTTGTGGTATGCCCCTCACACCTTACACCTTACACTAAGAGGTTGTGGGTTGAGTCTACCCATCTCTAAAACCCTGAATTATTGTAATATTTCAAAAAAAAAAAAAAAGGTTTAAAAAAATAAATCTTTGATTTGATTGTATTATTTACTTTTTATTTTTATTTGATTAGGGTGCCAAAGTGAAGAGTTTTGTTGACCGACTTTGCAATACTGGAAAACTTGAAGGTTTAGGTTTAAAATATACTTACTTGGAAGAGAGGTTTGCATCAAAGGTGAGTGAAATTATATATGGAATAAAGATTTCGAAAGTTGAACATTTTTCACTTGGGCATACTGGTATACTTTAGACATGAAGTGCAAAAAGAGTCGTTTAATTCCATTAAGTATAATTGGTGTTATGGTGTGGTTTGTTGGAAATTATCTCTAGTTGATATTTGCCACTATACAAATTATAGAATCTCATACTTCATATTGTTTACAGCTTATGGAAATGCGTTTAGAGCTTTGCCCACCTGTTAAAAAAAGGATTCTTGAACTGGAATCCGGTGCTGGTATTTTGGGGGTAACTTTTTTCTTGAACCGTATGGCTTATGCAAAAATTTGATTAATTCATAGTAAGACAATAGTTTTGTATATGAATTTTTTATGAGTTTGTTTTAAATATTAGAAATTCAATAAGTGGCCAATAACACTTTCTCTATTAGGACAATAGATCTCTTGACATTTTCATTTGTACATTGAACACTTAAACGTACACTTGAATTTTTACGTTCACATTTTGCAGGGGTATCTTGACCTTTATGGCGAAGGTGGAGATGAAGATGAAGATGAAGATGAAGATGAAGATGAGTAGAGATAGATGCCCGCATACCTGTCGGCTCTGTCTCCCTCTCCCTCTAGACTCTCTCCGCTACCTGCCTCCTCTCTCAACAGCTCAAGACCATCAGCTCACTTTAGACTTTAGGTCTGGTGTTTTGTAGTTCTTATTTTATCTTTGGAAAAATATCAACTGGGTATTGGATAATTCTGTTAACAAAAATACTTTTCTTTCATATCTTGTGTTTGTAATTTCAGTTGAATAAGTCATGTGAAATCAATTAATGGCAATGAATTTTATTTATTGAAAAAGGGTGTTGATATTGCCACCGATTAATATGATTTATACACCCATTAATCTACAAGTAAATCTAGGGGGTGACAATATAGGTTGTTGTGTCGTGTTTGTATAAACCCAAACACACCTTGTTAATTATATGTTAAGCTTAGATCAAAACCCAACGTTATAAAAATGAAAACAGTAAATTCTTCATCACCTGTCTCCCTCTCTATATTATTACATCCTTCCATGGAATTATCAGTTGATTCATTCAGTATCAGAGGCTATAATAAATTATAAACAAATCAACAAGTGTAAATGGACATAGTAAAGTTTTGCTACGTTTTCCTTTCTCAAGTTGTCATGTCAAAATTATTTATCTTTCACTTATATAAAATAAAAAAAAGAATTATTTTGATAGAAAAAAAACATGAATATCAGTTCAATCGCTTAGCAAATTTAGTAGTACTTTTCATGGGCACAAATCCAAATCCAATATAATGCGAAACAGTCTTCATTGTACGTTAACAATTTAAGATCATTAAAATAACATAACTTAAACAAACATAAATCATCAAGTGAAGGTACACCAACCTTAATGCAATCACCATATGGTATATTTTTAAAACTATTTAAAGTCAATTCCATCTTGTAACGCCGATTAGCAATTTTCGACTCTTGCGATCTTCGTCTAATACTACATCTTTGAGTGCAAAGTAAAAGGGTTTGGCTAAATTGCAGTTAATAACAATGTTATTAGGTAGTTACGTGAGAGGGTTAGTTTATTTTTATTTTATTTTAATTTTCAAATACTTAATTTTTTATACACCCTTTGATCGAAATCTAAAATTTACGTAGCAATTAACCTAGCCGCCAAACTCAGGAAGTAATAGTTTGATAACCTAATCGCAATTTCTTTATTCTTTAATTTGTTGCTTATTCTAATCTAATAGTGATAAGTGAACGACCCCTTTCTCCCTCATCTATACGGCCATTCGTTGAGTCGCCGTTTCCGGAAATCTTGTAATCTCTGACAGGTTAATGTCTCTTTGTCATACAATTTCCATCTTCATTCTGGGTCTTTTTCATTGTTTTAAGAAATTGTCAAAGCATTACAATTTTAATCTTTTAATGATTTCTTTTGTTTCCTAAAAATTCTTTCTTTCTTTAAACTAAATCTGTTTTCTACTCAAATTATCAACAAAACTGAAGAGATTTAGAGAAGAAGAAGCATTCTCTGTTTAGCTAATTGACTTGTGTTATTTCAACTAATCGGAAACAATTTGCTTTCTTACTAATAATTGCTTTTTGTTTGTATGATTTTCACAATTTCTAATATTCAATTATAGAAAACAGAAATATCGTTACCATTCACCATTAGCTCTGTATTTTTTTTTTTTTTTTGTCTATAGATGAAGTACGTGAAGCCCTGTAGCCTGTTCTATGAAATGCTTAAGAGTGCCATGGAATTGGCAGATAAGAAACCCCTTGGACCTCAGTTACTGGGTTTGAACTTACTTGAGAAACACGTTACCATATCAATTTCAGAGCCAAGACTTCTATTAGCCATACATTATGGGTATGTTATCTTTTACTTGATTTGTTTGATCCTTTTGTTTTATTGACCAGTTTATCTGCTAGAAAAACTTGTATTTTGTGAATGAATAAAAATGATTTTGTTCTTACGGGTGTGTTTTCAATGTATTATGTTTATACGTTTTATGTGATTTTTTCAAACTACAGTGTTGTGGAAAGGAAGAGGAGGAACATACATACAATAGCAAATCTATTTCGAACTTTGGTAAGTAAGTTTGTTTAAGCTGCTGCGTTGGTTGTTTATTTATCATGTGTTTTAATTTTTTTTTTCTTGAAAGTATAATTAATTTGTGTATATCACTAATTGTGTTAACGCAAGTTTAATTCAATCGACCAACAATTGGCTGAACTCTAGGCATGCTAATATCTCATAACATATCTAATTATATATGTAATTGTTGAGACTTTGAGCTGTCTTCAAACTTTGAGTCATATCTTTTTCTTTGTCTTTATGCAGATACCTAAATATAATTTGGAGGGTGCTGTGATTGGATGTCCAGATATCGAAAGTACAGATAATCATGAAGTGAGTTTTCATTATTGGAGTTTTCAAAATTATCTTGCATTCGCTTTTTGAGATGGTTATATATATTCTTTACTTTTTATTTGATTAGGTTGCAAAAGTGAAGAGTTTTGTTGAAGACCTTTGCAATACCGGAAAACTTGAAGGTTTAAAGTATACATACTGGGATAAGAGGTTTGCACCAAGAGAGGTGAGTAAAATTATATAGAAAAGATTTGGAAAGTTCACTATTTCTCACTTAATTATGGATTAGACATGAAGCGCAAAGAGAGTCGTTGAACTTATTAATTGCCAAGCCATTGTTTTTGTGTTATGCATATATACGTCATTATGTTTCTTTATGATAAAAATCTTGTACAAATTACAGGATCTGATTGTTCATTGTGTTGACAGTATAGCATGAGGATTGTGTTAAATAAGGATGATATAAAAGATTTTGATGATAAAATTTCATCTGTTTTTATATTACAGGTAACTTTCTTCTTATCATCTATGAATGTTATATGAGTTTGTTTGGAATGCCTAGAGAAATTTCCTTTTCTTTCAGGATAAGAGATTTGGCACTAACAATTGAAGTTGTAATAAAATGAGCCAATGTGAAATGTTTGTAGTCAATTTCCTTATTTTTATTATTAATTTTAACCTCTTCTAAGCATTTAAATTGAAAGAATAATGCTAGATATCACAACTAAAATCACAACTCTTTCAACACAACACATGTGGCACATGGGTTGTCAATTGGTGAGTGGATACACATTAATAATAATTTATCTCATCTATCTATGTATCTACTTACTAATTGACACCTCATATGCCACATGTGTTGTGTTGGAAGAGTTGTGATTTTAGTTGTGATATGTAGCATTACTCAAATTGAAAACATTTTTAATTTTACTCTTTAGAACTTGGAGTCATACATTGTTACTTTGACATATGACAGGGGTATCTTGATCACTGTGGAAGGAAGGTGAAACCTGGCCCTTTTGATCATATATGGTCTAGTGAATCTAAGAAGGCCTTGTATTTACAGAAGCTCAACCAAGTCAAAAATGATAAGCTAACTAACCTTGGTATGCATCTTCTTCTTGTTTTATACTGTATCATCTTTATCCGTAATTTTAAAGAAATTTGGAAAAATATTGCATACTTCATGTATTTATCACAAGTCCAATGTAGTGTGATAATAGAAAGACACATTTGAGTATGGTATGCATATAAAGTGTTTGTTAAAATGTTCCTAAGAAACTTAAGCCATTGTCATGCTAGCCTCTAAAAAACTATTACTTATGGTTAGTACCGTAGGATTACTTCATGTCAATAGTGAGTTCTTTATGGATATTGGTATTTCTTCGATCGGCATTTGTATATTGTATGTGTTTTATGATATTAGTTTAAGATACATGTGTACAAGTGTTGCAAAAATTTGATTAATTCATAGTAAGACAATAGTTTTGTATATGGATTTTTTATGAGTTCGTTTTAAATATTAGAAATTCAATAAGTGGCCAATAACACTTTCTCTATTAGGACAATAGATCTCTTGACATTTTCATTTGTACATTGAACACTTGTACGTACACTTGAATTTTTACGTTCACATTTTGCAGGGGTATCTTGACCTTTACGGCGAAGATGGAGATGATTAGAGTTAGATGCCCGCATACCTTTCGGCTCTGTCTCCCTCTCCCTCTAGACTCTCTCCGCTACCTGCCTCCTCTCTTAACAGCTCAAGACCATCAGCTCACTTTAGACTTTAGGTCTGGTGTTTTGTAGTTCTTATTTTATCTTTGGAAAAATATCAACTGGGTATTGGATAATTCTGTTAACAAAAATATCCATCAGAACCACCTTTTAAAGAAGATCACCTTCATAAGATGTCTACCTATATCACTTTTGATACTGATGGCCATGCACAGTATAATAAGGAGTAAGACATAAACCTATAAATACCAAATAGAAAGGTAAATCAAGATAAGTATTCTCATTCAGTAAAAATATTCTACATGTAAATTGCATCCTTATCACCTCTGATGCTCACTAATATCTTCTTTGACCACCATGTGTTATTATTCTATTTCCAATGGACCCCAGTTGCAATTTCCAAAGACCATCTCTAAAATGATAGGACTCAAAATGCATCGTTCTTCTAAAGACATTAATATTGCACCAATACCCCTCATTTTTATCCTCAACAGAAATTAAAATAAACATAAAAAAATAATCAAAATGTTATTTGCTTGCTTCTTGAATCTTCTATAATGCAATAATGATTTTTAGAAAAAATATCAAAGAGTTGGACTTTGTGAGGCTTGTAAATTTGGTGGCAAGAGGAATTGAAACACCAATGAAAAGGAAAGGAGACTGATCTCCTCCTCTCGATTCCTGATCATGTTAGCCAATGAAAACAGCAAAAAACATAATTTGTTAGCAAATTAAATAATACACTTTTAGATAATAAATAAAACTTGAGGGACCCACAAAGTCATTATCCAAAGTTCAACGATCCGCACGTGCGCCGCGGATTCCAACTGGTCATGAATTAATTAGATTTGAATTAAACCGGTTGGGTCCGCACTCCTCTTGCTTATATACGTATTTTCTTACTTGTAAATTATTTGGTGGGTACGTCCATATTGCGTGGCACCAATTGCGGGAGTGTGTGTGTTTGTGTAAGCTTTTTAGTGATATATATGGTGGGGGCCACGAGTGAGTGTAGTAGTATCCTAGTAGGCTAATCATGTCCGTTAAACTTAGTCATGACCTCGGTTCGGTTTCAAACCGAAACCGACAGTTTCGGTTTGGGTGGCACCCTAAACCGAAACCGAAACCGAAACCGAAATCGAAATCGAAAAACTGGAATAGTGACCGGTTTCAAACCGTCGGTTTTCGGTTTTCGGTTTTTTATTTTTTTATTTTTTTATTTTTTTTTAACCTTTTCAACCTTTCCATTGTCCATTTGTCCATTGATTATTACATATATCATAAAGATTGTTTGGGTTTCCGTTTTTTTTAATAATTTTTTTATAAATTTTTACTTTTTGAATTTTTCACCTTTTCATTGATTATTATTATAATAATATAATATATCATAAAGATTGTTTGTATGATTAAAATCTTGACAAATAATAATAAAATCTTGTATTTATTAAATATAAAATCATGAAGTTGTAAATAAAAAAATGTTTACAAACATTTTCATTGAAGTATTTAAGGGGGGTGTATTCAACTCCAACTTCGTTGGATTTGATTGGATTTTATAAATGAGGGTGTATTCAACTCAGATTTCGTTGGATTTGTTTGAAATCCAACGAAATCCAGGTGTATTCAACTCGGATTTTGAAGGATTTCAAACAAATCCAATGAAATCTGGGTGTATTGGAAATCCAATGGATTTGGTTGGATTTGGTTAAGTGATAGATTTGGATGGACTTTGATGGATTTGGAAAGGAAAAATATAAATAGATAGGTAATTCTGAAATCTTGCCATTTATGCCAAGATTTGGTTGGATTTGCTCTCTTCTCTCTGATCTACTCTCTCTGCTCAAGAACTATGAATTTTTATTAAACAAAAGGGTGTGCAGAGAAAGTGAATACAATAGCCAATTCAAACGTAGTCCAGCTTCAGATCCATGACTTTTTAATTTATTTGTAATCACAAAAGTTTTTGAGCAATTATATGGAAAGAAAATTGAAAATCACATCAAACCAAAACTTCGATAGAATGCAAGATCCAGCTCAAAAACAATCTCAAAATCTCAGCTCAAAACCTTGATAGAATATATTTTTAAAAAAATCTCACCATAAACCTCAAAATCTCTCTACAAAAATTACATTTGCAAATTCAATCCATAAAAAAATGCAAGATCCAGCCACGATTTCCTACACCCACTACCATCTCCTCTGTCTCCTCCGATCTCGTTACTGAGAGGCGCAAATTCAATCAAAATTTAAGAACCCTTTTATAGGTTCTGTTCTGGGAGGGTTATGTCGCAGGTGGTGGTGGCTGAAGAGGCGGCTTCCAGGTGGCAGAGATGGAGTGGTGGTGGCTACAGCTTGGTGTGTAGCGGTGGAACAATGGAGTGGTGGTGGCTGCAACAATGGAAGATCTGGGTTGTGATTGGGTTGTTGGCAGTCATGGGTGGTGGAGGAGAAGGGCTCAGGTGACAGGCGATCTGGGTTGTGTTTGGGTTCTTGTCCAGGCAACAACTCTTTTTTCTTCAAATGTTAAACTTTGATTTTTTATTTTATTTCAAGACAAATCCTTATAAATCCATCCAAATCCATCCAATTCTATTTAATGAAGTCCAATGAACTCCAACGAACTCTTTACACAATTCCGACAAAATCTAATGAAATCTGTGGGATTTGTGAATTCCACCAAAATCCATCACTTAAAACAAATCCATCAAAATCCAATGACACCCCCCTAAGTATTTCACAATGTTTAGAAGAAAAAAAAATTGACATTTATTGATAAACACAATTTTACAATTTCACAAAATAAATTACAAATTGGCCTTGAAGGCTTGAATTCAAATATACAATATTACAATGTAACAAAGTTAAAATTAAAAAAAAAAAAAAAAAAAAAAAAAAAAAAAAAAAAAAAAATATCAGCCTTGCACTTAATTTTTTACCACAATTGAGCTGCCTACGTATCCTCCACCAATGTAGAGAAATCAAAGGCCACGTAGTTCTTTTACCTTTAATTACTTGCTCGGTGTTGGAGGTTGGAAGTTGGAACAGAATCTATTCGCTGCCTTCCGTTCCCGTGGTTTGGTCACCTTCGAAGAAGTCGTTCACTATCTCCAGCTGGAGTTCTTGTTGTCTATATTTTGATTTCGTCCAATCATCAACACACGCCTGCATTTCAAGTGATTGTAGAGACATAGTCGACCGTCTTGGGTCTAAAATATTTCCACCTACACTAAATTCTTGTTCCACAGCAACTGTAGAAACCGGTGTTCCAAGAATTTGTTTGGCAATAATAGCAAAAATTGGATAATCCTGTTGATGACTCTTCCACCAATCCTGAAGACTAAATTTATCATCTGGAAATTTATGCTCGTCTTCTAAATACCGGTCAAGCTCAGAGATAGATGAGGATGAAGAAGATGTTCTTAATTTTTTGGATCTTTGGGAAAACAGTAGATCCCCTAAACCCTATAATTTAAATTTTGAGGAAGAACTACTAGCACCAGATGGTCTAGATGTGGGTTGGGGTTGTGAAACCGGCACGTTCAAAGACTGACCATATATTTTAAGATATTCATCGTATAATTCATAAAGCAAAGTCTTAACGGAATCACAACAATCAAGAACATCAACATCAACTTCTAAATCTAAACATTTGTAATAATTAGATAAATAGACCTGCAAATATTCTAATTTAAAGCGTGGATCAAAACACGATGCAAGCAAGTAAATATTTGGAATCTTCTCATAATACTGACACCATTTTGCTTTCATGGCAGCAACACATGGACTCAATTGAACATCGAATTCACAGGCACTAAATGCACCAACAACATTAACACTTTGAACAAGAAATAAATGAGTAGTGAGATAGTAAATACCAGATAAAGCATTGGTAGCATCATTAAAAACACGTAACAATTCAAGAATTTTTATACATACATCTCAATGGTTCAATTGAAGAGAAATTGAAGGAACATTATAATTAATAAAAGAAACTAATAAATCCTTATATTCAACACTTTCACAAAGTAACTTATAAGTTGAATTCCAACGTGTGGTAATATCTCGAGATATTTTTTTTTAACGCATACTATTCTGAGAGCAATATTTTAACCATTATTTCTGGATTTTACTATGCCTCCAGATATAGTTAATACTATCTCTAATTGGTCTAATAAAAGCAGAAAGCTCTGTTAATCCAGCTTGAACACATAAATTTAAAACATGGCATGCACAACGTTGATGAAATAATTTACCTCCAAAATAGGGATTGCACAAATCTGTTAACATAGGAATAGCTGCGGTATTGCTTGTAGCATTATCAAAGCCAATAGCAAAAATTTTGTTTAGTAAATTATACTCTTCAAAAATGATTTTAAGGAGTCGAAAAATATTTTTAGCCGAATGCGAGTCATCAAAAACACGAAATGCGAGAATTCTTTTTTGCATGTCCCAGTCATTGTCCATATAATGACATGTGACACCTAAATATGAATGACTACCAAAATTGTCGCTTCATATGTCGGCACATACAGAAACGCGACCTTGAAATTTTTCAAAAAATGTTTTCAATAATTTTTTTTCTTTTTTGTAAATGCCATTTAGTGTACGTGTGAGAGTGGTTCTAGGAACACGTTGCATTGTAGGATTTAATGCATTTTGATAGTAATTAACAAAACCTACTTTCTCACCAAAACCAAAAGGTAAGTGTTCAGTTGCAACCATTAATGCTAATTGTTCTCTATTTTTTTCAGACGTGTAATGAAATAATTGATTAGAAGAGGTAGCGTACCTAGCAATTTGGGCTTGGTTATTCGCTATCGCATATTTAGACGGGTGAGTTTTTCTGACATGAGTCCACAACGTGCCATATCCGAAGTTTCTTGGAACCTTGTATGTTCTGGGGCAGTAATTGCACTGGATGTGCCAATATGTACCATCAAAATTAGTTTTCTTCATATGCACTTTGAAGAGATCGGACTTCGCTAGCTTTTCTTCTTCAGCATCACCTTCACCTGCAAAAAAATCATCCGAAGGGGGTGAGGGGTTAGATACATTTTCATAAATATTGGGGGTATTGTAAGCGGGGTTGAGTCCGTCGAACTCATGATTAATTAGAGGGGGATTAGGAGTAGAAGGCTGATTGGATCCAAATCGATCTTCAATGAACTGCTGAAAAGTCACATCGTCGGCAATGACAGCATCACCAATGTGTTGCAACAAGTTTTCCACGTGACCCTTTCCTCTATTCACATTTCTTGAACCATCTCCCCCATTTCCACTTCCACTTGCCATTGAAAAATTAATAATAATATAATATAGATATATGTAAAAAAAATATTGTTGGAATAATGATGGTAACAAAGTAAAAAAAATAGATGATTGAAAAAAAAAATATTGTTGGAATAAGACTATAAGAGTGGTGAGCAAGTAAAAAAAAATATATATATGATGGTAACAAATATAAGAAATAAATATTGTATGCTAGAAAAAAAAAAAAGAATAAATTTTTTTAATATGATAATGATATGAGAATTAAAGAAAATTGTAAATGTAGAGAGAATTTGGAATTTGAGATTGAGAGAGATATATGAATGCAAAAAATATATTGTTTGAATAAGAGTGGTAAGCAAGTAAAAAAAACAAAATATATGATTGAAAAAAAATATATTATTGGAATAATAGTGGTAAAAAAATAGAAGAAATAAATATTTTATGCTAGAAAAAAATATATAATAAATTATTTATATATGAAATGAGAAATTGAGAATTAAAGGAAATTGTAAATATAGAGAGAATTCAGAATTTGAGATTGAGAGAGATTGAGAGAAGTTGAGAGTTGAGAGTTGAGAGAGTGAGAGTGGTGTGAAGAAAAATAGAGTGGTGGGGGGTATTTATAGTTTAGAAGAAAGGGGTGGGTTTGCAAATAGAGAAAATGAAAGGTTAAAAAAAAAAATAGAAGCGTGCGGTTGGGACTGGGCTGAAGCTCAGAACGGTCGTCTGGGCCGTCTGGCACTGAGCCGCCCAGTGCCCAACGGCACAATTTGAAATTTTTTTTTTCAAAACTTATGCCACGTGTCAGTGGCTGATTCGTTATTTTTTTTTTTTCCCTTCCAACGGTTGGAAAGTAACCAACCGTTACCTTTGCTCAGACGCTGCCACGTGGCAGCGTCTGATTGGCTGTTTTTTTTTTAAATTTTTTTTGTAAAAACCGACGGTTTACCGCGGACGAAACCGTCGGTTTTATCCGGTTTTCGCCCGGTTTACTCTATTTTTTTAAAGATGCTGCCACGTGGCAGCATCTAATTGGATAATTTTTTTATTTTATTTTCGTTACTTAAAAACCGACAGTTAAACCGCCGGTTTTATCCGGTTTTCTGCCATCCAAAACCGAAACCGAAATCGAAACCGAAACCGAAAGTTTCCTACCGGTTTTAAAACCGTCGGTTTCGGTTTTCGGTTTTCGGTTTCCGATTTTTGATCCGGTTTTGACCGTACAGTTCCGGTTTCGGTTTAACCGCGGACAAAACTGACGGTTAACCGGAACCGTGGTCACCACTAATTAAACTGGTGGGGTCAGGTGCTGGCCAATATGCCCGCCACCCACGAGGCACGCACAACCCATCCTCTTTCCTCAAAACGCAGATTTCAGCTCTCTAAAGTTTAACCCTCTTGTTCGGTGTCTTGTCTTTTCGGTTTCTGTTTTTGGTCACATCCAATATCGCAACAATACTGTTTAGGATCACATTTAACATCACTTGTTAATATCTTTAACGATAATCTTTCCCTTTAAAAATCTCAAATTTATGTAATACTTAAAAAAAAATAATAATAATAACTATCAAATTTATATATAAAATAATTGTTAATATATATATATAACAATTCATATATGTAGTAATTTAATTACATAAAAATTATATATTTATATTTTTTAAGAAAAATAAAATTAGACACAAAACCGATTAAGAATTATGACATACCAATATCAATCATTACATAGACTATCTAAATATTTACTCACATGACTCATACGTGACAAAATCTTCCAATCATTTACATTTAATTTAATAAGGGAATGTGCTTGCAATTGTACGTATAAGATTAATTCTATATATTTTTCGGCTTTCGGTAATAATCATAAATATTTAAACGTACTTATAAAATGAAATTAAAATTATAAATGTCTTTTTTTATATAAATGTTAAGCATAAAATTTACTTCTTAAAATGGAAGTAAAAATAAATAACAACACATTTTAAATTTATTGTTATAAATGTCTTTTCATTATCAAATCCTTGTAAAATATTAAAAAATATCTAAGCAATATTTGCCCTATTAGTAACCCAACAACGCTTTTGATTTTGTGATTTAAAGTTTATGTTCGTGAATATTACAGTAAAATGTATTTATATTTTTTGTAATATAATACAATTTTATAAATTTTGAATATATTTATATTATTTGTGATTTATAAATATAAATTGGTGATTTAATCGATAAAAATGTTGGTCGTTGATTTTCTATGATGTATGATTAGTTCTCCGTGGTATTTTGGTAAGATCTTATTCTAAATTTCTAATTATTTATATCAATTTGTCTTTAGATAGTGACAAAACTATAATGGTTATTTATGGATTTTGGTTTAGAAAAAAGTTTTTTTTTTTTTTTTTTTTTTTTAATGTCTAATTTAGATAAAGTTAGTTGGTGATTTGTGATGCACGTAAAAACCAGTCCCCATTTAAGCTTAATTTTCCGCAACACGACAAGCGTAGCAATGAGTGGGCATTAGTGGTGGAGCATGGTCGGGTCAACCCATGTCTCCAACATCACAATTTAACAAACCCGGTTTTTGGTCCACTCTTGTTGATTAAGCAGTAGTGGATCGGACCAGGTCCAAGTCTTATTTTATGCAACCAGAAAGTCAAATATGGATCACATTCGTTGCCATTTTCCGTCAACTCAAACTCCAGTCGTATGCAAATATGCAATGCAACAAGCATGTAATGGTCAATTCAACATTTCAACAACACAATCCATCATCATAAATAATAATAATAATAATAGTCAATTAAATTATGAGGTTTTTGTTCTCTTTCCGTTACCCCGGTCAACCGCTATAGTTTTTTTTTTTTTTTCAATGGTATCTATCTATCTACTTATCTATACCAGGGATTTTTTTTGAAGCTTTTTTACATTAGTAGGATTTGAACCGTTGATTTGGGAGTAATTTACCTAAACCCCTAATTCATTCATCTACCAGCCGAGTTACGTCCCTGGGGCATCAACCACTATAGTTGCCTGGGTGATTAAGAGTTATTATATTTTAATTTGAGGGTCTATAAAAAATTAAAATATATATCACTTACATGACCGATACTATGTAGTGGCTAAATCATTACCGATTAAAAAAAAAAAAAACTATTATTATTATTGTTCATTTGTATTGTAAAAAAATAACATTTGATTTTTACGTGAGAAACTTTCAACAAGAAAAAACCCACGGGACTAGCCCCGCTAGCCATGTAGTCATAGAAATCCATTATATGAATGGAAAGTTACACCCTCAAGTGATACACGGACTCTCACTCTCGATAACCTTAGGCTATGGACACTACCACTCACCACTCTTGGTTCAATCCTGTAAGTTCCTCATTTTTGATTGACTTATTTCATTGACAAACCACAATTGGGGTTTATTTATGTAAGGGTAGATTAGGGCTTCATTGTTCATGATCAAGCTTAAATGGAATTCTAGCCCTCAAGCTCAAGTGCTCATTGAAGGTATATCACTTGTGTTTATCCCCTTTGAAAAGACTAGTTGCACACACACACTTTTTCATATTGTATTTCTATGATTGCATTTGTGTTTTTATTATCACACTTCTTGCATGATCATTGTTTATGCATTTGTTTGTTAAATTTATGTGTGGTTGTTGTTAATCCTACGCACTCATCCTACGCAACGCTTATGTTGGAAGTTGTCACTTCCAGGAGGAATTCGGCGCCCTGGATTCTGCTGTTTGGGGCCGCCGAATTGAGACCAGCAAGTATGGTTGTTTTCAGCGCCCTGGATTCGGCGGTTTGGGACCGTCGAATGAGGCCGCCAAATTAAGACCCGAGCAACCGTTGGTATTTCCACACCCTGAATTCGACAGGCAAAGGCGCCAAATTGCTCATTTTTCATCCTAATGAGGTGGCACCAATTTTGGAGTTGATAGACTAAGGGAAAAAGATGAATCAAGTTGAAGCCTTCTTGAAAAGCAAAGAAAGAAGAAGAAGCTCAACTTCTTCTTGAAAGGAAAAAAAGAAGGAAATAACAAATCAACTTCGTCTAACAAGGTAGGAAAAAAAAAACCCATTGATGTTGAGCTTTTATAACAAATTTTGTTCCCATAAATACTCTTACACATCTATGAGGGTATGACTTATTCTCTAGCTCTGAAATTGATCATTGATTTCCCATAAGTATTCTTACACATCAAGGAGGTGCCACTGTTTCGAAAATCTATTATGTGATGCGCTTCTACATCTTTAAATTGGATGAAAATTTAGTATTGTTTCTTCATACTCCAAACAAATTTGTTTGGTTGAGGACTTAGTTCAAACTAAATGTCAAGTTGCCTTTTTTCTTTAAAAAAAATTTGTTTGGTTGAGGCCTCAATTCAAACTAAATGTAAGGCTGTCTTTTTTCTTTTCATTAGCAATGAACTAAAAGGTTGGTTTCATTGATGATATTCTTTGATATTAAAAGAAAACCAATATGGGTTCTCACTTCTCAGACTCTGTTCTCACAATGGACTTTGCAATATTCTTTGCAATGGACTTTACACATTATCCTTGTGCTCTGTTTTCTTCTTCAGCAGGTGTTCCCCTTTTTTTGGGCTCTCGTCTTTGCTCGTTCTTCTGTTTGTTCTTGGCCCTTTTTGACTTTGTAAATAAAGCTTAACATTAAAAAAAAAAAAAAAAAAAAAAAAAAAAAAAAAAAACCTGTTTGATATTGTTATAAAACGTAAAAACTGATATATATATATATATATATATATATATTATATTTTAAGATGGAGTAATTGTTGACTTGTTTGAGTTTGTTTTTTTATTTGAATTTTGATTATTGTTTGGGTTGTAAACAATGAAATTTATTAAGAGCGGTGAACTATATCGGCTAATAAGCATTGCTACGAAAACTATATGGAATAAGCTGCCATCACGGTCTATTCAATTTCAGATACATTATGTTTTGATATTAGAGGAGAGTCGGTTGGTTTGGCGGTGGCAAACATTTTCTTGGAAAAGATATATGAGTTTACCATTCTATATCAAACTCGTTATTTGCATTCATTCACCCAACATCTACAAAAGCAGGTAAGTTTTGTAGTTTTTATTTTTTTAAAATAAATTCATCAATTACGTTTAATTGTGTGTTGTTATGTGTAGATGATGGACAATACATTTGGATAATTCGTCATTGGTTATGCTGTCCCTAACACAGATGAAAAGACTCCAATGCATATTGAAAAGCTTTTGTTAGAAATGGATAAGGAACCCGCGCTTGAAACATATACTATACACTGAAGTTGATGAGAGAGGAACAAGAAAAAGGGATGCGAAGAGGAGGAGTGAGGTACATGCCATAGTTGACATGGCTTATAACTCAATAGAAAGAAAAGAGATAGCTTCAGCGATGTGTATATTCGATGGTTTCTTGGAAAAAAAAAAAAAACCGAAGATAATGAAGGTCCCTTTAGTCGGTATATCATTGACAAGATAAAGTGGGAGATTGAGGAGGGGGAGAACGAGAAAGGTGAGGATGACAGTTAGAGGTTGAAGGTAGGTCAATGAAACTATTTTATTAGTATTCATGGACGACCATAGTTAGTTTATGAGTGTAAAATGGTAAACCTTAAGGGAGTTGAATTTTCAAAACCGAAACTGATAAAGTATGAGAATCAATTTATTAAGAGCTATGAACTATATCGGCTAATTAGTATTGCTACGAAAGCTAGATGGAATAAGCTATCACGGTCTATTCAATTTGCAGATACATTATGTTTTGATATTAGAGGAGAGTCGGTTGGTTTGGCTGTGGTAGACATTTCCTTGGAAAAGATATATGTGTTTACCGTTCTATATTAAACTTGTTATTTGCATTCATTCACCCAACATCTATAAAAGCAGGTAAGTTTTTTAGTTTTTATTTTTTAAAAATAAATTCATTAGTTACGTTTAATTGTGTTGTTATGTGTAGATGATAGACTATACCTTTGGACAATTCGTCATTGGTTATGCTGTCCCTAATTCAGATGAAAAGCCTCCAATGCACATTGAAAAGCTTTTGTTAGAAATGGATAAGGAACCCGCGCTCAAAAATATATTATATATTGAAGTTGATGAGAGAGTAACAAGCAAAAGGGGTGCGAAGAGGAGGACTGAGGTACATGCCATAGTTGACATGGCTTGGTGATGTGTATATTCGATGATTTCTTGAAAAAGAAAACCGAAGATAATGAAGGTCCCTTTAGTCGGTATACCATTGACAAGATAAAGTGGGAGACCGAGGAGGGTGAGGAGGGGGAGAACGAGAAAGGTGAGGATGACAGTTAGAGGTTGAAGGTAGGTCAATGAAACTATTTTATTAGTATTCATGGACGACCATAGTTAGTTTATGAGTGTAAAATTTAAGTTGTTTATGAGTGTAAAATGGTAAACCTTAAGAGAGTTGAATTTTCAAAACCGAAACTGATAAAGTATGAGAATCAATTTATTAAGAGTTGTGAACTATATCGGCTAATAAGTATTGCTACGAAAGCTAGATGGAATAAGCTGTCACGGTCTATTCAATTTGCAGATACATTATGTTTTGATATTAGAGGAGAGTCAGTTGGTTTGGCGGTGGTAGACATTTCCTTGGAAAAGATATATGCGTTTATCGTTCTATATTAAACTCGTTATTTGCATTCATTCACCAAACATCTATAGAAACAGGTAAGTTTTTTAGTTTTTATTTTTTAAAAATAAATTCATTAGTTACGTTTAATTGTGTTGTTATGTGTAGATGATGGACTATACCTTTGGACAATTTGTCATTGGTTATGCTGTCCATAACTCAGATGAAAAGCCTCCAATGCACATTGAAAAGCTTTTGTTAGAAATGGATAAGGAACCCGCGCTCAAAAATATACTATACATTGAAGTTGATGAGAGAGTAACAAGCAAAAGGGGTGCGAAGAGGAGGATTGAGGTACATGCCATAGTTGACATGGCTTATGACTCAACAGAAAGAAAAGAGATGGCTCGACAATGTGTATATTCGATGATTTCTTGAAAAAGAAAACCAAAGATAATGAAGGTCCATTTAGTCGGTATACCATTGACAAGATAAAGTGGGAGAACGAGGAGGGTGAGGATGGCAGTTAGAGGTTGAAAGTAGGTCAATGCAACTATCTTATTAATATTCATGGACGACTATAGTTTGTTTATGAGTGTAAAATTTAAGTTGTTTAAGAGTGTAAAAGGGTAAACCTTAAGGGAGTTTAATGCAATTAGCTCTTTATTTTTTTATTTATATGTTCGAAACTGATAAAAAATAAGAATCAATTTAATAAGAGCCGTGAACTATATTGGCTAATAAGTATTGCTACGAAAATTGTGTGGAATAAGCTGTCGTCGTGGTCTATTCGATTTGCAGATACATTATATTTTGATATTAGAGGAGAGTCAGTAGGTTTGGCGGGTGCAAACATTTCCTTGGAAAAGATATATGCGTTTTCTGTTCTATATCAAACTCGTTATTTGCATTCATTCACCCAACATCTACAGAAGCATGTAAGTTTTGTAGTTTTTATTTAAAAAAAATAAATTCATCAGTTACGTTTAATTGTGTGTTGTTATGTGTAGATGATGGACTATACCTTTGGACAATTCGTCATTGGTTATGCTGTCCCTAACTCAGATGAAAAGCCTCCAATGCACATTGAAAATCTTTTGTTAAAAATGGATAAAGAACCCGCACTTGAGCATATACTATACACAGAATAGGATGAGAGCGAAACAAGTAAAAGGGGTGTGAAGAGGACGAGTGAGGTATATGTCATAGTTGACATGGCTTATAACTCAACAGAAAAAAAAAAAAAAAAAAAAAAAAAGATGGCATCGACGATATGTATATTTGATGATTTCTTGGAAAAGAAAACCGAAGATAATAAAGGTCCCTTTAGTCGGTATACCATTGACAAGATAAAGTGGGAGACTGAGGAGGGTGATGAGGGGGAGAACGAGGAGGGTGAGGATGGCAGTTAGAGGTTGAAGGTAGGTCAATGAAACTATCTTATTAATATTCAAGGACGACCATAGTTAGTTTATGAGTGTAAAATTTAAGTTGTTTATGAGTGTAAAAAGGTAAACCTTAAGGGAGTTTAATTCAATTAGCTTTATTATTATTATTATTATTTTATATGTCGGTTCAGTTTTGAATTTTCAAAACCAAAACTGACCCGTATTCAATTCGAGTCTTTTGGTTTGAACCGAATTCAATAACAAAACCGAACCAAGCAACCAAAATCGGTTCGGTTTTGGTCTGTTTGGTTTGATTCACACTTTTATGTCCACCCATAGTTGGTATTAACCGTGAAATCACAAAGTTAAGTAATTCTTATTTGTTATTTGAAACAAATATGTTTATTTCTTTCGGTATGTATAGTCTTATGATTAATAAATTGATTTTGATATTTATGATGAATGATGCATTCCTTGTTTGAATTTGTGGTTGTATATGGAGGTAAAAGACATGATTTTGAACAATTTTCCACAAGTTGAAACTCAGAAACAAGTGGAGCAAAGCTCACATATGTAGTGATATATGGCTTTATCGCTTGGAACTTATGAAAACAAACAAGCTGCAGGACAAGTTGTTTGGCATGGAGCTGAAGGCCCTGGTTCTAAAATTCATACCAATGAGGTTGCACCAATTCTGGAGTTGATAGACTAAGGGAAGAAGATGAATCAAGTTGAAGCCTTCTTGAAAAGCAAAGAAAGAAGAAGAAGCTCAACTTCTTCTTGAAAGGAAAAAAAAGAAGGAAATAACAAATCAAATTCGTCTAACAAGGCAGGAAAAAAAAACCCATTGATGTTGAGCTTTTATAACAATTTTTTTTCCCAAAAAATATTATGAAGTGTGATTACGTGTCATTGTGATGATGTGGCAGCTTACCAGGAAGTGCCATATCAGTTGCCACGTCAAGTTAGATGTAAATGTTATCCAAAAGTGTTGGATGTCTACCATTATCCAATTTTGATGCACCCGAATTAGTTCTACAAAAACGAATGTTACGATCCTATTTTTTATGTTTAAATTCATTTACATATTTAGTTGTTAATTAGATTATAATTTATTTATTTTTATTTATATAGTCATTAACCACCATTAGCGTAAGCAGTTAGTGGATGGTGTGTTATTACGTGAGTAGTGACTCTCTAGTTTTAAGTTAGTGGATAAGTTGTTATTAATTTTTAGTTGACATTTATCTGTAACTCTTCTATTTATTTGTTAGTTGTACATTGAATGGAGGTGATCAGGATATTTGTTTGCTCAAATTGAGTAATTGATTTTCTCTTGAAAGTCACTGGAGAGTGGTTCACTCGAATCAACCATTATTTATCATTATTATTTTCATTTTATCCTAAATTCTAATTTTAAAATTTTTGTGATTGTATCAATTGGTATCAGAGCCTGGCAATGGCAATAAACCTAGAACAAAGGGTAGTGAGGTTGGAGAAAAAAGTGGAGTTTCTTTCAACTCAGCAAAAGGAGATCATCAATCATATAACTGAGTTGTTTAACAAACTCAGTTCTCGTATTGATCTGTCATCTAGTGCGTCTATTTAGCCTTCTCAAGTTACTACAATTGAAGATACTGGAAAGACTATTCAACATTCTCAAGTTACTGCAATTGAAGTTACTGCAAATTAAGTCTATTCAACTTTCTCAAGTTGATAAAGAACACATTGGTGCAGAAACTTCTCAACAGAACAAAATTGCAGCTTCTGTAGGTTCCTTTTTTATGCCTGTAAAAAGGTTGACAAAAGAAATTTGACCAAAGTATTGCAGTAAAAATTGTTTCTTGATTCAGGCAGGTGAAGATGATGCAGAATTTGATCTCAGTGATGGTACTGACAAGTTCTTCATTGCATCAAATGTTTAGCGGACTTCTTGTTTCTTTCTGGTTGCAACAATCCTCTTCATACGAAACGCATCAAGAATTCAACTTTAAATTAATCTCATTTTAAAAATCCTTGAGGACAAGGATTGATTTAAGGGGGAATGAATGTTACAATCCTATTTTTATGTTTAAATTCATTTATATATTTAGTTGTTAATTAGATTATAATTTATTTATTTTTATTTATATAGTCATTAACCACCATTAGCATTAACAGTTAGTGGATGGTGTGTTATTACGTGGGTAGTGACTCCCTAGTTTTAAGTTAGTGGATAAGTTGTTACTAATTTTTAGTTGATATTTATCTGTAACTCTTCTATTTATTTGTTAGTTGTACATTGAATGGAGGTGATTAGAATATTTGTTTGCTCAAATTAAGTAATTGATTTTATCTTAAAAGTCACTAAAGGTTCTCTCGAATCAACCATCATTTATCATTATTATTTTTATTTTATCCTAAATTTTAATTTTAGAATTTTTGTGATTGTATCAAAAAGCTAAAGCTATACGGCTACACTACAACGGAAATGTAAATGGGCGTAGAGATGATAGAGTGTGTGGAGAGAGAGAGAGAGAGAGTCAAGTCTATGCATGACAAATGCCCACAAGAAGAAAAAGAAAGATAAAAGGGCGCTTTGGTCACCTTTTGGTAAAGTGAGAGCAAAACAAGAGAAATTAGGTGGTCGGGTGGGACAAGAGAAATCACATATATATATATATATATATATTTTATTTTCGGTGTATGATCATACGTATACTGATAATCAAACAATGTATTGACTTCTATGTACAAAGAGTTGCATTGAATTTTCTCAGAGGTGTAAATTTTTTGGCATACTAAATTATTATTTATTAAAAATGATAAATCTGAAAGCGTGCTTGATCAAATTTAACCGAGAAGAGCCAATCAAGTCTTGATCAAATCTTAAAACCACAAAATTTAAAGGTCTTTTATATGACAAGAAGTACACGTTCATGAGCCCTAACATATTTTTATTTGTACCACATCTTAAATAAAAATAAATAAAAATTTAAAAAAATAAAAATAAAAAAAAACGTTGGTAGCAAAAAGCCTAAAATATTCATCTAGCTTCCAAATCTGAAACAGTTGTATCAATGTCTGAACGTATTTCCGAGTTTGATGTTGAAGATTCTTTTGGCACAACTTCATGATCGGTTTGTTTTGACAAATCAGGCTTCTTCGGAATCAATAGATTGGTAGCTTCATTTCTGAGCATCCAAGAAACTTCCAACATGGACGGTCTATCAATTGGCATTTCCTGGACACACAGCAGAGCTATATGCAAGCATCTTATCAATCTACAAGGGGAATATGTGTCGTCAAGAGATGGGTCCATAAACTCCATGCCTTTACCATCTTTCCACAGCTCATATGCCTGAAATTGTCGGTTGGCAATCAGTACTCATTTCAAATTTTTCTCTGTTATAATGATCACTATTACTCAACAAGGGTCAAAGAAACTTACATATTCAAGAAGGCTCAAATGATCATTTTCACCGTATAAAATGGAAACCCTTTTGCCACTAATGATTTGTAGAAGTAGAACTCCAAAACTATAAACATCTGACTTGGTTGAGTATATGCCTCTTTTGATATATTCAGGAGGAGCATATCCACTATGTATCGTATATATATGTAATTAAAAACAATGGATTAGTGTATAAATACCTAAACTTATAATTAAAGCTTGAGTACAAAGTAATTACAATAAGAGGAAATTTACTTACTATGTTCCAACAATCCGCCCCGTATTTGCTTCAAGACCATCTTTTGTGAAAATTCTTGCCATACCAAAATCTGATATTTTAGGTTTCATGTCATTATCCAACAAAACATTACTAGCTTTCAAATCTCTGTGAATAATCGTCAACCTTGAGTATTCTTGGAGATATATAAGCCCTTGACAAATCCCTTCAATAATATGAATGCGTTTTTGCCAATCTAATTTATACTTTTTAATTGGGTCTGCATCAAATCATTTATGAACAATTAACAAAAATTAGGCACATAATAATTAAGTAATTAAATGACCAAAAAAAAAAAAAAAAAAAAACCTGACCAAAAAGATAATAATCCAAGCTTCTGTTGGGCATATACTCATAGATCAGCATATGTTCTTCTCTTTCAATGCAGAAACCCAAAAGTTTGACAAGATTTACATGTTGGAGCTTCGCAGTAAGCATAACTTCATTCTTAAACTCCTCAAATCCTTGTGTGGATGTTTTAGAAAGTTTCTTTACTGCTACTTCTTGTCCATCTTGTAAAACACCCTACAAAAAAACATATAAAATCATAGCCTATAGGAGATCTCATTTTTGTAAATCTTCTATACCTTGAGAAAAAATTAATAATAAAAATTTACCTTGTAAACAGGACCATATCCACCCTCCCCAAGCTTATTTTCTCTTGAAAATCTGTTTGTTGCTTCTTCAATGTAAGCCAAACTATATAATGCCAGAGTAGGAGCATTGCCACTAAAATCTCCAGCAGCAGCAGCTGTTGCAATATTTACTTGGTTCCTAGATTCTTGAACTAAGATGAATAATTGAAGTCGGTAAAAAATTAATATCTAGTGTCCTATTGCTAAAATCTTCTTGATTCACAACAATAAAAATTGGACAATTTATAAACGAAATACTTTATTATATATATTTTCTTTGTTTACCTTTTGATTTGTTCTTTCTCATCCACCTGTAGTATATGTATATCACAAAGCCTAGCAGGAGAATAACAGCTGCAATTATAGGCAAAACGATTACAAGCAATCGATATGGCTGCTTCTTTTGCCCATTTCTATTATCCTCCGGAGGTGGAAAAATAATTGCATGACCGCCCTGAGCTGAAAAATTATGTTATTTGTTAACAAAACTTGGCATCATGATTAAATATTAATTCAAATAATGATGAAAGAATTGTTTAATTACCAGCAGTTTTAGAGAGCTCCCAATTATTATCATCATAAGAAACTTGCCAGACATAATAACCAAGTAGCCCCTTCTCTTTAGCATAAGAAACCTTACTTTGAATGGCCTCAACATCATCAAAAGCAATCCAAGATGTCCCCATTGTTAAGTAATTCACCACATAAGTGGCATCGAACGTAACTTTAGCTTTATGAAGATCGATGTAATTCTTGATTTCCTTATAAGTCAACCCTGAAGCTTGAGCTTGTCCATTAGCCGGTGCACCAATACCATTCTCATTAGGATTCTTCAAGGTCCATGCATAGCCGTAATAAGGCAAAGTCAAAACCATCTTCTTAGGAGACAATCCAGCATCGATCCATAACCTTATACCATAATCGGTACTATTAACAGTACTATTAGGGTTATACAGAGCCGTTGGAGTGGCGGTAAAGTTTGTCCAGTAGTTTGGAAGGAAGTATGCACCATGCCGAACATGAACCCAATCCAAATATTTTTGTATTGAGTCTACAGGATAATTTTGAGGACCAACCTTTGGAAAATAGTTAACCATTGCTGTCAAGATAAGTTTTGTCTTTGTTGAGTTTGTTGCTTCAACAGTGATAGCTTGTCGCCATTGTTTAAAGAGAAGATCGATATTGTCCATGTCTTCGCTTGTCGTTGGGAAATCCCACCAAAAATCTAGGCCTTGAAAGCCATAATGCCTGGCTTCTTCTATTGAAGAGTCAATGAAAGATGTTCTACTTGATGAATTGCTTACCATCGATGAAAGTGTTGAATCATATGCATTTTTACCAACGGATAGAAGAGTGGTGACTGATGGGTTCTTTTTTTTCACGGTTTCTGTAAAGGTGGAGAAGTGTTTTCTATCAGACTGCGAAAAAGAGAGCTCGTAGGAAGTGGGATCAATATTAGCAAAACCGCAAATAAGGTGAGTGAAGAGAGAAGAATTTATGTTTGAAATGGGAAACTCTTTTTGTTCATGCCAGTAATAAGCAGCTCTGATCCATGTTTCTGCTTTAGTAGATGAGAAAATGAAATTTTGGAATATGATGATGATGATGATGATTATTTTGGATACCATTGAAGAAAACTGTATGAGTCTCAACACCCCTTTGCCGTTTGAGGATGGTATTGAACAGAAAAACGAAAGAGATATTGTGACCTCAAAATGCACTATTCACTGATATATTCCATGTATTTATTAATTAACCAAGGGAAATTAAAATCTTCCCTTCCAACAACAAAGGATGCTATGAATTTTCGGACTAGCTTCTTTATCACGCCAACTTGCCAAGACTTGGACAATTAATGTTGACTTGTAATAACTCTAAGAATACCGTGTCTAAAACTTGCTAAAAACGTTGGAGCTTTTTTTTAGAAAAAAAATTAATTATTAAGTTTTTGGACATCATTGTGGAAATTGCATCTTGAAGCATATACTTTTTGGTTAATTTGTCAAACTTCTTCTGTTTTGTTTGCCGATTTTTATTTGATTTAGTTATGTTAGTAATCATCAGACATAAAAAAGTTAAACTGATAGAAAATGATCTAACAATAGTATTTAAGCACTATAACAAGTTACATGCATGTTAGGCTATTGGGTTTTGAGATACTGATTTATTTAATGAACTGTTAAATTCTGGTTTGATTAGAATTAGTGAACCGCAGAAGAACTGGCATTGTTTATGTAATATTTGTTTGAACTCATTTAATTTGCTGTAGTTTTCATGTTATTTGAGGAGCTATGAATTAGTTTTGATTAATAGGAATAATATTAAAGGCCGTGTAATTTGCAAGTGAATTTTAAAGGCCGTGTAATAAACTAACAAAAAGAAGTATAACTGGAGCAACAGATTATCACTGATTGCTGCTTTTATTTTATTATTACGTTTTAAAAGTATTTTATTATTACGTTTTAATAATATCACAAACATTGAGTTGTGGCAAACATTGAGTGAATTACATGAGTCATGACATGACATGACATTTTACATGAGTCATGACATTGAGTTTGACAGCCACAAACATTGAGTGAATTACTATACCATCCTAAAATTATTGCAAGTCAATAATATCACAAACATTGAGTTGTGGCAAGCTGGCCTTGATAAAGACTCTTGTCGGAAAATGCATGGAAGACTCTAAAATAATTTGCAGGGGAATTACACAAACATCTCCTAAGGTTTGATAAAATTGCATAAATATGACAGTTTTGATTATATATGTACAAACTTTCCTCAACATTTGAAAATTGTTACACAAACATTTCCTACCGTTAGATGGATCCGTTATTCAATTGTCAAACGTGCTAAAAGTCTAAAATACCCCATATTAAAAATATTAAAAAATCTTTTAGAAAATATGAATGTATCTTAAATCTGAAAGCTGGAAAAAAAAATTCATCTTCAAAAATAAAAAATAAAAATAAAAAGTTTAGTTTGTGTAATTCCCCCTTGATTTTGAATAAATTTAAAATTTAAAATTTATTTCTTATTAAATTGTTTTAAAAAAATATTTTTTATTTATTTGTAAAGATGAATTTTTTTCCAGCTTTCAGATTTAAGATACATTCATATTATCTAAAACATATTTTTTAAATATTTTTTATCTTATTTTTTAGTTTATTTAAAATAAAAATAAAGGGTATTTTAGACTTTTTACACTTTAACCATTAACTAACGAATCCATCTAACGGCAGGGGGATATTTGTGCAACAATTTTCAAATGTTGGGGGAAGTTTGTATGTATATGGCCAAAACTACCATATATGTATAATTTTATCAAACCTTGAGGGAGTTCGTGCAATTCCCCCATAATTTGTAATTGTCAAACTTCTAAGGAAAAATAATGTATTATTATTATTGTGCTGATATTGTCACCTATAAATATGATAAGCACACTCATATTTTAATAAAGAGAGATGTTGACATGTTGACAATCCACCATGTGTCCTTTTACATCCCATTTTAATTTTTTTCTTTAATGACAATTTTAACTGAATTAAAATTACTAAAGAGACAAAAAAGTTTCAAAGACACTACAAACCATTGTTTTATAATTCAACATTATTTTCTTTATCTTTACTGGTTTATAAACCCTAAACCAATTTATTCTTTTCCTACCGATCTTTTCTTATCTATCATCACAAACATACTAGATAAAAAAATCAATAAAAATTAAGAAAAAAAAAACCATAAATCTTATATCTCCGATAATAGAGATCAGAATCTCCATTGATGGACATTAATCTCTACTAATGGAGATTCTAGATCTCCTTTTAAAAATTTCCAATAATACAAATTAAAAAAAAAAAAAAAAACATTTTTTGATCTGGAGATCACAGATCTTTAAATTCAAACAAGAGGTTCAGTTCTTTATTGTTTTGTGTTTTGGGTATTTTTTTTTTTTTTTTATTAAAAGTTTTGAGTTGAGTTTTTTTTTTCTTTACCTTTTGTAAATGAAACAAAATAATTATTTCAAAAAAAAAAAAATTGAAACAAAATGATTTTATAGAATCTAAAAAAAAATAAAATTGTTTTTTAATAGGTTTTTATGATGGCTTTTTTTTTTTTTTTTTTTTTAAATGGAAACATAAAAAAGGATAATTTTGGATTAAAAAGGAGTGTTCTTAGAAAATTTAAAATTTTAAGTTTTAGGATGAAGTGTAATTAGAAAAGGTGTGTGAAAAGATAAAATTGGATTGTAAGGAGAAAATCTCTTAACAAAAATTTTAGTTACAAAAATATCCCAATAGAAATTTATCAATAAGGAAAAAATAGTTTAATTAAAAAAAAAAAAAAAACAAACAAATACTATGTACACTCATTTCTTCAACTATTATCTCTTTATTAAAAAAAAAAATAAAAAATAAACCCTAACTCTATTTCCAGTATTAAAATCTTCCATTATCATATAACAAAGTAATGATTTTTTTTCCAGACGTACGTATATATATTGTTATGAACTCTATCAATAAACAAAAAGTGAAAAGTAATATATATATATATATATATATACAGATTTTCTATTATCAGTTCGTCCTGACAATAAATATATCAGGACAAAGAATGTGGACCACTAGATTTACATACTTTGACTCAAAGTGTATGCACTTGTCAAAATTCTCCATAATCTGTGGTCCACATTCTTCGTCCTGATATATTTATTATCAGGACGAACTGACAATAGAAAGATTGTATATATATATATATATATATATATATGTTTTTAAAGATAGTCGTACATATCGTTGTGTATACAGGAGATCAATAGTGGAATAAAGATGTGAAATCTGTTGTAATAGATATCAACAACTTGACAAAGTTGAGTTATCTCTGTTTTCATTTCCCTGAAGTAGAGCTTCTTGAATTGTTCCTTCAAAAAAGCATAGCATGAAATTTTCGGCGCTTAACTAAGTTCAAATGTGTGATTGGCCATGATGTCAAGAGTGTCATCTCCCGTGTCCCAAACTTTGTGGAATGAGATTATTATCAACATGGACGATACTTGAGTATTGTAAATGCTGAGAAGATATCTAATGCAGTTGTTGGTGGCAAGAAACTTACTACAATTGTACTGTGTTTTTGAGTCTGTTGAACTTAAGAATTTATCATTTGTGAAATTAGGTGTGTTAACAACTTAAAAGGATTTATAAATAAATTGTATTAAATGAATACATTCATTTAAATAAGGGTATTATTGACATTAAGATGAGTGTTTATAGTAATTATTTAATTTTAAATTTTAGATATGGATGTACTGATAAATATGTGTGCTTATCAGAGCATCTCCAATGTTGTGCTAAATTATTATGCCAATGTTATAATTTAGCACAAAATACAAAAACCATACTCCGATGCAGTGCCAAATGTTGTGCCAAATTTGGCATATGCTATACTGCGTGTCAAATTTGGCACAACAATAAATGCTCATTTTTAATCACAAAAATGCCACTATATATATTTTTTAAATATTTAAAATAATTTAAATTTAATGTACATTAATGATATTTCAATCAAAATCTATTTCATCTGTAACTATTCTATAAATACATTAATGGTAAATGTTGACTTTTATAATTGTAATTAATAAAACAATAAAAATAGCATTTTAAATAGAACTATGCATCGGAGCACAATGCTAAATTAATGTGTTACATATGGCATTTTACTCTTTTTATACCAAATTTGGCATTGGCATTGGCATGGACATATGCATTGGAATTGGTCTCATATTTATGGATAGGGGTACCCTTGTTGTTATTATTATTATTATTATTATTATCTAAACTCATTTTGAGAACCGGAAAACTTCTCCCTTTATTTGCGCTTTAGTACCATTCTCAAACATGGATGTTCAGCCTTTTATTTTCTGATGGATGAATTATTATTTATTAATAATTCTTTGATCATAACGGTTGGAAAAATGGTTTTGAATATCCATTTTGAGGCTCTATTTTGAGTGAGACCAATATCATTAAAATGATAGGTCAATGTTGATTCGTATTCTCTATGTGAGGATATCAAAACGGTAGAGACGTACCTATGTAGGGGATAGGGTGGGCTAGGCTCCCTTAAAAAAAAAAAAATTAATTAAAGAAAATTTTTTAAAGAAAAATTAATTAAAGAATTAATGTTATTTTCTATTTAAAGTAGAATAAATAATTTTTCTTTTCGTTTTCTTCTTTTTATAATAACAATTCTTTTGTCATCATTCTTCAAATTTGTTCAAATTTGTCTCAATCTTTTTATCAACATCCAACAATTAATCTTCAAATTATATATGATTGGGTGAATATTATAGCTTTAAATATTTATTTTGTTTTAAAATTTTAGAGTTACTATAATTTTTAGTTAATGAGATTTTAGGAGTAATCCAATTTTAAATTTACAAAGTAAAGATATTGTTATATGAATTTCATTAAATTTTTTAGAACATTATATTAGTATATTTCAAATGAATCAAACTTATATAATAATATAAGAACATTGTATATTTAAATTATTATTTTTTTTAGCAATGAAAATTATGAGAACGTCATTTCGCATTAAGATGGAAAATAAATTTTTAACAAACTTCATGCATATCTACATTGAAATAGAGATTATTGTTGTCATTAATAGAAAAACAAAAAAAACACAGGATACAATTTAATTAGTGTTTGCATTTGCATTTTTTTGTTTCTCTTATAATTTGTTTTGACTTTTTAAAAATAAAATAAAATCTGATAACGTATTTATTTTGAATGTGCATTTTATGAGTACGTCTAATTATGTCCTTCTAACCAGGTGATGTTTATGTTCGGTAAAAAAAAAAACAAATCAGAGGTCAATCAAACAATTAGAAAAATATCTCTTCCTCTCTCTGCTAAGTACTTGTCATGTGTGTTCTTAGTTTTCAAGTTAGATTTTTCAAGTGTGGTAAGTAGGGGTGGGTACGGTTTTGCGATCTGTGGTTAACCGAACCGAATTGAACCGAAAATATGTGTTCAAGTCGAGTTACCCTATTGAGACGAGTCAATCCAATTCAAAAAATGAAAACCGAGTTTAAGTGATTCATTGATGATGGTTTTGCCTCGCCAAAAACCAAACCGATCCGACTAAACTGAGAAAATATTATACATATATATATTTTATAAAACTAAATATAAATAAATATAAGGTTTATTTTAAGTAATTATACATATTTATATATTATATATTTTATTGCTATTAGATTTATATTGATTTAAGTTAATGAATATTGTTTTATTAATATTATATATATATATATATATATATATATATATATTAAATATTAACTAAAGAGATTTTCTCCTTACAATCCAATTTTTTCTTTTTACACTCATTTACTAAATATACTTCATCCTTACAACTTAAATTTAAAAATATTCTAAAGACACTTAACATTGTTCCAAAATTGTCTTTTTTATTTTTTCACACTCATATTCTAAAAACACTCTATTTTTTTAATTAATTAACTTTATGAAAACATTTTATTTTATTTTAATATTACCTGTTATTAATTTTAATTTACTCATGATTTGATGAAAATTTATATGAAATTTTAAGAATATAAAATAAGAATTGCGATAAACTACATATGTTTCATATGTTTCTAAACCGTATTAACCCAGAAAAAAAAAAAAAAAAAAAAAAAAAACAGTAAGTTTCAGATTGACATTAAGATTACTGCATTTGTTTTTTCAACTAATTCTGCGTAGTCAATATTTTCAACTAATTAATATCTGCATTATTTTCAATTAGTGATTCAATAGAAAAAATAAGTGAGTTTAAAACTAATTAAAACTTATTCATTATTGTTTTTTGTTTTGCTGCAAATTATTCTCCATCATTTTAAAAATTGCTCCTGATTTTGTAAAACTGTAAAATAGTGAGGAAAAAATTAAAATAGATGTGTTAGGGTTTGTGAAACATAAAAAGGAAGAGAAATGATATTGGATTCTAAGAAATTGCTTTATTGTGTCTTTAGAAATTGCTTTATTGTGTCTTTATTGTGTCTTTTGAATGAATTTATATTGATTTAAGTTAATGAATTTATATTATTAATTAGTGGATTGCAAATAGCATTACTCTTAACTAAAATATAAATTCATTCAAAATAAAAAACAAAAATGCAAATAGAATTATAGACCAAACCCTACAATTTGAATTTAACACCTAACATCTTTCTCATTCACCCACGCTGCTCATGTTTCACCTCACCAGAAACCTTAGAATCATCACAAGCTCACCGCTCACAACTTTCTCTCACGACCCGCTGTCGCTCTCAGCTCTCCGTCTATTATTACGGGCGACAATCTATTATTAGGGACTATTTTGAATTAGGATGAAATGTATTATAAATTATTTGGACTTTTGTTTATATTATGAAGTTAAATGCTTTTTTGTAATACTTGGAGTTGTTGAATTATGATCCAAAAGACCGGTATAGTTAAATACGTAGGTAAAATTTTCATTAGGCCTAAAAGGCTCAAAACCGTATTAAACCGAACCTGAAAAAACAGGTTCGAGTCAAGTCGAGTTACCTTGTTGAGATGAGTCAATCCGATTAAGAAAATAAATGAAAACCAAGTATAAATGAGTCATGGACGGTTCCGACCAAAAACCGACTCGAACCAACTCATGCCCACACTTAGTGGTAAGTTTAGACCCAATATTCAGTTTGTCAATGTAGAAGTGTTTCATACACTATCTACGAGACAAATGTTGTATCCAAATTTGTTGGTTATGGATTCTTTTGAATCAAAATTTATTTATTTATTTGAAGTATTGCACTATTACATAATTAAATTGGGGTTTTTTTTTGGAAGGGGAAGGACATGACCGCAACCTCATTGTGCAGATGTGAGGGGTTTTACCAACTGACCAACCTTATCTTGTCGAATTAAAATTTACATTTATTTGCATATTTATATAATTTTATTTTTGTATTTTGTTTTATACAATTTATATTGCATTTGTATTCTATTAATATATATAATCCGGATTAACAAAATTTTCTAACGAACGGTTCTGAAAACCATCTTTTGTAACGTTACACATTAAATTGAAAAAACTCTAAAGACACTTTCTTTTTTCCAAAATTATCTCTTTTATCTTTTGGCACTTTTATTATAAAGACAATCCATTTTATTTTAATATTACCCATTTTGAATACATTCCTTTAGAAAATTTCAAACGAGAATGGAAAAGAGATGTGAAATAATCAAATGAAAATAGAACAAAGAATAAAATTGAACAAAAATGAGGAGATCGAAACTGTTTTTGAGATCAAATTGTGTAAATAGGAAAACAATATTTGATTTATTTTTTTAGATTTTAAGTTAAGTAATATATTTTAATCAAATGAAAAATTTTAGAGTAAAAAAATAATTTTAAATATATTTTTCTAGAAAAATGAATTTATATATATATATATATATATATATATATATATATATATTATATTGATGGTGATGATTGAACATGGTTGATATTTGAGAAAAACAAAATTGATTTCAAATTTGGTTGAACATGATTTTTTTTTTTTTAAATATAAAAAAACTAGTGATGATAATGATGGAGGGTTTGATGGTGTGAGAAAAAAATTATATTAAAAAAAAAAGGGAGATATTTTAGGGTTTGTAAAACAGGAAAAAAAAACATAAAAGAAGGAAAAAAAAAAAAACTTGTTTCCTAAAAAAATAATTTGGAGTGTTTTTAATTTTTAATTTTTTTTTGTCTTGTTTAGTAAATTAAAATGGGGTGTAAATAGATAATTAGTGGATTATCAACAACATTTCTCATTTATCTTTCCACCTATTTAGACCAGATTTTTTTTTGAAGTTTTTACTATTGGTAAGATTTGAGCCGTTGACTTGAGAGTCATTTATCTAAGCTCCAACATCGTCAATCTACAACTTTTTTTATTTTTTTTATTTTTATTTTTTATTTTTAAAGGGAAAAGAAACAAAGAAAACACTAAAGAGGCATATCTGCCTTAACAAATCTCTCCACACAGGGAGGACAGGACTCAACCCAACCAGAAGAACCGTCAATCTACAACTTGGGTGACATAAATGAAATTACAATTTATTGTGTTGACTGAAAAATATATATATGATTTCATTATCAGTTTTTCGAACATTAATCATATAACAAAATGTTGGTTCTGCCTCGGTCATTGCTATTTCCTTGCTCCAAGACCCAATCTAGTACAAACCAGTGTTGGCTAAAGGCATGTGTTTAGGTCTAAAAAAAAAAGGCAATAAAAAAAAAATTAAAAATTTAGGGACCTCATTTATTTATAAATTTTGAAAATACCGTTAAAAAAATTAAAATTACAGATAAAATATATTGAAGGGCCTTTTTATTTTATTTTTATTATTGCTTAGTTATTAATAGTATTACAATAATGCTAAACATCCCACCTAAAATCCCACATTTTTCATCCCACTACATGTGGCATGTGAGGTGTCAAATTGTGAGTGGATATACATTAATTATGATTTATCTCACCTACCTCATGTATCCACTCACAATTTGACACCTCACATGCCATATGTAGTGGGATGAAAAATGTGGGATATTAGGTTGGATGTGTAGCATTATTGATAATATTAATAACTATTTATTTAACTAGTGACCGTTAGAAATGATCATCGAGTATCCACTTTTCAAGCATGTTATAATTAACAAAACCCTTAAATTTCTCACTAATAATATTTTATGTTTAAAAATTGTCTATAAAAAAAAAAAAATCAAATCATTCTTGTTTATTTACAACAATTCAAGTACAACTACAACTCTCTTTTTACTATAATTTATTTATCTCAAAGCTTACAAGTTACTCACTTTTTTATTTATTACTTAAAGTTTATGAGTTACATCTCTTCGGTTTGGAATATTTTTTAAATCTGTTATTTATATTAAATCTAAGTAGAAATTCTAATATTTAAAAGATATATAAATTCAAATTTAAGAAATTAATTTTGTTTAAATTTTTTTCTAGTTATATGATAAATTAAATGGTTAATTTTAATATGATTACCACTAACTAATTGTTGTTATCTGTCTTATTACATAAGATATTATATTATAAGAAGAAAATTTTCTTTAAATTTAGTCAAATATTTTAATCAGGTTATCGTTAATTTTTTAATTTTAATTTTATTATATTTATAAAATTGGAGCCTATTTTTTTTTTTTTTCTCAAGGCCTCAAAATCTGTTGAGCTGCCCCTGTTTCAGATTTACTTAATTTTATTGTAAATTTTTTTTAAAATAAAATGTTTTTAGAAATGAAATATATATATATAAAAATAGCTCTCAAAATAAATACTAAAAAAAAATTCCATTTATGTCACGATCACAGTGGAAGTCTAATCACGTAGGGACCAAATTTTCCAAGTGCATGTGACAATAAACATTTTAAAATAAAAAAAAAATAAAGACATTGACCTTGACTTGGATAAGTCTTCAAGGTCAGGACTCAAAAGTCAGGGTTATTTGGGCCACATGGCCCACATTTATCTACTCAGAGACGACTTGGATAAGTCTTCGTACCAAAAGTCAGGACTCAGGGTTATATGTAAAGACCGTGACCTTCCTAGAAACAATAATGAAAACACTTTTTTTTTAAAAAAAATTAATTAATTTTTTATTTATTTTAGAACTATTTTAAATTTAGAGTTTTGGAAAGTCACAAACACCATAATCTCATTCAAGTTAGGTAGAGAGACTTTACGGTTTACACCAAAACACCTTAAATTCCGTCTTAAACACCTTTGTTGAGAGACTGATATTATTACATTGTTGCTCAGTTGTGTTTTGCTACTTTAAGTTGTTTTGGTATGTATGTTTTTTCTCCCTTAAGTCTAAAATTAAATTTAAAACATTTTAAATTAAAAATTAAAAAATTGTTTTGGCTTTTCCCCTAATCACTAAGTGATAATTTCCTAAAATAACCTCACACAATGGAAGTATAACCATAAACAACTTATTCATCAAAAAATCACTAATCCAAAGGTGGTTGACAAGCCTCCACTCTGTGTTTGATGAGAGGGGACTGACCGACTATTGGGGATGTATTGGCTTAGGGAATACGCACAATCAAATCACACAAACAAAAGAAAAATAAGATACATGAGAATTTATGTGGTTTAGCATAAGCTTACATCCACGGAGCACACTTGCACTCAACTTCCACTATAAAATTGGTGTTTACAATAATGAAGCATTGTCTCACTCCCTACGGCTCTTAATATTCTTTTCTCTCTTGTGTATCAATCATAGCACACAATATGCAGCACTCTCCGTGCAGCACACAAAAAACTCTAGAGTTACAGGAGTATTTACTCTAGTCTAAAGCTAGTAGGAATCCTTTTCTAAATAAAACAATAAAACACTCCTAAGTAGAATAGAGAACCAATCGTAAACATAATAGGATTCAGGCTTCACAACCCAACAGTCTCCCACTTGAAGACTGAAACTCAAGTAGACTTCTTCCTCCGCCTTTGATGACTAGTGGATAGGTACGCTGCGCTCATCCTCATCTCTCTTCAACCTTGAAGACCCAATGAAGCTGTGCACAGCTTCAATTTCTCTATAGTGACTGGCTTGGTTAATATGTTAGCCGGATTCTTGCTTCCTACGATCTTTAAAAGCTTCAACACTTCATCTTCGATTAGCGACCAAATGAAAATGGTACCATAGTCCTATACTTGGTCCTAGAATGGAACGCTGAATTCTGGGCCAAGTGTATTGCACTCTGACTATCACTGTGCAACACATTTATCACTCGCTCGAATCTCAACTCTGTTAAAAACCCCTATAACCATATAAGCTCCTTACTATAGTGGTCAAAACCTGGCCTATGGCCCAACGATCAAGCCCACTAATAATTGGAGAAAACGAGACCCAAAACACTCATTGTATGTCAGGCCCGCAAACAAAGCAGACCCAACCCACCAAAGCATCTGGTCAATTCAAACACATGGTTAATTGACCCACGAAATGGCATTGACCATACCTTCAGAATGCATCAAATGTTACCTAAAACTCAACGTCAGACCAAGATCTTAATTGTCTTAAATCACCAAATCCATATAGATCAAAATGGGTGATTAATGGCCCGAGATCCACACCCTCACTTAAAGAGGTTGAACGTTGGAGGCCCTAATCCTTCACTATAAATAACACACCCCTCTTCAGAATAAGGGGTCATGTTTTTTCACAATACATACACATGAAGCCATAGCTCTACAAATCTCTCCTTTCATTTAAATCATCTAACTCAACGCTTAGGAAGTCGACTTACGCTCTTGTTCGAGCTAAATTGAGCCCAGTCTTGACGAGCCAACGAATAAAGCTAACAGCAGTCCTAGTGCCTGCTCATCATCGACCTCTTCGATACTTAGCGTCAAACTCGACGCTCGAAAGAGACATCGAACCCACGATTTGCTTGTCTTTAATTTAGTTTTATTTGTTTTACCTCACACAATATACTGCCTTGAGCGTCGGAGAATCTCTCAAAGGGACCACCCCTCATGTGGATCGACCACCACTCTATTTCTCTTATTTTATAGGTTGCCAGTGCCCAGCTAAACAATTTTATCAATTGTAGATTTGATCGACTACAATTTGGCGCCTACCGCGAGGCCTTAGCAATTTTCCCACCTAGAAGTTGAACAAGACAATTGTAAGGACCTCTATTTTATGATTGACTTATTTCATGACAAACCATATTAGGGATAATTTTATAATAGGTAGCTTAGGCTTAGGTTATTAAAGGTAAGCTTCCAAGCATCTCCGTGACTTCAAGAGCAAGAGTGAAAGGTATATCACTTAACTTGATTCTTGAAGAGATTAGGTGCACACACACACACACACACAATTCATTCATATGTGTCCCAGCATCGTTGTGTAACACTTAACACCCACATATTGATCATATGTTCATGCATTAAGCATCTAGATTGATATCTAGACTTGTTGCATCATTAGATTGTGTTTTGTTCATTCGCGACGTTTCTTCGCGATTTGGTTAACATACTAATACTCTCACACATTTGATTTGTGTGATCATGCATTGAATCTCATCATGTGATATCTTGTTGCATGTGTTGATATGTGCTGGATATGGTGTGGTTGTTTAGAGTAAAGTGTCTAGTTTCGAAAGATTGGTTTTCAATGATTTAAATATTTTTCAAAACTGACATTTGTATGGTCTTGTGACCATAACGTTTTATACAAAGATTCAAATTGAGTTTTGAAACTTCTGAAAAAACTAGACACTCATACCTTTCTAATGGTATATAATTCGTAATATTTCATGACCGTTTAGATTGGTTTTGAAATCTCCAAAGAGACCACTAAAACATGGCAACTCTGTTTTTGTCCGAATCAGAACTTTGGTCACTCAAATGACCATAACCCTTTCTACATATATCAAAATCTTATTTCACAAAATGGAGTAGAAAGTAGATATCCATATCTTTCCAACAGTATATTATACGATAGGTTTCAATGTCGATTAATCATGTTTTGAACCGCTTGAAAATCAAGCTGTTGTGCTGTGGCATTTCGCCGTGGTCCAAGTGACGTTGGGCGTTGGGTTGGACAACAACAAGAATATTAGAAATTTCCGCAGTCTAAGTGACGTTGACCTAGATAGTGGCAAATAGGCAATAGCAAGCTTGTTTTTGCCCATAAATTGTTTTTAACTTTCCCAAAATGACATAGCTTCATTTAGGGCTTATATTTAAATCTCATTTTCTCCTCCATTCGTTTTTAGAACTCAAATTTTCATATTTTAGAAAGAGGAAGAGTTCCCCTAGAGAGAGAAAGCTTCCAAGCTTCATTCATTTACTCTCTAAATCCCAAAACCCATCTTCATCTTGTATCATCTAGCATGAGTTTTCATTAATGTCTTCACTTGGACTTGGTAAATAGAAGTTTTCATTAATGTCTTCACTTGGTAAGTAGAACAAACATCTCATCTTCATTTATTGTTCCATTTCATCAAGACATATCATTTATTACCTAGGTTAGCAAATCTTCATATTTTTTGTGAATTTATGACGTGATTTATTGTTATGTAATGGGATTGGACAAAAACACTTTAATAGTAAAATGTCAAAATAAAAAGTTTTTTTTTAAAAAAATAAATAAAATAAAAAAACAATCTCTTTCAACCCCCAACCCCCCCCCCCCCCCCCCCCCCCCCCCCCCCCCCCCCCCAATCACAAGGTGGTGGAAAAAAAAAAAAAAGAATCTTCCAAAAAAAATTGAATCTTCCCCTTCTCTCTTCCCTCTCCTCCCACCTCTTTCTCTCCTTTCTCCTTCTCTCTCAAATTTTGTTTGTTTGCTTTTTCCAAAATTAAATGTGGATAATCATTTTAATGTTAGGCATAATGACTCTTGTTTAATTAATTTATCACATTATTTATTATTCATGAGCGTATTAATATAACCTCTCTATTTTAATCCTTATAAATTAGTAATCACTTTGGTATAATATATTTTGTTGGTCTCGACTTGGGCCATTTATATAAATTAATAATTTCATTAAATGATAAGATAATACATTTATTAAATTCCTTTGTAAGATTACGTAGTCTCACTGAGTGGTGCTATTGGCACACCCCATATTAATCTATTTATGTCTCACTTGTTTAAATTTTGATTTAATTAAATAAAGTTAAATGTTTTTATTAATTTATTTTATTTATTTTCAAAACTACCCTATTACTTATTTTTTTCAAACTTAATAAACCTCATCTCTAATATATCTATCTATCTCAGGTCTTTTTATCTTTGGTCTCGTCTTTCTCTCACCTTCCATGAACGAATTTTTTTTTTCTTATTTCTTTTTTAATGTTTTTTTTATTTAACATCAAGTTTTATAGAAAAGGCCAGGAAGTCACAAGACAAAGAACAAGCAAACAACCACAAGAAAAGAGCAAAGAACAGAGCAACCCAAGACAAAACACACAGTGAAAAAAAAAAAGAAACAGCCCACAAACAAAAAGAAACAAGAAGCAAAGAGCAAGTATTTGTTTTGGTTATCATCATTTCACTTTCAGATTCTAAAAGAGTAATGAGATTAAATAATAATCAATATTTCATCTGTCTAATGCACCCCAAGTGTTTGATTTATTGTTTAAATAGGATCCGTACAAGTATTTTTAGGGTTCAAGAGTTATGAAGAAAAAAAAAATTCAAGAAAAGGATTAAAAGAACTTTTTATTTTTTTATTATTTTTTTATTTTTTATTTTTATTTTAAAAGGAATATGGGGTTTTATTAGATTTACTTTATAGAATTTTTTTTTCTTAAATTGTATGTCTCTTGTAGTAATTTTGATAAAGGAAAAAAAAAAATACTAAATAATTTTAAAAATGGGGCATAAATAGATCAGTACGGGGTGTGCAAATAGCACCACTCGTCTCACTCATTCCATAAATTAATAATTTACTAAAAAGTACATATAGGATTCGTAAGAATCTATTGTTTCTTGTTTTTTTTTTTTCTCTTGAAATTCAATTATAGTTGGTCTCATCTCTATTTCTTTTTGTAATGCACTTAAAATTTATGGGGTATGAATACCCACTCCTTTTGTTAAGTTCAAAAATACCACTCAAGTGGGGATAAATGTTCACTTGAGAAGTGGTGACTAGTGCACTTGTTGGTCGGTGTATCTTGCTATCCTCAACTGTTAGTATATCACAAGATCTTTTATTGCACAAAAAAAAAAAAAAAATAAAAAATAAAAAAATAAAAAAATAAAAAAATCTATTATGAAAAAAAAAAAAAAAAGCGGATGAATTTCACCCCCAAATCTAAATGGGGGGATGGGGGAAACTCCTACCGCCCCCATTTGATCACACTATTGAGTTCCCTTTCGTTTTGAGTTATATACCTCTTCACGAAATTCTAGCTCTATGATCTCTTCAGATTATCACCCCATCCTCTTTAAATGTGTCTCTATTTTGAGGATTGCCATCAAGATCAAAATCTTCCATCTTGACTAGCTGGGCTTAATTAGCCTCATTGCCATCTATCACAACATTGATAGACTCAACAACAATACTGTGTCTCTTATTGAAAACTCTAAAAGCTATAGTTTTGTGACACCCTTGCAATTTCTTGAAGAGTTCTGATCTTTCTATCACAAATTCCATTTTGTAAAGGAGTTTTAAAATAAAGAATTCACGTGAGATTTCAATTTGATTACAAAAGTCTGTGAACTTAGAATTTACAAATTCACCTCCCAGGTCACCTTCCTTTTTTTTTTTTTTTTTTTTTCTTTTTTCTTTACCACATTTTGAGTTTTAAGGCGGAAATTCTTGAAGCTTTCAAAAGCTTATGGTTTCTCTAATAAAGTACACCCAAGTATATAGGAATTATCTGGTGTGGAATCCCAAACAAACATTTTGTACGGACTTACTAATTCCAACCGATTAGAATTAGTCAATTAGTGATCTTGTACGAAAAATTTATACAGGATCCTACACCTGATAACTGCTCCCCAAGTCTATATAGAGAAATCATCTACTAGAATAAGAATGCACCTTCTTCCGGTTAAGCTCTCTAAGGTAGGAAACCTTGAACATGTAATGGAAAATTGTAATTCTTCAAGTTTGCAAAGTTTAGCTTCATTCACGATTCATATGTACTCTTCATTGTTTTTGTTTCTTACAAATTTCATCGATGGCCCAACCAAGCCCAAAACCGAGAAAAACCAACCCAAACCGAGCCCACAATGTTCGTTTCTAAACCAAACAACACTTTTAAAGTCCCGAATACCTAACATTACAATTGACTACTTTGAGTTTGTGACGTGATTCACACCTATGTATGGAAATTTCTTTTAGTTTATTCCTTTCTTATCAACTAATCACAAACAAATCTCTTTGGGAGAAAAAA
This sequence comes from Acer saccharum, assembly GCA_030490815.1. Classification (NCBI taxonomy): domain Eukaryota; kingdom Viridiplantae; phylum Streptophyta; class Magnoliopsida; order Sapindales; family Sapindaceae; genus Acer; species Acer saccharum. The sequence goes on along the minus strand of CM059877.1, from coordinate 21,694,213 downwards.
AAAAAAAAAAACACATTTGCATTTTATAAAGGAAAATTTCTATTACAGAGTTGTACAAGATGAACCTTAAAATAGTGATAAAATGTGCTTGATCAATGATCATAAAATACTACAAAATCTCTTGCTAGTCTGATTAATATGAATAGATAGCTTCAAGAATCATCAGGCCAAACTCTTACAATCTCTTTCTATGAGGTGTTTTATCTCTGCATGTCAGTAATGTATAATGCTCCTTTTCTTCTTGTCCAAGGTAAAGAAAGATAATTATAATAAATAAATAAAAAGCCAAGGCTAAGAGAACTGGAGAGAAAGCTAAATTGAAAATTATAAATAAAATTTGGCAAAATAATACTTTCACTTGATTTCTCAACTCAGAGTAGTCAAAATTGAAGAGACTAGAAAACCATTTGCACCCTCTCATCTTATGAGAGACTCAAGGGCTGAATAGCAACTCCATTCCGAGCAGTGGGAAGCCGTCCCCATCTTCCTAGACGAGGTTCCTGTTGCAAAGTTACATTTAGAATCATTAGATGACCAAAAAACTGTTAATATGCAAATAAAGATTAAGCAAAACACTTGTGAGCAACAAGTTAAATGAAAAAAATAACATAAATAAGATACGTGAAATAAAAAAACAATAAAGAATATAAAAGACAAAATCAAGGACTTATTGATTCTAAAATTGTGATAAAGACAGCATAATAAACTTCATGTATTAATAATGGATACTAAAATTTGATCACATAAACTAACCAATCAATAAGCAAATCCTAATTCGATAGGTAAGTCATATCAAGAGCATCAGGAAGAATAAATTGTTCACCTGCCCTATGCCAGCAACAAGGAACTGCCCAGATTTTGCAAATGCCAAGGAATTCACAAACCCAACCTGTGTCACGCACAAGAATTCATAAGCAGAAAACAAGGCTTGTAGTATATTTAAGAAGTTCAATAACATACCAATATACTTGGCAACAGCCTTCATAGACACAATGTATATGTGTACCCAACAGATGAGGCATAAAGAATGCAGTGGGAAAAAGTGCAGTTGAACATAACCATGTTAAGGGCTCAATTCTTTTATTTATTTATTTATTTATTATTATTTTTTAGGCTAAAATCATATGGAGAACTTTAAGAAAATTTGCTTCAATTCTATATATGCCAAGAAATAGTCAAACCAATATAGCAAAGACTTTAAGCAATTGACAACTTACCGAAGTTTAAGCCTACATGCAAGGAAAAATTACAGCTCATAAATTCCTACCTAGCCCTTAGATGCTAAAACATTAAAACTAAAATCCTATGGTGACTAAAAAACTTGGAGAAAATTTGCTTCAAGTCCATCATCATGTTGATGGCAGCTATCACAATAACTAGGAATTTCCTTTTCAGCGTTTTAAAAGTGACTCTTTCAATGAGACAATGACATTCTGTAAAACAATGAACTCCATCTACCCATCAGTCCAGTAAATAATTTTCTAAGGGTATCGAATAAGTTATGTTGGATTGTAACCAACTCCACTAACACTCACTACATAAAGTGTACATAAACAAATTACTTGATTCATTTAATTGAAGCACCTTCAAGCCTGCAGCGGAGTTTGGACAGACTACACTTAGTGCTTATAGATAATTACCAAGTTAGCTACACAGAGATCAACCAAACTTTCTCTTATTTGTTTTATTCTTCTTCTTTTTTTGTTTTTTCTTTTTTTGCTTTGAGGGAAATCATAGAAAAAGTTTCAATCAAACCTTCTACTTAATTTGGCAGTCTCTCTGAGCAATATTATTTTGCTGAAACCTTGTGAAAATTTGAGTAACATGTCACTTCAATGCTTGAGCAAATTGACCATTCTCACTCCATGTGACATTCACAGCTAAACTGCATTTCACTCTATATAGCAAAATGCTTCAAGCACAAATGATACAAAAGTCTCTTGATTCAGGATACTTTAATCAGAGCTTTCAAAATCATATCAAGCACAGAATTGATTTCATGAGATTATAATTCACAAATTCTGTTCTCTGTGGGACCTTTCTTTTCCCCATTCTCAATACTAAAAGATGTAACCTAAAAATTTGAAAGCATAAGTTAAAGTGGAATAATTAGTGAAGCCAAACGTATACAGAAGCAGAATCCACCATAAAGGCCATCTTAAGCAGTTCATAAAGTAGTATGACATTACTAAAGACATTAACAAAAACTTTGAGCATCTGTCATAAGGAACGTGATGCAGCGGATATAGAAAATTCAAGCCAAATCCATGGCTATTGGGAACAAACCAGAGAACACAAGTTTGGTAACAATTTCATCAGCCAAATATCAAAATTATCAACGCCCTACAATACCTAAAGAGACCCTATATATAGTCCCCTAACAAGCCCACTACAAGGGTCCTTGGCTTGTAAAAGGGTCCTTTTAGTGGGCTTGTTAGGAGACTATATATAGGGTCTCTTTAGGTATAGTAGGGGGTTGATAATTTTGATATTTGGCTGATAAAATTGTTACCAGACTTGTGTTCTCTGGTTTGTTCCCAATAGCCATGGATTTGGCTTGAATTTTCCATATCCGCTGCATCAGAAAGTTAATAGAGGTACATCATGTGTGGTGGTAGCTTACCAATGGTATGTCAAATAAAGGTCGAATGTTTTTAGCTTCACTTTCAATACCCCATAGACGGACAGACCCATTACCCGCTCCTGATGCAGCAAGATCACTACCTCTACATACACTGACTGAGCTGACCCACGAATATGCTGACGAAGAGTGATAACTTCCAGGATTATGATCACTGTTCTCTGCAGGGATAAAAATCATGTCAGCAGAGTTCAAATGAATCAGAAATTGATATAAACAAACAAATCAAGGTCCTATCAAATGAAGACTATTTTCTGCACTTTTTCTATAATGAGAAGATAAATAATGCATAGGCATGCCAATAGAAAAAGGAAATCCTAAAAACAAGCGGAAGATGAAGAAGTAACAAAAAAACAGCTATTTCAAAAAAAGAAGAAGAAGAAGATGCAGAAGAAAAAGAAGACTATTATTTTATCATCAGAACTTAAAATTCTGATATAGTAGAGAATTACCTAAATGACCATTTGAGATTTTTCCATTATCCTTCTGTTCAAAGATATTGTGGCTAGCTGGCAAAGAATGAGCATTCTTAACAATGTACACAGGCTTCTTCCGCAGTACAGTCCAAAGCTCAATACTTCCATCATCCGTACCAGTCAAGAATTCATCATTGCTAATAAAAGAACAGCATTCCAGAGATGATGCAGGAGCACGAAATACTAACCGCGACTCCTCTGGGACCTATTTAGCAGAATAAATGGGGTGATGTTATGACAAATATACATCATTTAAGTTTCTGACAGAGAAAAACACAAAGAATATACTGAAAAAAAGGAGAAAAAAGATGGCAACAAGTCCTATTTAGCAAATTAAATTCCTGTTGTGATAGAATGCAAGCTCTTTTTTTAAATTGAACATGTGAATTATCAATCCTCCAAGATGGGTGCTGCCCGTCATTACAAAATCAATTGATCTTTTCAGGGGAAAAAATAGAAAGTCAATGGAAATAGGAAAAATAATTGTTGCTCCATAGTTTTTGATTTGCATCAAGTATCTTTTAGCAATTCTGAAACAATCGAAAAGGCATACTTTTGTTTACCTTCCACAACTGCATATTCCGATCACGTCCAACAGTCAACACCCGTTCTTTGCGTAGGGAATCAATAGTCAGTATTTCACTCTGATGACCAAATAATGTGTTTATATAAGCTCTGTCTTCTGCATTCCATATCTTGACCGTTCGATCAAATGAACCAGAAAAAAGTTCTGAAGTTCCTTGTCTAAAAGTTAGACATGAAACAGGTCCTCTGTGACCAGGAAAGGCCTGTACAACATAATTTATATGAATGAGAATAGCATGAGACAAGTGATATCCAAGAATCTTAAAAATCAACAGCAGACGCTTATGACAGCATTATATAAGATATGGTATATGAGAAAAATTAGCAAGGATACACTACAAGAAGAATCTACTTATTGCTCAGAACTAAGTCATATATCCAGGACAATGCAGCAGTAACGGAATATAAACATACAGGTATATTAACTGGCTAGATCAGAATACCAAGGTCCCCTTGACTTTTGAGTTTTGAATTTATTGAGCTTAGAGGCTACAGTTAGTGCAGCGGAGGTCAGATATCAGTTATTCAATGTCTATGAATAGCTCCAGCTGAACCCAATTTAGATATTATTGTTTGAATTTACTCCCCAGGCATCTTCAAATCACTTTGCATACACTCTTCCAACAAAGAATAAATAACCAACATTTACCTGTATGTGCTCTCGTGTACGGGTGTCCCACAAATGAATATGGCGGTCCAAACCTCCACTCGCCAAATACCGACCATCAGAGCTAACAGCCAAAGCTAAAACATGTTTACTATGCTTCGTAGCTCGACCTTGTGGATCTTTGGCTCCATGGGACTTCAGCACTTCATGGCTAGGCCACAAATATTTTTCACCTTTCCCACTGTCAACATCCCAATGTAATATGGAGCCATCTTTGGAAGCTGAAAAGCCTTTCAAGTCATCATCAGATAGAGCTACAGCAGTAACAGGCTGTCGATGCTTCACTAAAACCCGAAACTCATCAACAGTTTCAGGCTTTTGAACCCTGAAATGTGTGCATTAAACTACATAAGCCTTAAAAAAACAATATGCAACAAGAAACAACCAAAACTGAATAAATTTAAAAATGAACATTGCACGGATCAGGAATTCGAACAAAAAATCAGCAAAACCATAGTTATATGAAAACTTCACAAGAATCTAATTTATACAACTATCCAATGTCAAATGCACCAGCATCCGAGTCCTACAAATTAAAAACCCCAAAACAAGTTCAAAAAATCCAAAAACCAATCAATGCTACCATAAATCAATCTACAGACAACCCATATACAAAATAGCAATTCATGGAAAAACAAAAATAGATACTATATTCTCACCTTGAAGCAATGACTCTTCGAAGTCTTCCACTATCCTCCAATTGCTCCTGCTGCAACATCTTCGCAACTAGTGAATCCCTTTCGCCTTCTTTCTCTCCGTCTTCTCTTTCATCATCGTCATCCTCCTCCTCCTCTTTATGCTTCCTCGCAAGCTGTCTTATCTCCTCCAATTTATTCATCGCAAACCTCTTCCTCTTCTCATCCGCAGTCTCCTCCTCTCCACTACTCGCATCCGAATCCCCTCCCACAACTTCATTTTCATATCCTTCAGAGTCCTCAGACTCGATATCATCCTCTACATAGTCGATTTTCCTCCTCTTCTTCGATTCGTTGTCGAAGAACGGGTCCTGATTTATCGAAGATTTGTTCTTTCCCTTCTGAGAAAAAGCATTACTCTTCGTGTTTTTTCCCTTCTGAGAAAAACCATTACTCTTCGTGTTTTTGTACTTCATGACTCACTACTAATGCTACTGCAGCTGAAAATCTTTGAATTTCCGAGGGGCTATGAACAGCGGAGGGCGGGTGGCGGGTGGCGGCGGACGGCGTATGCGTGGTGGGTTTAGGCCTACGATTCGAAAATAAAACACAGAGTGAAAGAAGAGATTGAGATTTGTTTGTTGTTTGTTGTTTTGTTTTTAAGGGTTTTAAGCGACAAGAAACAGGGTTTAAGCGGCAAGTGGAAACTGAAGATGATGAACAAGTTACAAGTGTGTATATTAGGGTCCGTTTTACGAAATCGGGTCATGGGTTTTTGATATGATGGACTCGGATCTTACTTTTTTATTACCCTATTTGGTCCAGCCTTGTTATGTAAATTTAGGCGTTTTTGTTCGTATTTCTTCCAATACCTAATTCAAAATTTCAAAGGGGGGATTTCACTAAAGTCACTACTTTTTAGTGAAATGTCACTGATTTAAACCTTTTATCATATAAGTAACTTTAGTCACTAATTTTTCCAAAATATAAAAAAAAAACTAATACCTATCTAGACCAGGTATTTTTTTTTTTTTTTTTTTAAGCTTTTATCATTGGTAGGATTCGAGTCGCTGACTTGAAAGTTATTTACCCAAGCCTCAAGCTTGCCTATTTACCAGCTGAGCTACACCCATGGGGGCTTGACTATATATATAAAATACTTTTTGCCCCTTGCTGATATATAATACAAGCTGGAAATGTCAAATTTACCTTTAGTTTTTTGTTATTACACCTTACTTTTCAAAAATAAATATTCAATACTTTCAAGATTTTAACATTAAAATGATTTATTGAGTCTTAAAAATAAATAATATTAAAATGGATTATAAATTAAAATAAGAACAAATTTTTTTTAAAAAAAAAAACAAATATATATATAAATAATAATTTTTAAAAAAAGAAAAAATAAATAAATAAATAAACCTAATGGATCATAGAAAATATTAAAAAGCAGCTAAAATAATAATAAATAAAAATGTTTAAAATATATTTTCTTAAAAAGGTAAATAGATCTTCACTGTTAGATCTAGATTGATCTAATGGATCTCCACCGTTTCAGCAATGGGGATGTAGACGATGGAGATTCTTTGATGGACCTCCATCGCTGAGTAAATGGAGATCATGTGGATCTCCATTGTTGAAACGATGGAGATCCAATGGATTTAAAGTTGGATCGATCCAGGTCCAATGGTGGAGATCCATTGATTTCTTTTATTATTATTATTATTTTGTATTATTATTATTATTATTATGCAAAAGACCATAATAACTCTAGATCCGTTAAGTTTGACTAACCTTTAACTGATAGAATGTTTTGTAAAAACTAAAGACTAAGTTGTTGATATGACAAATGAAAAAGACGTTTAAAAGTGGCATTTCATCATAAAGTATGAACTTTAATGAAATTTCACCAATTTTAAATTGTATTCTTGTTTTAAGGTCAGTTTGGTATTGCCGTAGGTTTTAAAATAATCTTTGTTAGATGTACCGAGGAAACAATCTACTATTGAGTTAATTAGACAACTATTTGGTTAATTTCTACTCAAAAGCAATTAGGGATGGATATTGGGAAAATGAGGATGGATATAGGCCCCCTCATCACACAAACATCTATTTGACTTTATTGACCAACGGTTATACCAAAGTTAACAGTTCAATGGTAAAAAAGTTTTTTCACTCATCAACGAATAATAAACCAAATGAAATTCTGAAAACAACCCCAATTATCTCTATAATTATGAATCTACTGAAATAAAAATTACAAAACTAACTCAAATTTTTTTAAAATTAACAAGTAAAAAAAAAAATTATCAGAGCGAGGCTGCTGCTGGTGCTATACATAGTGCAATCGCAATAGTTAATCTTTATCCCATTTCTCTCCTTTTGTTCATTTTGTTTAAAGAATATAAAATATATAATTAATAATTTAAAAATACTATAAATATTGCATCTTCTCTGTCATTTTTGTTATTAAACCTACCCAACAATTGATACTTAACAATATGCATTATGTATTATTAACCACATGTTACACAATCACTAAGAAATCAATTGAACTCAAATCAATAGAAGATCATTACAGCAGCAAAATCATATCATGACTATTCATTAAAAACCACGTGTCACAAAATTACAAAGAATTCAAGAATTCAATTGAACTCTCGTATCGTCCTCAAGGGCGTAGCTCAATTTATAGATGGACGAGTTTAGGGCTTGAACAAATGACTCACAAGTTAACGGCTCGAATCCTACCAATAGCAAAAAGTGTTCAGTGGAAAATCAAACATGCCCTATGACTATGCATTAATCATCATTAATAACCACGTGTCATAAAATTACTAAGAATTCACTCTCGTATCGCAACTATGCATTAATCATTAAGAACCAAGTGTCACGAAATTACTAAGAATTCAATTGAAATCAAATAGTATCGTGACTATGCACTAATTATTAAAAACATGCGTCATAAAATTTCTAAGAATTCAATTGAAATCAAATAGTATCATGACTATACACTAATTATTAATAACCTTTATCGTAACAGCATAGTAGCTATAGCATTGCCTCGTGTAGCCATTACATTACACATATTACAGCAGTCTATTCTAGGTTATCAAGTAAAAGTGAAAAACAAAAAAAGAAATACTGATGAAGTGATCCCGTCGTAGTATCCTCACACCCACATCAATAAAATTGCGGGTTCAAGTCATATCATCTCTCTCGATGCCCGAAATTTGTAATGATTCCTAAAAAGAAAAAGAAAAAGAAAGAGCTGCAATAAAAGCAGTCACTTTTTCTCTTGTTTTTCTTTGGTATGAATTTTCTGCAGTAAGATAAACATGGTGCTCTTCTGACCAAATGTTATACCACATTGAGTAATTGACTCATATCACCACTCTCCTTATATGGATACAATAATATGCACACATTCAACAACAATCTGAACAATTTCACCCCAATCCTCACTTGAGGGGAAAAATAAAATTCAAAAAATTTCAACCCCAATCCCCGTTTCTCAATTACAGAACAAATAATTTGGTTATTGGGAATGATTAGTTTAATCATGTTCTGTGAAAGCAGGTAACAATGAGCGGGGTGAAACTTGGCTTTGGCTTTCTGGTTAGTGTCGCAAACTGATTCTCATCCAATAGCATCTGCTAGTGATCAGAATTGGCAGCAGCATCTCCTGAGCCTCGCCGCGCTTCTTCCCCTCATCATGCCTTGATCGCCTTGGTGCTTCATCCTCACTCTCACTCTCATCGTTTCCAAAGTTTCCAGAACCAAACTGATCTTCCCGGCGACCTTTAGTTCCTTCTTGCTGGTACTGTGTCTCATCATCTGGTCCCCCAACTGGACCAGCCATTTCTAGACCCCTGCCCTGGTCTGATCCAGCACTATATCTGTCATTACGGTCATTAGTTGGTATCCTCTGATCTCTCTTAGCTGTACGACTACTGTTTTGAGACGACAATGCAGGGGGTGGAAACATTTGTGGCATGCCAACTGGTCGACCAGCTCGAGGATTTGTAGCTGTGGGACCCATCCCTCCCATAAAAGGGCCCCGACCTGGACCCATCATCATCCCAAACCCATTAGCTGGAAAGACAGTTCCTGGTTGAGGAGGTCGACCCGGAAACATCATGCCAGATGGACCTGTAAAATCACCAGAAAACCTAGGGCCATATGGAGCAAAACCACGTGGACCCACACCAAAAAGATCTGGCATCGGGAAACCATCAGGTGTTACAGGTCCATATGAAAATCCATCAGCCCCCATCATAGGGGGAAAACCTCGCATCCCAGGCATAGGTCTGGCACCACGTGCTAGTGGCATCTGAGGAGGCCACATCATCCTCTGCCCCTCCTCTACCCTGAGTTGCAGATCCAAAGCTCTCATCCTCCTCGTCACTTTCTTCCTCTTCCTCTTCTTCATTATCCTCAAACGGGACAATGTCTGGGTTCTCCCCTCCATTATCTGGATTGACTCCCTTTGCTTTTTCCTCTTCTCGTTTTGTTTCTGCTGCAATCGATACTGCCTGTAGTCCAGAAATAAGAAGCACAAAATGCAGATATTCAATCAGATCCGGCAACATCCAATAAATTATCAAGCTGGCACGTTATAATGCAATAAAGTGTTGAGTGTCATGCAACCTCGGTCAATATCTTAACCATACTGGTCTCATCACTAAAATCAAATTTGGCAAAGACCCATGGTCTATTTGGTTTTGCCTTGGTAACTGTACCAATAGACCGACAAAAAGGACTAAATGAACGGAAAAAGAATGTTTAACCAATGACAAACAAGGATTATCTGAAATAATATTATAAACCAAGTAGTGTAGAGATGCCTCATTTTTTAATGAGTTTAAATAGATGAAAATGGATAACTAAAAATGGCCTGAGATCTAGTCCTTCAATGAGAAGATCATAAAATCACTGTGTCAACTACTCAAAATCAAGATGATCATCAAAAACATGGAATGTGCTTCTCATTTCCCATGGAAAAGTATTGTCATGTCAATCTAAATCTTCGACTATGGTTCCACCTTCATGGAAATGTATTAATAATTTGTCATAACAATGGTCTCAATTCCAGAAGGTGTCGAGTTTGGTGTACAACCCCATGGCTGAAAAATGCTATCAGTCCCCACAAAGTGGTGAGAAATTTTTAAGGATGGTGTTCTCTTGAAACCAAAGCCAGATCTAGTTCAGGGTTGTTTTTAGTGAAAATAAAAGAACGAGTAACTTTGCTATGCCAGACAAGCAATCAATTTTATACAATCAAAGTGGAATTATTTAGAGAGCTGAACCAGATACGGAGATCTTTAGAGTTCAATTATTATTGGCCCATCCCCCTTCAGCACCTTATCTTACTACTTAATTTATGAAAATCTTACACTTTCACTACTCTTTATCTCTCAAACAATCATTCCATTATACGTTTTGACTTTGAGAATTGTTAACAAAGCACACTTGTACTTCTACACTACTGATATCTTGATTCTTTTATGTGCATAGTCCTGAGTCTATCTCTGTGTACATGCATGCAACACACAAAAAGAGTGTAACAAGATCCATATCATTTTCCAAAAGTCCAAAGCAAGAACTCAAAGATTCGATACAAATGATTTTGAACAAACTGCTATCCAAAAGAACAAGACAAATACACTTAACTTGTGTCTGTCGCCCAAGACCACTTTGACATGGTATGGGTCGACCCTGTGTGTCCTTGGCCCGTCACAGGTGCAGGTGCTGCCGAGTGAGCACACTACGCATGAGGGAGGGTGTGAATCATAGTCCCACATTGCTCGGACATTAAGGGGAAGTGCAATATATAATTGTGAGGGCAACCCTCACCCAACTAGCTAGCTTTTGGGGTTGAATTAGGCCCAAGACCACTTTGACAATGTCAATTTCTACCTTGTCTAAACATATTAATATATCTTGGGTAATAGGATCTGAACAAATTTTTATTGATAAAAGAGAGCACACAAGCTAACCCTATACAAAACCGACCATGGCATAACAAGATCCCAAACAACAAATTATGACAATTTCTGCCTTATTTCTCAAAGCTTTTTGACAATTCTTATTTCTCAAGGTTAAGAAAAGAAACCATACCATAAGTTCACTATCTGGTTCAAGATAAAGCAAGGAAGCCAACTGCTCACCAATAGAGGGTTCTAACTCCTGACAATCTCTACTAATCTGCAGTTAGACAGAGTGCAACAGCAACAACAGAACTTAATAGGAGTTCATGTTAAAATTTGCAGAAAAAATGTTAAAATTTGCAGAAAAAACATAGTATCACATAAAAGAAATACCTAGATGCATAAGAATTACTACATCTAAAAACATTAAAACAATGTAGCGAAAAATTAGATAATGCAAACATGTAGACTTCCCTAGAGAATTACATTATTTTAAATTATGATAATAATTCTCATTCGATCTCACAATAGGTTCACTTGTGCACATAAATCAGATTTAGAAACCTAATTTTTATTTTTATTTTATATATATATGTTTTTGCAATAATTGAGATTAATTTTCACATAATGTTAGGTTCGGATAACCGTTTAAACCTAAGACTAAACCTGGACCATGCCCAGTGCCACGCAAGGGAAGGCTCTTTCTTTTCCAATATTGTCATGCACTTGATGAAATAAAAAAAATGTTATATGCTTTTGAATAGGTCTTATGCTCGTAATGAGTTTTACTCCAAATGAATTACCGAATTTCCGGATGGCAAAAATACATGAGAAATGTGCACACGTTGTCACCAAAGAATGATGTATGATTTCCAGGCAAAGACAGAGTGTCATCTATTTTTGGTCCAGCCAATCAACTCAAGCTCGCCCAATCCAGCCAATTAACTCAAGCTCGCCCGATCCAGCCAAAGAAGCCCGATCTAACTGGGCCTTGTTAGCATCAAGTTTATGATTATTTGGTACTTAATGCAAACTGTGGATACCAATAAGGGTGAGTTTGGTGGTTTTCCAAGTAAAGTAGAGGCTTTTAACAAAACCTTTAGTGTTGTTTGGCTGTCAATTAAAAAGGTACTTTTAAGTTCACAGATAAATTGATAATATATCTATACAAGTACTTTTGGTAATAATATATAACAAAAAGGTGTTTAAGAAATAAAACAGAGTTCGTAATAAGACATATTTCCATAAATGACCATAAAATTATAAAGATGATTAAATTTATCCATTCCCAATTGTTTTATTGTTCTTATCAAAATTTCTACTTCGTAGACAAAAATGCCCTTGAGTTTTAAATAGAATTTTGAAAACTGACACAAAAGAAAGAGAGAGAAAGTAGATCTCGAGATGGAGAGAGAAAGGTTGAGAGAGAAGGAAAGAGAAATTAGAGAGAAAGTTGAAAGTTAGAGAGAGAATTGGAAGAGAGAAAGTAATTAGTGAAACGAAACTCGATTTCATTTTCCAACAACTTTACATGCTGAATTTACATGGTGAATTTACAAAATGGAATTTTACAAGTTGAAATAATAGAATTTCACATGCTAAAATATACAAAATGAAATTTTACACGCTAAAATTTACAAAATGGAATTTTATACACTGAAATCATGGAATTTTAAATGCTGAAAAATTCTGGAAATTGAAATGAAGCTTGGGTGCGAAAATGGTGAAAATGCAGAAAGAGATTTGGAAAAGAGAGGGGAGAGAAACCTAATGGAAAGAGAAAAGTGAGAGAAACCTAGTGAGGGAAAAAAAGTAAGAACATAAGAGGGGTATTTTGGTCACACCATGACAAAGCTGACAGGAACAATAAAATTATTGGAAGTACATCAATTTAGAATCTCCCATAATTTTAAGGCCAAAAGTAGCTATTTCCGCTTGTAATAATTAACAAAATTTGAAAATATAATAAGGTTATTTGAGTTAATTGTTAAAGGCGCACCGAGGCACCAAGGTATTCTAGGAGCCTAAGTGAAAGGTTCAAGGAGAGGCGGGCGCCTGATCGAAGGAAGGCGCACTTTATTTTAAAAAAAAAATCTAGTGCTTCGCAGGACACCATATCTTCCATACACCCAACCCCAAACAACCATAACCCTAATTCTTTTCCAATTGCCATCAACCCTAACCCTAATTCCTTTTCCGGCCGCCACCGACCCTAACCCTGATTTCTTTTCCAGCAGCCACCGAACCTAACACTAATTTCTTTTCCAGCCACCACAAACCCTAACCTCCTAATTTCCTCCAGCCATTGCATCCATCACTCCGATGTCATACCATCCGGTTTTAGAACTTGTTGGTGACCTGCCTACCGATGTCAGATATTTCTGGCGACCTCCAAAGGTGTCTAAAATTGAAAGGCGCGCCTCACACATGCTTGGCGCCTGAACATGGCAGCCCTAGTGATGGCAAAAATCCCTAACTCGCCCCAAACCGGCAAGGATCCGATCCATTTGGGGCAGGATAGAAGCACTTAAAACAGGGCTAAAGTCTGGTAAGGGTCAAACATTGTTGACCCGGTTTGTAACTGGGTCGGGTATGGGTCAAACCATAATAAACCGAACCCCCCCTGGTTGACTCGATATTATATAATTATTTTTTAAATATTAAAAATATAAAAGTAAAAACAAAACTCGAATCTTTTTAGCTCTTTGACTAATACTGTGTTCAATGGCCATGCCACAGGCCACCAAGCATATTCTACAAATCACCGGTTATGAGCCTGCTTCAGGCCAAACTTAGACCTGTCTTAGGGCCAAAATTTAAGTAATTCATTTCATGTAGGTTCAGATCAACCCAAACCATAACCAACAACATAAGGTTGAAATGTGGAATACATGCCTCTCAATAAGCTAAGGGAAATATTTCATAAAGAAAGTTTGCAATCAAAAAGCATTAAAAGTATTTAAACCTTCAAAATTCATTTTTCAACAATTTAATTCCGTTCTCAAAAAAAAAAAAATAATAATAATAATAATAATAATTCCTGCATGACATTTCATTATACTATCAATTCCTTTTCTCTAGCTTTACAGATAGGAATTAATTAAATCAACTTTTTGCAAGGTGTTTAATCAAACCGGACCACTGCAGCAAAGCATAAATATGTATTTCACAGACTAGGCAATAGATCAAATAGTCCAGCGTTCAAGCAATGTTTTTCACAAGCTTAAATACGTGGAAAAATCTATAAATTTCACCTCATAGATCAATAAGGATTATGAGAAAATAAGGGAAGGGAGAAGAGGATAAAATAAACTATCATAGCAGCAAAACTCCAGGAATTCTACATCTAAATATAAAATTCAGATGAGAACTCAGAGCTTGATAATACCTTCACAGGTAAGTTCTCATTGTAAGGGTTCCTCAAATGGCGAGTTTTGTGGAAGGATAATTCGCATAACTGCACACAAGAAACTACAATTTGTCATCACAACATATCTCTCATATCTCTTTACAATCTAAACACATAATACAATATATGTTTTAAATACAGAGCCTGTCAGTTTGTGAATATAATTCGCAGAGAGCCAACTGGCATTCCATGTAGTACAACAAGCAAATTTCCATCACCATGACTACAAAAAATGGAAGTATGAGTCATCATTGTAAAAGGTTTAGATAAAAAGATATTAATACTTTCTTTAATTAGTTTCATTCTATCTTCATAACTTTATCTCTTCTCATGCCCCAACTCAAAAAGATGGGACTTATGCATTAGTAGATGCTATTAAGCTAAACCTTTTAATTGATGATCATCCCTACAACAAAGCCTTAGAGTTTAGAAATCTATGTTGACCTGTGAATGAGGATAAGAAACTTTTTTGATAGGGAATGGAACACGTTATTAAAGAAGTAAAAAAGATATATATAAGAGAATTGCATAAAAATCCTGTGAAACATATCTTGCAGAACACAGTACCACCTCCACCTCCCTCCCTCCTTTCTAGAAAGAAAAATAAAAAAACTAAAATAAATAAAAAGACAAAAATCATAGCTCCAAAAGTATATAATGTTAACCCAAGATAATAATAATAATAATATAATAAAAGAGTATCTTTGAACTCCTTTGAAACCATTAAACCAAAGCCCAAAGTGACTAGTAATTATATCGTTTTCCACCTGATATATTAATAGAACTCGGTCTTCTTATCAGTTATCGGGACCAACTTATTATGAATTCATCAGATTTCTGTAATCAGAATAAAAGTAATACTATAACTAGGCTCTTTTTCTACTTCCTTTTTGCTTCTAAAACTGTGATTAGACAGCTAGTAATTATTTGGAGAGTGGGAAAACATCTTCAAGGATCACGGTAGCAGTGGCAATCATTTGCAGCAGGAAGGACAATTTTAATCAAGAAAAATACTAAATAAAATGAAATTGCATAAAATGATCGAAAGAAAATTTAAAACAAATATACATGTTCACTAAAAAAAAATGCACCTTTAACCATTTGACTGAAAAATTCCGTCCATAATGTGCAGTTCCATGTGCATATTTCCAGTTCCCTCCACCCATCGATCCACCGATTTTTGTTATCATCTTGGCACAACCCTAGCAACCAACAATTGTTCCAGGTTTAACATCTTGGAAGAAGCCAAAAGGTCCTTGGCCACAAGCGAAGCAACTTAAACAGGATATTGAGCTCCAAAACTACCTGGAAATGTCGAGTCCGGTTGACTGAGAAGATTAAAATTACATTTTCGGCAATGTCAAAAGCTTCATTCAGTTTTGCTTCATTGCTCCTTTGAGTTGCCCATACCCCTTGTTGTACAGACAATTCCAGATTTTCACGGTTGCAGCTTTTGACAATAAAATACCTATATACCATGTTTTGAGAAAAAATAAGTGTGCAAATCCAAATTCATCAAAAAATCCAACCTAATAGATTAAAATTGGAAGCAAAAATATAGTATACAAAAACAGTCTATGCAGTTTTTAGGTAGGAAGAATGATAGACCTATATATAAACACTGATCAAATTAATTACACGATGGGATACATATGATATGACCATTTATAACAATGCCTTTAGCAAACTTGACTTGGCATTCAGTTGCTAAACCAACTTTTTGCATACAATTTGGCCTCAAATACAAATACTAAACACTATCGACACTTTAATAGGAGTTGCAAATCATTTATTAAGAAAATAAATAAACTTAATACAAGATGGAAAAAGAAATAATAACTTGGACCTAGGCTAGCATACTGGATACACAAAGCAGACAATGGTTTTGCTTTCCTATCTAATTGATTCACAATATGGGTAGCATGACCACAGTAATGCTAATGCAACTTTATAACTTATAACTTCTTCAATTTAGGTTATAGAACTTAAATAAATCAATAAGCAAGCTAAAAATTATTTATAAATAATAAAAATTGCAATTAATTTAAAAGAGAATACACTTGGAATGGCTTAAGTAGATCTAACAATGATCACATATTATGGTGCTTATCACAATGACTTGAAAATCTGGCCTTTTCATGGGTTTGAACTTCGGCTGGATCCAAGTACTATGGTTGCATGAACTGGTACCTTCTCACTCAAAATCATGTCTGCATACATCAATAACTTAATCTCTGCTTCTTGCCCAAAACACTTATGACATTACAATCCTGCAAGGGCACTTTCTCTACCCTTACATTGTACCTTTTTTTTATCCCAATAGCTAATAGCATCTTGCTTGCAAAAATTAAGCAATCTAAAAGATGACGTGACTTGTCACACAAGAAACAGTTTCCTCATTCAATTGGAATTTAATCGGCAATCTCCTCTTTGCCACCCACCCAAACATCCAACTCCATCTATCTTAATACTATAATCCCTAGTTCGAGATGTGAAATGAAGCAAGCTACAAGTGAACAACTCAACTCAGCTCCATGTGATGCAAATTCAGATTTGCATGTTAAAATAATGACAAATTATTCCATTTTCAAAAAGAGCATAATAATGAGGCAAATAGATGTTTAAATGTGATAGGAAGCTTATTCGATGTTTGTGGGATCATGACATTAAGAGAAATATTGCAGTCAAGATAAACCAAAAGGAAGTATTAGCATTTACTAAGACTAGTTACAACTTTGGGAGAGTGATTGTGACATTATGAGGAAACTGGTACTCTAGACTAGAATCTCTCATAAAAGATCTTCCCACTCAAGAAATATCCAGTTATCCACAATCATCCTTATTCTGTCCACAGCAGTATCTTACTCAAGTCCTTTACCCCAGCATGTCATTATCCTACATTCCTACTTGGCATAGGCTCTTCCACAATTAAAAATCATGAAATCAGACTTTAAAGATAGATGTTAGTAAGATTTTATAAATTTGGTGATATAAAATTTTAATATTTTATAGAGCAATCCCTCAAATATGGTGGTTGTTGACCATTCAGTCATAACAAAGGCTAATGAGGTTATGCATACCACATTGGAACATATAAAACCCCCCACAAAGAATTAATGAGAGTAAAAGAGAAAGAAAAAGACGAGAAGAAACAAAGTTATGTATTCACACCTTCAATAGACTAAAATATTAATAATTTTCTTTAAGCAAACTATACACATCAATATCAATAAGCAACTAGGCACCAAAAATTTCCAGGATTTAAACGTGAAACCACGATATTTGAAAATTTCAACCAAGGAGCTAATATCCACTCATAAAGTTAAAACTTTAAGGCAACACATGAACCAAAATACAATCAACAAGAAAATCCAATATCCCTAAGAAACAACTATGACTACTCACCATCAAATCAAAATTGTTTCATTATCACACGTGGACTGTTATTTGCTTTTGATTTAACGATGCACTATGTCATAATTAACACAATAAACATTGGATTTCATCAACTCAACGGGCTCCAAAAAGCAAAAGTAAGCCCTTGAAATAAATCAAAGGCTATCACAACTACAATACAAGAACAATGTGGTAATGCCGAATTAAAACTAATTAAACCCATAGCTTTCATCACCTAACCCTCTAATAAAGCAAATAAGTCCATGTCTTATCAAGAATCCCTTACCCAATTACATTTAACATCAAAGATAACAAAACTAAGCAAGTCAAAAAGTATATAGCTTCTTAACAGTAAGTTAAGGCAGTGAACCCAAATTATTAACATTCTTTCTACCTTGCTTCTTATGTCCCAACAGCAAACATTACTAGATTCAAAGTATTAAACCTATTTATAGAAGTTGTCCAACATAAAAGTCAGTACTTTTATCACTCTTGCTCACCAAAGCACCTCTCATACATCTAACTTTACAAGATATCCCTAGTTGAATCAATTCTACACTATAAATTTGACATATTTTCACCTTCTCCATTGTAAAAAAGCTGCAATAGATTTCCTTCCATTTCTCCCTCCAAATATCACTCATTCCTAATTGAGCAACCAACTTCTCACACATATCTCATTAGCTTTTCCACTTCAGGTCCCTACAAAACAGAAGGGCAAACCAATTTCCAACTCTGTTAAATAACTAAGACCACTTAAAATCAAGATTTATTAAATCAAAAGAGACCGCTCCCTGCTTCACAAAATTGGGGTATTTGCAGACATTTATGTCGTTAGATAATCTTTTAAACAGAAGGAAACACATTACCGGACCAAATTAGCCACAACAATCAAGCCATAATATAATGCATAAACACTATAGAGTTTCAATAAATGAACTTAATTGAAATAAGCAAAGTGTAAAATTCGATATTAGAAGAAAAAAGACTGTACAAATCACAAACAGAAGCAATAAGCAGGGAGGGAGGACACAAGAAAGTAATACAATAATAACT
Source organism: Acer saccharum (assembly GCA_030490815.1). Classification (NCBI taxonomy): domain Eukaryota; kingdom Viridiplantae; phylum Streptophyta; class Magnoliopsida; order Sapindales; family Sapindaceae; genus Acer; species Acer saccharum. The sequence goes on along the minus strand of CM059877.1, from coordinate 21,675,418 downwards.
GTAACTTTAAAACAAAAGGAACATATATATTTGAAAAGTTTTGTCAATCAGATGCAGAAAAATAGTTTTACTCCAAAAAAAAATTGAACTTTGATACCATTTTAATAAAGTAATAGGTCACATGAAGCTAATTTCAATTATCTTCCTACAACAATACTGTTTATTGTATACATAGCTTCAACAAAATTTAATGTTCCTAAATCTTTTTTTTATATAAAAAGGGGAAAAATTCTTACTCAAAAGAGAAAAATACACTGAAAATACAGTGAAGAGTTGAAACAACTTATTTAATGGGGGAAGGGGAAAGCAAAAGAAAAAGATGTTACTCCCACTCAATCTTTCATAGAAATACTTAGATTGAGAGCCAAACAAGAAAATGGCACAACTTTCTTTCTAGATGCCCCATGCCTAAATGAATTAAACAACACCATGCCCGATAGGGCTCAAAGTTATGCATAAACTGGTGAAACTATGAGTGGCAGATAATAAAATGAACAAGAGAGTTTAATTAACTATCAAATCTTATTCCTTTTGGCCATAAAGGAAAAAAAATGTAATTTAAAATAGAGATAAAAGTCTATTGTTGTCAGCCCGTAAGAAACTAATTACAGCTTATAGAAAAATATAACTCATTTGGGTGATTATCGCTTTATCAATAGAATTATGGACTTCTCATAACAATGTCCAAATAAAATACAAAAATTGATTTACATAATCCAGTTATAGACCGCAGGACTCTGAACACACCTAGATATTCCGGGGGCAAGGATGTAGCATTTCTGTTCGCCTGATTAGGTAGTCCATTGGGAAGGTTTTGCATCTGGGTCTGGGTGCCCTGTTGTTGGGATTGCTGAATTTGCTGCTGCTGCTGCTGCTGCATATTAGCTGACTCCATTGTTGAAGGTTTCCCGACTGCACCTTGATTGACAGCATTGGGACCTTGTGAAAACTGAGATTTTTCTGATTGCTGGGGAAAAGCACCCCTTTGTTGAAAAAATTTGTTAGAGGTGCCATGATTATATGAACTTAATTGCTGAATTTTCTGAAGGACTTCTTCCACAGAAGGTGGAGGCCCAGGAAGCTTTACATGCCTATAGCGGCAGTCAGGACCATTAGGACAGAAACCCAGCTTGTACCTACAAACATTGAATTCTCTCAGTTAGAAACAAATAAAAAATATATATATACACACACACATACATGCACACATTCAAGGCTCTTGTTTTTGTTACACTTTTCGTTACACTGACTTCAGAGTAAGAAAGTCACAGAGAGTATGCCCTAGGAAGAAGCACTCTTTAATAGATGAGTACTAGTACAAGAGAAACCAAAAGGCGAGCTATGTAATCAGTCTCATTGTCAGTGCTTGATATTAACTAAATTAAGTTAAGATGCCACAGCATTACATTAACCCCGCTATTTCCAATAATCACTCCTTCCCATATAAACCCACAGAGAATAATCCAATAACAAATTTAATTCCATCAATCCGCAACAACCTTAAAGAAAATTAATCCAATAAACAAATAGACAAGTAAAAAATCAATTAAGTTAGTGAAATTCAAAGTAATAATCGCACCCCAATCATAAATAAAAATTATAATTTTAAACAGCTAAATTTACAAACACATCACACAAAGGTAAAATACTAAAATCAGAAAATGAAATCAATAGAATATAATAATAATAATATAATAATAAATGGAATGGAAATCATACATGTTACACTCCTTGATATCTTCATTGGTATGCTTATAGACGCAATCCTGTTCACGGCACTCGCCAAACATCCTAAAGAACCGACAAACTGGCATTCGAGACTTATCGTACTGGTGAAGGAACCCGCAGGCGTCGCCTTTCATGCAGAGGCTCCGCAGCCAGTGCCGGCACACCGTCTGCCGGAAGCTCCGCCGACCCGAATGGTTTCCTGGCGGGAGAGTGGGGTCGGGCGCCACAACACCCATCGCGGAAGGGACGGCAGAGTTGGCGTTGGGCGCGACGGAAGAATCAGGTTGGATGACGGGATTGGAGGCGGGGGGAGTGCAGAGCCGGTGTCCAGGCCGCCCTCGAAATCGAAATTGAGAACTCCTTCCGAGTCCTCCATTGAGAATTAATGTTTGATACGAAATTAGGGTTTATTCAAAACCATAAACTGAGAGTCTGGGATTTATATATCAAATAATTGAGATCAGGGTTTCCAGGGATTACTGGGGTTTTTCGTTTTCTGAGACTCAAGAGTTGAAGAAAAAAAAAAAAAAACCACTATTAGTATGTCTATACTGAATATATATAAATTCTATAAACAATTTTCCAAGTTACCAAAAGTTGTTTGGGTTAATTGCAATAATAACCCTGACTTTTTATAATAACACACAGATATTCTACTTGTTGAATTTATTGTAGGAAAATCCTTTGACCGATTTGACTGCCGTTAAAATTGATGGTTGCCCGTTAATCCGTTATTGATCATTATTGCATTGTAAAATAACCCGACTGCCCTCCTTTTTGTCAATTATTCTAACATTTTTCTTTAATAATTAAAAGAAATCATCAAAATAACTATCAAATAAAGTAACAAAAAAATAAATTTAAAACTTAAAAAAGTAACAATAACCTATTTCGGTTTAACATTAAAAAAATAATAATAAAAAAAAACTAAAAAAATTGAAATAAAAAAAATATAATGAAATTTTAAGAAAAAAAATAAAAACAAAATCTGTATGTGCTTTGAGTTCTTGGATTGATTTTATTCATCTCATCATGGTAAAACTTTGAGGGGAAAAAAAAATTGATTCATCACATTCAAATACATCCCACCCAAATTCGTTACTCTTTTATTTCTAAGGCATCACAACCCATAATCAAAAATCATGACTCCACCACCTCTGTAATCATCATTACTATTTTGCAATTTTTTAGGATCGTGTTTATAGATGATTTTGAGAAGAAATGGATTGAGAGAGAAGTTGTGTTAGAGAGTAGCAAGAGCGAAAAGTTGAAGAAGAGAGAGAAGGAGCGTTGAAAAATGAAGTTGCGAAGTGATGCAAAGTGATTGGTCTGAAAAACACAAGCTTTATATAGTGGGTCAACAAACTCAAACGCAAGCGTTTTGGAGTTATAATTTAGGGTTTCTGAGTCTTCCCTAAAACGGCATCGTTTAGGTAGCATGGTGTCTATTCTAATTAGCTTGGGTAAGCTCTAAGGAATCCTTCCTTGAGAGTCCACAATATAGTTGGTTTGTATCTTAGTGTATGGAATTTTTTCATTTGGACCTAATTCTGTTAGCTATCAATTTCCTTGCATTTTGTTATTCAAATTGCTATGTAAGATTGTCCACAACCATGATTACATTTTCATCGATACAAATTATATTTCCTAACTAATTCTATTTGTCCCAACCTCTTTCATCCTTCCTTCAGCTGTCTTATCTTTGACCTGTTATTCTTTAAATTCCCATAATTTCTCCTACCTGAAGCATGACAAAGCATTAACACAACCTTCCAAAACAGAGATTAAACCAATTAAAGTCAGTGCATTACAAATTGGTATCAGAGCCACTTTCTAGGCAAACACAAAACCCTTTGAATCCTAATCAAATATGGTAAAGGGAACCAGACAACACCAATTTATGGAAGGAAAATTTGCAGAAATGGATACCATAAATCAGGAGAGAGATGAAATATTTATGAAATTTGAGGGAGACTTTTTGTCATACAAGATAAAGATGGCCAGCTAAAATACAAAGATGCAAGATTAGTTGGCAAGGATGAATGATCTGCCAACTCTCGGGCACAATATGTAGATTTGGAGGTTCTAAGTCTAATGGCAAAGGAATTTTGGGTTCAGCTCCAGGAAGCTCAACAAGAGATCCAAAATTCCAAGGTCAGACCAGCTTTAATGACAAGGTAATCACTTAATCCCATTTAAGGCCTCCTAAGTTGTCATTTCCTAAGTTTGATGGCACAGATCCAAAAAAATGGATTCGAAAATGTGATCGGTTTTTTATTATACATCTTGTACCACCAGATCAAAAGGTGATCATAGCCTCAATTCATTTTGAGAAAAAAGCTGAAACATGGTTTCAATCATTTTATGACAATAAAGAGGGTGTAAGATGGGAAGAATTTACTGAGGCAATGTTAATCAGGTTCCTAGATATAGGACAAGAAGATGTTGTGGGTGAATTTCAACGTTTGCAGCAGATAACAACAGTTGTTGATTATCAGGACAGGTTTGAGGAGATTCAAACTAGGCTAATAGCTAAGAACTTGGGATTGAGTGAGGGGTTTTTCCTAGAAAGCTTCCTAAGTGGACAAAGGAGTGAAATCAAACATCTGGTCAAGATGTTTAGGCCCCCAAACTTGAAGACATTTCATTTAGCTAGGTTACAAGAGGCCTTTATTGATGCCAAGAGGGTAAAACCATGGCCAGTTAAAACATTTTCCAATACCAACCTAAATCTAAACAGAACCTACCATCAACCAGAAATAACACCAAAAACACTATACCTACACTAACTTACCCAAACTGAAAGACCACAGAAGCCTTAACCATCAAGAGACTCACCTATAGAGATGAAAGCAAGAAGAGACAAGGGCCTCTGTTATAACTGTGATGAGACTTGCACATTTGGCCACCAATGTAATAAGAAACAACTTCATGCTGTGGGGGGAAGGAGAGGAAAAGATTTGGTAGAGGAATTGTGGAGCCTATTGAGGAAATGATAGAAGAAAAAGAATAGGAGATCACCATCTCCTACCATGCTCTAACTGGAAGTATGGGTATCCAAACTAGTAAGCTTAGAGGAAGGGTTAAAAATAGAGATATCACTATATGTGTGGATAATGGCTCTACACATAATTTTTTGGATCCAGAGATAGCCAAGTTTATTGGGGTTCAGGTGGAAGAAATAGATGTTTTATGGGTAACAGTCGATGGTGGAGGTAGGATCAATAGCCAAGCTAAATGTAAGGCCTTCTTGGACAATGCCAGGGGTAGAATTCTCTACATAGATGAGGTTGTTGACTCTAGGGGGATGTGATGCAGTACTAGGTATGTAGTGGTTTGGGGAGATTGGTCCCAATATGCTAGATGCAAAACAGCTCAGTATAAGCTTCAAAAGGGATGAAAAATGGGTGACTCTTCACAGGATCAAGGAAAAAAGTAGACTCACTTCCTTAGAAGGAAAAAATGTAGCAGTGTAGCATTAGAGTCCAAGACAGATCTGAACCACTAGCTGAGACAATGGTTCAACTCTATAGGATGTCCATAAAACAGCCTTCAAGACACATCATGGGCACTACGAGTTTAGAGTAATGCCTTTTGGACTGCCAACACACTCGAACCTTTTAGAGCCTAATGAATGACATATTCAGACCCTACCTAAAGAAGATGGTCTTAGTTTTCTTTGACGACATCCTGGTATACAGTAAAAACATGTTAGAGCATTTGGAGCATCTGAAATTAATTCTAAAAGTTCTAAGGCAACATCAACTGTTTGCTAAGGAAAGTAAATGTGAGTTTGGGAAGTCCGAGCTAGAATACCTAGGTCATATAATATCAGAAAAAAGGGTAGCAGTTGATGTTAAGAAGATTAAGGGCATGCTGGAATGGCCTAGGCTGACTACTGTTAAGGACTTACAAGGGTTTATTGGCCTTTCTGGGTATTACAGAAAATTTGTCAAAGGGTATGGGGTGATTAGTAGACCTTTGACAGCCTTACTCAAGAAGAATGGTTTCGAATGGAACACTTCAACCGAAATTGCATTTAAAACTCTTAAGGAAGCTATGGCAAATCTACCCTAGTATTAGCCTTACCCGACTTTTCCTTACCATTTATTATGGAAATGGATGCTTGTAACAAGGATTGGTGTGGTTCTAATGCAACATGGGAGACCTATAGCCTACATCAGCAAAGCTTTACCTCCTAGGAAGTTGGCATGTCCACCTATGAGAAGGAATGCTTTCTATTGTATATGTAGTCCAAAAGTGAATGACTACCTATATGGTAACAAGTTTGTTATCAAAACTGCACCAAAGCCTCAAATACCTACTAGAGTAGAAAATTACTACCCTCTTACAACAAATGTAGCTATCCAAACTACTCGAGTTTGACTATGAAATAGCTTATAAGAAAGGAAAGGACAATGTGGTGGTCGATGGCCTCTCTAGAGTTATGCAAACTGAAAATGAGGCATTTCTAGCTATCATTGTCTCAAAACCAGCCTGGATACAGGAAGTCTTGGAAAGCTATGAGCAAGACTCTATAGCTATAGCAATTCTACTTTAACTATTGGTGAAGCCTCCATCTAATTAGGAGTTTACACTCCATGAATGGCTGATAAGGAAGAATGGGTTAGTCTACATTGGTAGTACAAGAACAGTAAGGAAGAGGCTAATTGATGAGGCACATTCCTCTATCATATGTGGCCACTTAGGATCTAAGGGTACCCTTACAAAGCTGCAACTATTTTTCTATTGGCCTACCATGAATCAAGAGGTCAATACCCTAGTGGCTAATTACCAAACCTGCCAGCAATGTAAAAACAAGCACATTAAGACTCCAGGTCTCCTACAACCATTACCATACCTAAGGTGCCTTAGATTGATATAACTATGGACTTTGTAGAGAGGTTACCTCTCTCACTTTGGAAAAATACAATTCTAATGGTCATTGATAGGTTGACCAAATACTCTTACTTCCTAACTCTAACCCACCCTTACTCAGCCCAGTAAGTAGCTAAGCTGTTTTTCAACCAAGTCTACAGGCTACATGGACTGCCATCCACAATCGTCAGTGACAGGGACCGAATTTTTATAAGCCACTTTTGGCTACATCTATTCAAAATGGTTGGGACCAAACTATGCCTCAGTTTAGCGTACCATCCTCAAACCGATGGTCAAGCAAGAGGCTTAATCAGTATTTAGAGAATTACTTGAGGTGCATGAACAACTCAAGACCTACCAATTGGACAGCTTGGCTTTCAATGGCAGAGTGGTGGTATAACACCAGCAATCACTCTACCTTGACAATTACCCCATTTGAGGCACTATATGGTTACAAACCACCCATCTGCTCCTTCATAGCTCACAATGCAAACTTTGAAAAGGTCAACGGATTTGTTGGTGACAGAACCAGACTACATTCAGTTCTTAAAGAAGCCTTAACTTAAGCTCATGCTAGAATGAAAATCTAGCTAATAAGAAGAGGTTAGAAAAGGAGTTTGATGTAGGTGACTGGGTATTCCTAACGTTACAACCATATAGACAATCAACAATAGTCATATGCAAGAATTTAAAATGGCTCCAAGGTTCTTTGGGCCTTACTAAGTAATAGTAAGGATAAAAAATGTAGCTTACCGCCTGTAGCCGCCAGTTGGTTCACAAGTACATCCGGTTTTCCATGTCTCCCAACTAAAGAAGAAGATCGGAGATCCGGTGATCCCTAGCCTTGATCTACCAAAAATTGAACTAGATTGTCAGTTTCAAGTCTGCCCAGTAGCTGTTCTTGCTAGAAAGCTGATTAAAAGACAATATACAACAGTGGTTCAGTACCTGATTCATTAGTATACCTCCACTCCAAAAGATGTGACGTGGGAGGATGAATTGTGATCTCCAAGCATTTTCCCAGCTTTAATCCTTGAGGACAATGATCTTCTTAAGGAAGATGAGAGTTTTAGGATTATGTTTATAGATGATTTTGGGAAGAAATGGATCTGAGAGAGATGTTGTGTTAGCGAGTAGCCAAAGAGAAAAGTTGAAGAATAGAGAGAAGAGAGTGATAAAAAATGAAGCTATGAAGGTTTGGTCTGAAAAACGCAAGCTTTATATAATGGGTCAACAAACTCAAAACGTAAGCATTTTGGAGTTATAATTTAGGTTTTTGAGTCTTCTCTAAAACGTTACCATTTAGGCAGCCTGGTGTCTATTCTAATTATCTTGAGTCAGCTGTAGGGAATCCTTCCCTGAGAGTCCACAATAGTTGGTTTGTTTAGTGTATGGAATCTTTTCCTTTGGACCAGATTTGTTAGCTCTCAATTTCTTTGCATTCTGTTATTCAAATTGCTATGTAAGGTTGTCCACAACCATGATTATATTTTCATTAATACAAATATATTTCCTAACTAATTCTATTTATCCCAACCTCTCTCATCCTTCCTTCAACGTTCTTCTTCAAATTCCCAGAATTTCTCCTACCTAAAACATAACAAAGCATTAACACAACCTTCCAAACAGAGATTAAAACCAATTAAAGTCAGGGCATTACACAATTAAGTGATTGGTATATCTGTAACGATCAACCTGTTAAAAAAATAGTGAGGTGTGAGGAGCATAAAAGGTTGAAGGTTAATGGAAAATTCTTCAGGTCAAATGAAAAATATATTACTCATTTATACGGCAAGGATTTGATGACAAGGAATACGATTCCTCTTACTTAAGTCCAATTTTAAAGTCATTGAACATATATTCCCATTCTTTTCAAACTAAGTGAAATGTAACATTTCAGAAGTCATATTAATGTTTTTAGTAATTAAATGACTTGAGAAAAAACACTAACAACTAACATCTCTTAACCAAGTCATCTTACCAATTTACATGAACGTGTCATGTTTGCACCCATGCATGGCTTTTTTGACCACATCATTCCTTCCCCCATAAATCATCATTGTCCTCAAGGATGAAGTCTGTAGGTGGTTGTCCTGGGGTTGGAAAATCTTTAATCATGAAGAATTGAAGCCTTTGGCAATGATGACCAAGAATGAATTTCTCGTCGCAATAATAGCAAATCCATTTTCTCTCAGTTCTTTGGTTATTGTCCGATAGGCGACGAATGGGAATTATTGAAGAGGGTGATCATTGAGCTGGTGGAGGTCTGAGAATGCCAATCATTGGGTTGGATTGGTGTAGTTGGATGGTGTGGCAGACTGGGATCGAAAGGAGGTAATTGTCTATTTTTTTGTAAAGAATTACGTTTTTCAATCAAACAGACTACACAATGGCATTTGATAGGGGCTTCGATTGCTTCCCTTTTACGTCGAGATAGATCTCATCTTAAGGCCATCAGTAAAATAGCCCACCAAGTAATTTTCGGGTATGTTGTCAATGCGTTGAGACAGCTGCTCAAACTCCTCTAAATAGGCTTGTACGGTTGTGAATTGTTTAAGCTGGTAAGGGCCTCCAAGAGGTCATCATTGTCCATTGGACCAAATCGTTTGAGAACTGCAGCAATGAACTCTTCCCAAGTCAGTGGCCTTTGAATTGTTAAGCCAATGATATCATTGTAGTGCGATACCCTTCAAGTGAAAGGAAGCAAGTTAAACACGTTGGTGGAAAGTTATACTATAGAAGTCGAAATATTGCTTGGATTTGTAAATCTAGCCGTTTAGATCTTCACCATTAAATTTTGGGAATGAGAGCTTAAGTTATGTGTGGGTTCGGTCGACATGAAGGGTGGATTGTGAGTGGTCAAGTTGTGATGTGTTTCGGGTGTGGGATGTTACGACTTGAGCAAATAAGTTTATGTCTCATTCAATAGGATTTTGAACGTGTAGAGTACAAAGGGCCTACAGCTCAGTGAGGATCTTCTCAATGATGTATTCATTTGATCGAATTTTGATTCATAACAGCCTAGAATTTCGTAAACCTCTTTACGAAACTCAGCGTTTGATTTGCCTCTTGTATCCATGGAACTAAGCATGACTCTGATACCAAATTAATGTGTATCAAATACACGAGCAAAATTTAGAAGAGAGAAAAGGGAGATTTAAAGGAAAGGTTTTTATATAATTCAACATGCCTTAATCAAATTACAATCAGGTATATATAGGCTGATGTTCGAATGAGTAAAATAATAATAAACAACAGTTAATCAACTGGCAAAACCATATGAAATAATAAGGACATGTTCCACATCCTATAATCGTGGGAGCACCTTTACAAACATGCCCATAAAATACTCATGAAGTCTCCTTATATCGGCAACACTAACAACACTAACAACACTAAACAATTAACAACTCTTAACCAAGTCATCCTCACCAATTTGCATGAGCGTGTCACATTTGCACCCATGCATGGCTCTTTTGACCACATCAGATCATTTGGAAGATGATCATATTCAAAATTATTAAGTCCATCTCCATCAATATCATCGAATCCAATCTCATTTTCTACTACTCCAAAGTCATCTTCATATTCATCTATCAATTGTAAACTCCATACATAAAGAAATTAAAAATATTATATATCAATATCAATATAATTATTTATACTTAGTAAAGACTAAAGAGAAAAATAGTAATGCATACTAACCTCTTATTCATCAACATCAAAATTAAGTTCTTCATCATGAATTGTTGTGCTTTCTTCATCATTTGGGTTAGCTATCCACTCTTTATCGGAGGTAAATCTTGTTGATCAAAGAATCTTCGTCTTCTAAATGGGGTTGGGGGGGTGGGTCCCCATTGGGGAAATACTCATCCCTAACATGGACGCGTAGTTGTTATCATGAACATGATGTTGTGGCATATGATGACATGGTAATAGGTACACTATCATTACTCTCTGGAGAAGATATAGTGTTATTTGGTTCTAATACCACGCATCTCTTCTGTCTTACAAAATTGTTGTTCATGCGAATAGACATGTTGAACTGTTAGATTCACATTTGTTTACTGGTAGTCCTATGAGTGATGGTATGCTGGAATGTCATGCCTTAAAACCTTGTTTGATCAACTTTGGTAGAAGGAAAGATTGATCCTGGTTATTAAGCTATGATTATTTTTATCTTACAACTATGTTAGGATGTGTAGAAATGACAAGATAATACCCTTAGGGTGCGTTTGTTGCGCGGGATAGGATTGGACTATTTTTAAGACATGGGATGGATGGATTGGATTGGATTAATTATAGTTGTTTCCAGTGTTTGGTGCAACATAGGATTGGACTAAAATAGTGTTGTCCTGTGTTTGGTATGTGATGGATTGGACAAAAATAAAATCTTTACATGATAGAAATCTTTACACGTTGAAATGTCAACATCTTTACAAGATGAAAATCTTACACGATGAAAATTTATACGCTGAAAAATAAACATCTTTACACGATGGAAATCTTTATACGCTGAAATATAACATCTTTACAAGATGGATGCATGTTTACAAGCTGAAATTGCAAAATGATTACATGCTAGTATTGTGTTGTTACAGAATATTATAACAAAGAAGAAAACCAGTCCTGACTCAATATGTAATATTGGAAGATAACTTTAGGAAAGCCTTCCAGGGGTATTTAGAGATTAGAGGAATAGAGTCTGCCACCATGAATTGGTTGTTGGAGTTGATGCTCAACAAGACCGCAACGAATACTTGTTGTGGTTGAAGACTGTTAAGAACTTCTTCATTGAAGCATAGGCTTCTGCAATAACTCATCTGGTTTGTTTTTCTTTTTTCTTTAATCATTGGGTTTTTTTATGGAAAAAAGCTTGCATTTCAAATCTGGAATTTTTTCTAGATTCGAATAAATATACACTTGAAAGAGAGAAAGAGTTAAGTTAGGAGAAAAGAAGATGGGATTAAATTGAATCCCACCCTTTTGATCGGACTATTTTATCCCACAGCAGTGGGATTAAAAAATTTAAGTGGGACTAATTAATCCCGTCCCGTCGCGTGCCAAACATGGGATTGGGACTAAAAAATAACCCAATCTCATCCAATCATGTCTAACACAACACAACCTTAGTAGTTTAAAGCTTAAGGTATACGCAAATTTCGAGAACAAAATTTTTGTAAGGAGGAGAATTGTAATATCCGGTGTTATTTCTAAAGCTTGATTATTTCTCCATGGAGAAATTGCCCCAGTTGTTTGAGGTTTGATGCATGTTAATAAAATTTCGAGAACGAAATTTTTATAAGGTGGTAGAATTGTAACGGGTGTATTTTTCAAACAGAATTGAAACAAGAAAGAGATAAATTCATTCCATATTAGTTTAGTCAACCCAAAAGTTTCTGAATGGAATAATAAAAAAAAAAGGGGAGACCAATGAAATCTTAATTATAATTGGAGTTTCCATTCTAGATTGATTCCTTAATGAGCTAGGTTTTTGAATATTCTCATTAAATGTATATATACACTGTGTACATAAGAATATGCAGCCTCTGAATAATATTAATTTCCTATCCCTTCCATTAGACAACCAAATATTTGCAAGTAGAGCAAAAAGGAGTAAACCATAGTTTTGAAGATGTAGGTTGCTTCTAGTTTTCTTGTATATCTTTTATGATTGAATTTCTTGGATATGTTAGGCTATTATTCATGTTATGCTTAGTTGTTGGAAATAGAGACCCGCAAGAATCATTAATAGCATATCCAATTGATAGGGGTGGTTAGTGAAAATTTTATGTATTTCGAATCAGACAAGAGATTTGCTGAAACCCCTATATTCTGGGCTTCTGGCAAACAGTCAGATCTCATAAATTAGTTTGAGTGGGTTCTTCTTTCTGGAAAATTATGCAAATTTATATGTAGGTAGATTTATATGTCTATTGTCATTTTGAAAACTTTTGTCATTTTTAAATGGATCTATAAATTGTTCTAATTTTCGAAGTGGACAGAGGTCGGTATTTGATTTATAATAGATAGATTTGGGAAATTCGAAAAGAACAATATTTTGAATATGCTAACAATCTTGTAATGATTTGAAACATTTACTGTAGATTATTCCATATGTCTATGTTAGCTATGTTAAATTTTATAGAACATGGAAATGTGTAGTATTAATTAAAAATCTTGGAATAAAGAATGATCAGTTCTAAAAATCTAGACCAAAGGAATAATGGAAGTCTTTTAATGCAATTAGACTGTTTTGGAGATTACGTTATATCTAATTTTAATTGTATTTGATATAGGGTGTGTGACTTTTTGATTTTAGAAGTTATTTTTTATGGATTCAAGGTAAGTAAATTCCATACACAACGTACTTTTAAAAAACCTTTATTTGTAAAAGTTCTACTTGTAATAGATCCAGTAGAAATAGAGCTTTTGAAAAAAAAAAATATAATTATAGTTGTTTGGTTGGTAGATTTTTTTATTTTAAAAAAGGGTCTATCTGGAGAAGCTCTTCCCCATCAGCTTTTACCAATTTGAGGTTTAAACTTTACCAGCCTCTATTGAATTGAAAATAAACAATATCAAAAACCTAACCAAACAACTCTAAAAAACTCAAATAGAGATATGTAGAGCTTTTGAGGCAGTAGAAAACTCAACCAAATAAGCACTAAATGATTTAAAGCTAAAAAGTTATGTTACTTTGTCTCATTGATGATACTACACTTGATGTTACTTTCACATCTTTTATGAACAAAACGTTGGAACGCATGATTTTCATATGATAAAGTTGTATTGATAATTAAAATGTTTTGGCTCCTCTGTTCGTAGTTTATTGAATTGTTCTAAATGGTGTAGTTGAAATAATCGTTGTTGCGCTGCACTAATGATATCAATTGCCAAGTCACCTGGAATACAAGTGTCATAATAAAATATTATCAATAAGGGTTACCGAGAATACATGTCATAATGAAATTTTATCAATGGCTGAATCATCAGGAATACATGTGTCATAATGAAATGTTATTAATGGCAAGATCACCGGGAATACAGTGATACCACGTGACAAGAGCTAATACCCTATTATTCTTATTGTTATTGAAAGGATTTTATCGATCATTATATGCTATATGAATAAATGTTTATGCTTCCATTTTTACAAAAATATTTTTAAACTTGAGAGAAGAATCTTACCTCATTATTGTTACATAGTTACTACTTCTTGTGTGTGCTATTTACTTACTGAGTTGACGGCTCACCTCTCATCATTGTCATTATACATAATAGAACGAGTTTATGGGAGATGAGTCGTTAATATTTTAGAGTTGCTTCAGTGAAGGAGTTGATCGTTAGAGTTTTTTATTCTATTTATTGTTATCAAGGAGACAATCTAGTTCTATTTTTGAGTCTTATTGTAAGGATTGGCATTTTACTTTTGACAATTATTATTAAATTTTGGTCCTTATAACATTTTTGGAGTTTTATGCTTGATTTATTGAAATAAATTATTTTGTGGGAGTTTAATCATTTGAAGTATTAGTTTAAGGTTCTATGTTTTCTGATTGTTAAATATTATCTTACTTCGATGTGTTTTGAATTTGGGGTGTTACAAATTCATATCAAAACAAGCTTGCTACCCGATGTGGATGAGAATTTATGGTTGTGTTTGTACCCTTATAGAAAGGGTGGTGGTTTAGATAAACCTTTTAAAGAATTAGAAGGTCTAGCATATTGCGATGTGTGGTTTGATCGAAATTTTGATTTTACGGATTGGAAATATCAAACTGTCATCCCAATCAATCGAATTGGGGTGCCCAGAATCTGACATTTAGAAGTAACATGAAGCTCATAATAAGGGGTGTATTCAATACTCCCAAATCAAAAGGGGAATTGGTCTATGGTCGATTCAGTAAAAAAAAAAAAAATTGATAGTTGTACCTCGTGAAAAAAAAAAAGACTTCTTTCTTTTGTGGAATTAATAATTCCCTTTCTTTAGAAAGAAATGAAATTATCTTCAAATAAGCATTTAGGTCATCGTTACGGGAGTCTATACATCGCATAGGCCTTAAGGACATCATGGCATAACCGTCAAGGTGAAGCAGGACCTAAAAGATCGCATGGAATGATACATAGACAAAGAAATCCCATATGAATTTCAAGGTACTTCTTTCTTTTAATTTGAATAGGAGATTCATGATTCGGGGGAAACAGGCTACTCAAAAAATTAACATTTCATTTAATCATTCACATCACTAGCGAGTGAGGTCCATGACTTCTATATAAACTTTTGTCTCTCCTAACTAAGTAAACGTGTTTTAGGCTATGGGTGAAGGACGTTAACGTGAAGCTCATGATCAAAAACAAATCGATGAGAGTGAAAGACATGTGCGTAAAACCCAAACGGACAATATCAACTTGGCGAGTCAACTCATGCGAGTGACGAACACTATTTCCAATGATATTGTCCTTGTGTTCCATACCCTGAAATTGTGCCCCAAAATAAACATGACATGTCCCATACCAATGTGTTTTGCATGAAAAAAAAAAAAAAAAAAAATGGTTTTTGCACCCTTTCAATGCCAATTATTGTCAAAGACCCTAACATAAGGGTTTTTTTTTTTTTAATATAAATAAAAATTAGAGTGGTGCTATTGGCTCCCTCTACCGACCTATTTATATCTCACTTTTAAAAATTTCGATGTAATTATATAAAATTAAATAGTTTATTAATTTTTTTGATTTATTTCTAAAACTATCCTTTTAATTATTTTTTAAACTTAATACATCCCATCTCTTTTTCAAAAATAAAAATAAAAATGCACATCGCTGATTCTCTATACAGTTCCCACCTCAATCTCATGATTGTTTTCTTCT